>CM054059.1:421582988-422086063 GCA_028641055.1 Alopecurus myosuroides
AAACAAGCTATCTGGAATGATACATCTCGATGGAGTTGAATTGCTACTACAGATATGGATAGTAGTGTACAAAACAAAGAAGGAAGAATGACTAACTAAGCTACAACAATGCAAACTGTAAAATAGTATCCACGAAGAAAGACTCTATTTTTAGGAGGAATACCTTTTAGTCCATGGACACGGGGCTGGACTGCAGACAGTGGCGGTGGCTCCACCTGCATGGTGGAAGGGCCTAGGAGAAGTGCCAGGAGCTGCAGTGTCTCATGCTGGTGGTCGTCTTCACCTCGTGGGATAAGTGCCTGAGCTGCGGCGTTGCTTCCTGATGGGAAGTCGACCGGGCACGGCGAGGGACCCGGGAGAAGTGCCCGGAGCTATGGCGTCGCATGTTGGTGGTCGGCATGACCTCGCGGGAGATGTGCCCGGGGCTGCGGCGTCGCTTCCTGATAGGAAGCCAACCGGGCACGGCGAGGGACCTGGGAGAAGTGACCGAAGCTGCGGCGTTGCATGCTTGTGGTCAACATCGCCTCACTAGCATGCAGCACCACACCTATCGCCCATGTGCGCGACGCGGGCAACGAGTTCGACGGTTCGCCACCCTCTGTCCACACGCGCCCCAGCGAACAATCTGCCGCGCCGCCATTTGCGGAAGAGACATATGAACCTGATGTTGTTTCTGTTTCATCTGAGGATGATTGTGGCGATGATGATTTTGATGAGGTTAGATAATTTGTGGTTCACTTTTTCTTTGTTGCATGAGTGAACTTCTTACTATATGTATGTGAACCTCGAGACATATCATATGTGAACTTTATTTTTTTTTACTGAGAAGCGCAATGTTGAAGCTGCAGTAAAGGGAAAGAATCCTAGATTGTGCAAAAAGAAAAAAAAAAGTGATAAATGATTGTGAAGATGAAGTTGATAGCCCCTGAAGACCATTTTCAGCAAACCGTCAGATGCTCACTTGGTGAAATACGATTGGCAGCGAAGCTTCTCCAGGAGTGTCATAGGGAGATAGTTTGCGAAGCTTGTTTTGGGTGTGTCTTTGATTGGGTTCTTGAGGGCAATATTACCCGTTAGCTTATGTGTTTCATGATGAAGAAGATTGATCCAAAGACAATTAGGATTGACCGCAGGCCAGCAAGGGTTCTGCTTGTATACAGAGAAGCAGTTCATCATGTATTTGGATTCCCTATAGGTGGCCTTACTGCCCCCAGACCTTCAGACACTGGGCATGACGCTGCTCTTGCCAAGTTCAAGGATGAAGTGGGCTATCCTAGGGCTGCTAGTATTGAGATGAAGCACATGCGCGCTATACTTGCCGATCTCGTTAAGGATGTTAAGGATGAATAGAAAGTTCACCTAGCAGTGAAGGTTTTCTTTGCCACTCTTTACAAGGGGTTGTTATGTCCTGGGTCGGCAGTTTGATTTGGCAGGGAGGCTGCTATATGATGTTGAAAATGAATTATAAAGAGATGGCTAAATGGATTACTGACAACTTGTTGTTAATAAGTTGATGAGGTCCACAGAGAGGTATCAGGATCCTGAATTGAACCAGGCTGGGCCTGAAGGTTGTGCAATTGTCCCGGTTGTCATGTATCTTGATAGTTGCATTTCGAAGAAAAATCACACAGCCAAGCGTCGTATAACCCCTCGCACAAATTTCTTGCGCGAGAAACCAATGAGATCTATCTATCACGAAGACCGTATATGAAATGGCGGCTCTGTGGTTTCGGATTACGTGTTTGGTCCTCTCTTGGTTAGTTAAATCACACATCCACTTCTCTGTCTAACTGTCTTTAATTTTGAATGTGAACTGCTTCCATTTGTGTATTTAACTTCTTTTTTAATATGCTTTTTTTGTGTTTTTGTTTTGACTGTTTTATCAGTGGAAAGCCCGGGACGATGTTGCTTATTCACTACGAGTTAAAGATTCTGCGTCGGTGTCGAACGTGCCAAGTCCAGGATGGGTTGCTGACCACGTTCACCATGAACCCATTACGCGCTCGCGCCCTGAACCGGTGCATGCGACGGGATCTTTCCATGATTTATCTCGGAGTCTTCCAAACACTGAAGAGCGTCTCAGTAGGATCTATGGCCTCTTCCCACCAGTGCATGGCCCTAGCTCTGAATTACTGAAATATTCATCAGAAGTTAAAAAGCAAGGTTATCGATAGTTTGACATTTGCAGTATCAGTCTTACGCCAAGGTTTCATCGATATTGGCTTGAAGCAGGATATTCTATGCAAGGGTTTTGAAAGGGAAGCTGATACTATTACAAGGCAAATGGAGGAGGAAGATGCAAGCGATACAGATCGCGGTGTTGGAAAGTCTATGTTCAATGGAAGTGTGCTAGGTCAAACAGCACCTGAAGCGGAGGTTTTTTACTTTGAACCTACTTCTCTTTTCAGCTAATTACTTAGAACGAAACTATAGTAAACTTCTTTTTACTTTATAATCGAACTTCATTATTTGTGTTAGTGAACTTCAAAAAAATTTACTTTAGCTTTTTTTTATTAAACTACATGTGCTAGGATTTATTGAACTTCACTTTTTGTTTTCCACTATGAACTTCAACAATCTTCGGTTTTAACTTTGTACTAAACTTCATCTATGAGGCTTCATAGAACTTCATCTGTTTTCCGCCGTGAACTTCAGTTTTTTTTATTGTAGTGTTTTTGGTAGACTACACACGCAAGGTTTTGTTGAACTTATTTTAGTTTTCCACTTTGAACTTTAACATCTTTCATTGTGGCTATGTACTGAACTTCATGTGTGAGGTTCATAGAGCTTCATCTGTTTACACTGTGAACTTCAACGTTATTCTTTGTATTGTTTTTTAGTGAACTACTCATGTGGGGCTTGACAGAACATCATTTGTTTCCACTGTGAACTTCAACATTTTTCATTGTAGCATTGTACTGAACTTCATGTGTGAGGTTCATATAACTTCATCTGTTTCCACTTGGAACTTCATTTTTTCCACTTTGAACTTCAAATTTTTCATTGTATTGTTTTTTATGGAGAGACACCACTAGTGAACTGTGGACCTTGGTCCATTCTTTTACACTGATAATACAACTATTGCAAATATTGTTTTCTTTACTGCAATCATTGTTTTCCTTTCAGCCACTGCAATCACGGTTCTCTTTTCATTTACCGCAAACAATTACTATTTTCCACACTATACATCTAATCCTTTGTGTTAGCAAAACCGGTGAGATTGACAAACTCTTTGTTTCGTTGGGGCAAAGTATTTTGATTGTGTTGTGCATATTCCATGTTGCCCCTGAACATGGTTGTTGCGATGGCACAAACAAGACCGTAAGAAAGACGAAAAGTTGAGACACCCCGCTGATGGGTCGCAGTGGAGAAAAATCGAGAGAGACTTCCTGGACTTTACAGGAGAGTCAAGAAACTTATGGTTTGGTATAAGTACAGATGGCTTTAATCCTTTCGGGGAGCAGAACTCCAGTCATAGCACCTGGCTCGTGACTCTATGTATCTACAACATTCCTCCTTGGTTGTGCATGATGCGCAAGTTCATTATGATGTCGGTGCTCATCCAGGGTCTGAGGCAACCCGGCAACGACATTATGAAAGTGCATTCTCGATATCTCGATGTTTTGTGTGTTTGTTAACATCATAAAGAAGTTACTAACCGTATGTGCTACTTTGTCAAAGGATTTGGTCTTAAATCAGCACGTATACGGCGTCAAAGAAATGGTGAAGAAATACAAGATCAACAGATTCTTTATGGCCTGAAACAGAGCTTCAAAGTGCAGCCCGGAATATTTTACTGAGCAATAGTTCGTGTCTTACAACACGTCTGCCTTTTCCATGCATGCACTATTTGTAGAAAACGTTTTTTGTGGTAAAATGGCACAACATTTTATACTTGGTACGGTCGTGTATTTTACTGAGTAGAATGCTAGGATCAGCAAAACTTCTGTCTTTTCTTCTTTTCTTATCTTACCGTGGAGATCAGGCTGAAGTATGCTCTATTCACTTGCTCTTCGCATGAAATCAGTACAATTTAAAAATATTTTTCTTTCTTTTGCGATTATGTACACGGAAAATACCAATTGACAGGGATTGTTTTGTAGCGTGTGTAGTGCAGCTGACAGAAGGTGATCTGAATTTGCACCTAATTCTATTCTACCAGTCGGCTGAAAAATAACTGTTCTACCACTATCTGCAAATAATCTTCTATGTTTTATTTATGTACAACTTTGTACATGAATGCCGGAACACTATTGTCCTCTGGTGTATAGTTTTGCTATCACATGATACCGTTGGATAGATTAAGTTGTGTTGATGGAATGAACTAAGATTAATGTAGAGTACGTAAATGACTTTCTATGATTTAATTATACCGTATTATTCTTTGTGTTATCTGTTTTTTGGCTCCACATGATTTTTGAGATTTGTAGCTGCTTCATTAACATCTGCACTTTTCTGTAATTTCAAAACTACTCCCTCCGTATCAAAATGTAAGATGTTTTAGCATTTGCTATACAACATGTATCTAGACATGTTTTAGTGTAAGATGCATATGAATCTATACACTAAAACATGTCTAGATACGTTTTGTCTAAAAGTGCTAAAACATTTTATATTTTGATACGGAGGGAGTACTACATTGGACACTCATGTATGTTTTTTATTACGCTTTATCGATTTATTACATAAGTTTCCCGTGCGGGGTATCTTCTAGTTAACTTAGTGTGCCTAGCCTTGAAAGAAAAATCTTAACTAGTGTGTCTGACCTGCCCTCCGTCTGTTGATAATTGTATGATGCTAAAAATTTAAGCGAAAAACATGTTGTCATTTTTCGTCAGGTTGTGCCTTTGAGAATCTTTATTCGATAGTGGAGACAGCGAATGAGAACAACTCATTCTAAACAACTGATCGGCCAAGCAAAGCATAGACCACACGCGGAACATGCAAGCATATGGACCTGTTAAGTAAGTTCACGAACTAATCCACACATGCCGACACGTCCAAATCACGGAGCTGCCAGACCCGTGCCGCGGAACTTGTCACGGACTATCTCGTCCAGCCGCGTCGCCATCTCCGGCGTCATGTGATTCACCCAGTCTCCGGCGACCCCTTTCCTGAAGAAGGCGTCGCGGGGCATGGCGTGGTACGCCCCCGACGAGCCTTTCTTGTTCACCTCCAGCCCCTTCATCTTCTGGAAGCTGCACAGCTCCACGACGCCCTCGACGGCGCCGGCGCTCTCCTCGGCGGCCGAGAACGGCCGGCCCATGAACTCCGCCAGCCTCCTCACGTGCGTGCCCGTGTCCTGAAGCAGGTCCTCGTACTTGAGGAAGAGCACCCTGGCGGGGCGCGCGAGGCTCGCGTGCCAGTAGCTAAGGACATGGTCCCAGATTGGGCCGACGGGCACGGAGCCGTCGCAGACCTGCTCGAACAGCTCGGCGAAGGAGAGGTCGGGCTGGCGCCGCCGGAGGAAGTGCCACAGCGAGACGACCATGTCCTTGGGGTCCCTGCAGATGTACGCGACCTTGCAGCCGGCGACGTCCGCGCCGGTGACCGACCCGGGGAGCAGGGTGTACGGCATGTGCGTGTTCATAAGGCGCGGCGACGGGAGCCTCTCGAGCTTGGTCTCCTGTCCGTCGGCAAAGATCTCGTCCAGGAACGGGATGCAGTCGTGCGGGTTGAGGCGGAGGAGCGGGTGCTGCGCCAGCGCCGGGTACGCGTCCCGCGTCATGGTGGCGAAGGCCAGCGCCTTGAGCCACGTCGTGCCGCACTTGGGGTAGCTGGCGAGGATGACGTCGTCGCGGCGCGGGGCGAACCGGCGCTGGAAGACGACGGTGCCCGCGACCCAGTGGTCCGGGAGCCAGAAGCCCTGGTAGAGGCGCAGCTCCAGGCCGGACTGCTGCTTGCACGGCAGCGCCGCGACGAGGTCGCCTGTAACATCCCAAGTATGAAAACTACCCCCTAGAATGCTTTGTTCTTTGTTTTATTTCAAGCAATGCATCATGTCATCATGTTTACTTATTGTTGCATTTGTTTCTGTTGTTTTGCATCTGTTATTCTCTGTTTTCACAACTGAAAATCAAACAATTTCAAATACCATGTTTTCATACTTGTGCTGTTACAACTTTTGGAACCAAAATAACAAATGAAAACAACCAAAATTGTTCCATTTTATTCCATGTTGCTAACTCCTAAAATTGTTGGTTTTTATCAAACCCTTAAATCAATCAATAAATCCAAATCATTCCAATTTCAAACCAATCCTCAAAACCTTTAATCTTTTGAATCAATAAAATTCACCACTAATTGAAATTCTTAAACCCCTTTAAAAACCCTAGGGGAAAACCCTATGGAAAATGTTTTGTTTTACCAATATTAATTAATATTGCATATTCCAATTAAATTGGTTAATTTTTAAAACAACAAACAAAACATAAATTTTTTGGAAAACAAAATCTACCAAAAGGTTGCATTTCTTTCCACTAATAACTTTACCCTATTTTTGTTCCAAAGTTTTGGTACACAAAATCTTGTTTTGTTCCAATTGGCTCAACTACAAAAAAAAAAAACAGTAAAAAAAAAAAAATAACAGAAGAGGGGAGAGGCAGCAGTCCAGCCCAGCCCGTTAACTTGGGCCCGATACCCCCCTCTCCTTCCCACGTCGCTGTCCTCGATGACGTCACGCGTACGATCAGCTCCCCATCGTCGATCTCCTCCTGGAGCTCCCGATGGCCGCCGTACGCCTCCACCTGAGCGATAAAAACCCCTCCGCGGCACTCTCCTCGCCGCAAACCCTAGCCCTACCTAGAGCTCCGCCCCGCCGCCATTTCTTTTCCCTCCGTCGCTCTGCCCCAAGCCCCCTGTTTCTCCTCTGAAGCCCGCCGTCCCTCTCTGAATTCCGGCGAGGAGCGCCGTCACCGTTAGCTGGCGCAGTGCCCTAGCCACGGGAATGGTTCGCCCCCAGCTCCCTCTGCGCCTTCGACACCACCGTGAGGACTGAGGAGCGCCAGAGCCTCGCCGCCGTCCGAGTTCCCCTCCGGCCAGTCCTCTGCATCGACCCTGCCTGCAGGTGAGCGTCACCGACGATCTCTCGCCCTTTTTCTCTCCGCACGAGCAACCGAGCACCAAGCCCACACCCCAGCATCGCAGCGCCACACCGCATCTCCCCCGAGCAGCAGCCGCTGAGCGCAGCGTCAGTCCGGCGAGCTGGCCGCTGCAGCCTGCACCTGCTAACTGAAACTGCAGTTTCAGTTGCAGTCCGCGCAGAACCAAACCTGAAAACCACTCGCGTCCCTCTTCTGTCACGAGAGAAGCAGCAGCCCAGCTGGCTGTTCCTTGCGCGCGCGAGCCAAACGCTCCCGGGTTCGAGACCCCGCGGCATCAACCCCTTTTTCCACCTTTTCTTCCGCGCGCGAGGGCTGGGCCCACTCGTCATCCCCCTCCGTTGCCACGTACACACACAGCACACCACGGGCCCCTCTGTCAGCCTGTGTGTAGGTTTCTGCACAGTAACAAAGAATTAAACTCAAAATCTGTTTTATTTTATTTCTAATATCTTTAATAGGCAGAATAAACCCCTAATTTGAAAATTCAATAACTTTTAAAATATAAATCCAATAAACACAAACTTTATATCTATTCTGATCCAAATTTTGTAACCTTTCCAAATATCCAACTTGTATTCTGTTTTGAATTTTTAAAATGCATTTAAATTTCAAATTTGAATAGTTCCAATGCAAATTGAAATAATTCATAACTAATTCATACTGTTTTCAAATAATTCAAATAAAATATGTTTTTCACACCTTTTTGAATGTGCTATTCAAATATAATTTTTGTTTTCTGTTTTGAATAATTAAAATTGCCTAAACCATTTAAATCTTGTTTAATGCAATTAAAAATTGTTTAATATTGTTTAATTCATAACTAAATAATCCAAAGTCCAATTTCAAATTGTGAAACATGTAACCCAACTAAAATTTGATAACCTTTCCAAATATAAAATTTGTAAATTGTTTTGCACACTTTAAATTGGTGATAACAACCTTTACTTGTGTGCCATGTTTAAGTAACCAAAAGCTTCCAAACCTAATCAATGTTTTCCAAACTTGTTCTATTCCTTTTCAATTGATTCCACTCTTGTTATTTGTTGTTATTTTGTTATCATCATCATGCATGCATCATGCTAACAACTCTCACCTAATAACTAATGTTGAATCATTGTTTCTACTTATTTTCAATGGATCTTTCCATGTGCAACCCTTGCACATGGGTCCATTTAAATTGTTCTACCTTGTCAACTAGTTACTTTGATGCAACTATTAAACTTGTCATGCATCATGTTTGATTGTGCGCTATGCCATGATAATGATTGCTTATCTTTCTGCAATGTTTGTTTGCTTCTCCTCGGATACACGACGACGTTGAGACCGACGATACTTACGACATCCCTCCTAAGGATTTAGCTCAGTACCAGGCTACTGGGTTTTGCAGGCAAGTTATCACTCACATGAATCACTGTGTTCCTTTCAACATTGCTTACCGATACTTTCCGTTGTTCTTTTCTGCTAGCCTTAGTAGTAGTTGTTTCTGTTACGAACCCATCACATGTATCCTCTAACCCTGATATTGCCTCACCTCCATACCTATAACCATTGTTTGAGCCCGTGTCTTACTAGCATGCTTAGGTTGCTTTTGCTCGAGTCTGTTACCCGTTACTTTCTGTTACTATTTCCATTACGTTGTGGGGGCTCGATGTTTAATCAATCAATCATGCTAATGTTACTATTAATAATAAACTTGATGATAAGGCACCGGCAGGAGGCCCATGAGAGGTTTTGGAGCCTGCTAGTGTCGACCCTAATAGGAAAAGGGTCTTGTCTACTGATCCATGATGAGCGCACTACCCGCATTTGGGAAGCGAGTATGGGCGCCCCCCTCAACTTGACCTGATTCGCATCTCGTCCAAATCGCCTCATTTAGTTCGTGTTTTCCATTTGCCGCATGCATGTTTTTGCGAGCCCAGCGCAGGGTGGAATTTTCGTAGTCGGCATATAGGGGGACACGGTCTTAGAGTGCTATGATGGTCCATTTTCTTCTGGGCTTGATTAGCCGTGCGCCCAAGGTTCTTTGGGCTTGATGCGAGGAATGGTTGGTTGTGTTGAGTGCCCCGCTTGGTGGGAGGCATCCCATCTGGCGGGATATTCATGAGTGTACGGCCAAATTGGTGCAACCCTGCAGGGATAATCTTCTCGAGAAGCCGTGTTTTCCGCGGTTATGGATTACTTGGTGAAAGTACTGGCTAACAAGTACTCAGGACAACTTCAACATAATTTACAACCATGTTTCACCCAATGATTAATAACCTGACTAGTAATAGGTTATTCACACCAATAACTTGATTCACCTTATTACAACTGTGTGAGTTATCCTCGGATTGCTTCTTTGGATAAGGGGCGAGATCCAGGATGGGTTTTGGTTGAAGTTATCTTTCAGTTGGTTACAATCCTCGATCTTATCTTTTCTGTTAGCCGGAACTTGTAGTTATATTCTGTAGTTGGTTAGAGCAGCCAGCAGCAACTTTTATATCACCCCCTTTCTTCCGTTGATCCCAAGCATCTATGCTTGTGTTGACTGGTAACTCCTTGATGAACTGTGAGTCTTGCTTGCCAGTACTTGGATGTACTGACCCCGTTGGGGCTGTGGTTTACGCAGAGTTCTACTACGACTACGATGCTTCCCAGGATGGCTACTTTGTGGAGTTCGATGACGCTGCTGACGAGTAGATAGCGGACCCGGGCAGGATCCGAGACTTCGTGGATGGGCTCCGTCTTTTCGTTTCCGGCCTCTTAGGCCTATTTGGTTCTTGTCTGTACTCAGACATGTTGGAATGCTTCCGCTGTATTGTAATGATGTATTGTTGGGGCATGTGCCCTCTGAATGATTGTATTTGCTATCTCTGCTCTAATGAGAGCCATTTGCAGCTTATTTCAATCTTTTGTGTCGTAGAGATCTGTTGTGATATCAGTTGTTCAACGCCGTTGACGTACCATGTGTGTATGGTTGAAGTACGTCGACGGAAGTGCCTTTGATCTCTAGTGGATAGTTTACATCGACGATGGAATAGCAGGGCTTGTGTTGTCGCGCATAAGCGCAGGCCTACCAGGAAGCTGGGACGTGGGAGCAGTTATGCCCCATAATCCAAGCATCTGCTATCCAGTTCGTACGGTGAGTATCCCCTAGAAACCCAGGGTGCGACATCGCCACACTCTTCCTTGGCTGGGCGCTTCGGCACCGTACCGTCGTCGACGTCCGCGAATGGAACAGGGCCGGTAGTGATGGCCGCCATGGCTGTGTGCTAGTGAGCGGTGACCACTGATGAAGGCTGGCAGTTCCACTCGTTTGAGGAGAATATATAGGGCGTTGCATCATGCCTGTGCTTAGTTGACTGGTGACGGAGAAAAGTTTAACTTGAGTGCTTGCAGACAAGTGGTATCTTGGCGTGCCCGCCAAGAAGCAGAGGCCCGTCCCCATCACGCGAACAATATGTGCCGTTGAGAGTGCTGATGGAGTCGAACCGCGGCTGCTTGTGCACGGACGGAGAGACGGGTGGCGCTGAGTAGGTAACGCCGGCCTGATCGTCCGAATGGAGCAAGCACGCGCGTCCACACGGCACACGTATCCAATCGAATTGCCCGTGCCTAGCTGGTATGTCGATGGTGCGCGCGCGGGAGGCACGAAACACGCGATGATCGGTTGGAACTTGAGCAGGCACATTCCCGCTAATCCATCACGCGTCAAGATAGTGCTTGGCAGCAACCGATTCGTGCGCCACCAAAGAAAAGAAAAACAACATTCGGGATTTGGGGGTATCGATGACAATGAGCTCCTCCGTGACATGCATGGTCGCCCCACCCATGCACGAGTAATTGGCTCCCAAAAAAAAAAGCACAGGCAGCATCGTAACGTACGTACTGCCTGCTCCTACAGTCCTATAGTACTCGCGCGCTTGCGCTTGGACTGGGAGACCACAAGTCGATCGGCTACTAGGTCGTTCGATCTCGACCATGGGCTCGCATTCCGTGAAAAAAAAAATACACACGGATCCGATCGACAAAAATGACGAAAACTAAAATGGAGGGGAACGGATCCATCTGCTGGCCGCCGATCGAGTAATTAATAACGAAAAGCAAAGCAATTTCAATCACCTGGCCTGCCCTTGGATCTGGACGCACGCACACAGCCTAACGCAGCATCATCCTCACCTCACCTCTCCTCTCCTCTCCGGCGCCGCTAAGTCCGCCAAGTCGCACGCGCAACCGCACGCAGCTCCTCACAATGGACTAGCCTTTATAGGGGAGGGTGAGGAGAGAGGGTCGGTTTTTTGGAGGCAAAAGGATCGAGTTGGGGCGGGAAAGGAAGTTAATTTCTATTCTCCATTTGCCCATCCATCCGTCCGTCGTTGTTGCCAGCTCCTACCATATGGACCGCCAAGATATCATGTTGACACGGATTGCTGACCTAGCAAACGAGGCATACTTAATTAGTCCCAACGTAAATCGCGCCGCAGCCAGCTTACCAAACAACCTCCAGCGTACCTTCTTTCTTTATAAGCTACCGAAGGCAATTAGCAAACCTCCCGGCCGGATTTCTAGGAACCACCTAAAACACATGCATGTCCACAACCAAGCTGAAATTCGGCCAAGCTCGAGGGTGGGAACCCGCAGGCGACCCTCGTCCATGGCCACCCTATTAATTAGGGCCTCAAGCGCGAGGAGTGGAGTTACTAGCGTGAGATCATCAAGCTAAAAAAGCATGCACATTCTATCAAACCTGCAATGATGTAGTTGTCGTGGACGGAAACCAGAAATGAAATTTCTATTTCCCCCTGGATCAAAGACTCATCCAAAGCCTATCTATCATACTACAATGAAATATATATTCCGGCCTTTTGGGTCACACACACGGATATAGAAATGGTTGATACTACCTTGCGAGCGACATGTATATATAGAATTCAAACAAGTGTAACGATGTAAGTAAGTACAAAGGGGATCCAATGACATATAACTTCTGATTTCAACGGACGCAATTAAATCTGACTCAAGGCTGAGTATATTTTACAGAAACACAATCGCTCACTACTACTACATTATATACCCCAGACAGCGACGGCACTAGACGGTCGACGGGCAAAGAAGGAAGGCGGTCCTCATCGACCTCCCTTGCACCAGGCATCAATCAAGCTGAACCTGCTGATAATAACCACATAAAAAAGAAAATCATCATTACCATATTCGTTACCAACAACAATGTTAAGCTGACCTGGATAGTCCAGCACATTTCACCCATGGATAGTAGATTTTATCTTTGTTATAGCATTCACAGTATTTTTTCATCGCCATTTTAAACTTGAATAAAATTCAAGAGTTGCAAATATGCTATTTAGAATGATAATATGCAAAACTGCAATGTAACATTAGCATTTTCGAAAATGATGCATTATACAAAAGTGCTATGATCAAATTAGACTTATATTTGGTATGTTTTGAGTAGTTTTTTTTCTAGTTAAAATAACTAATATTATGCCTTTGTGCAATTTCTCCACCAGCCAAGTATTCTGGTGTCCACAAAATTATTCCAGCATATTGTTAACTCAAAATATGGACTTCTCAAAATAGAACATAATCCAGGTGATTACACAATACAAACATCGTAGCCCATCTAAAATATAGCCAGTCTCAGGTTTATACAAGGGATTCTATGACATGGGCCTTTTCTTACATAATGGAAGCGGAACTGACTTTCAATTAATAATAAGGGTCATTAGCACTACAAGTAATTACTGCCAATTTCCAAAAGGCTTTTACATCATGTAATTACAAATCCAGGCTGCAAATAAAAGTCTGGAATTCCTATTAAAAAAATACATATACTGATTCCCCTAATTTTCCCTTTGATGTTGTTCTCCTTCGTCATGACGACCATCGTCATAAACCCAAAAATGGGTTTTACGTGGACAATAAACATTTGCAACCAGCAAGCATCATGCAAATGATGTGAGAAAAAAGGGCTCTTTAAATCATGTCCGTGTATCCAGTGGCGCCAAGCTAAAACAGAGCAATAGGTTCTAGTGGCCGTTACTGGTCCTAGCTAAAGCAGCAAACTTCCATTACGATTTAAAATCATATAAAGCATCTCCAGAACGACAAAAGCATTTCATTTATCGGAAAATCCCGATTTGTCGTGAATGTGAAGTCTTAAAATTGATATGGCAGTTAACATGATCACTTAAGAAACAAACTGGTTGTTTCTTTTTCTCGTTGGAGTTTGATAGTAACATGACACACAGACCTAGAACCGCCGGATTTATCTCTCTCTCTCTCTCTCTCTCTCTCTCTCTCTCTCTCTCTCTCTCTCTCTCTCTCTCTCTCTCTCTCTCTCTCTCTCTCTCTCTCTCTCTGTGGCTAGAGACTAACTCGATTAAGACCGGCAGAAGCTGTAGCAGCAACCTAAAGTCACCGGCTAGGCCACAGCAGGGGTGCCTCTCAGCTATTGGCCCGGGCGGCAGGGAGCCTCAAGTAGCATCAGGTCACTGGCATGTCGTCATCGGCGGCACGAGCGAAGTTGTACATGGTCGCCCCCGCCGGGGAGCTGCGTAGGGCTCGCGCTCAAAATCTCTCCTACATGTTGCTCAAGAAGACATAATTTATCTACTAAAGAAACAATCCTTGCTACCATCAATCACACAAGCTGCTCACTAGTAAAAGGTTGCATGTGTTCTATAATGAAGGAATGGCAGAGTAATCTTACATGGAATCTATCAGCTGAAATGCCCCTGCTGCTCAATCGCATTGCTGGGTCGACTTTCTAGGTGACACAAGAGACAAAGACAAGCCTTTGTTGTTTCACCGGCACGTGCTTTGGCACAAAAGGAGTAACCAACCTGAGATGTCAATTCAATCAGAGGTAACATAACCAAGCTTGAGTTGATTCCTAATCCAACTACAGGTAAGAAAACACTCACCTCAAGATGCGACCACTGTCGATGGTGCTAATGCGTCCCCACCACCGGCAACCCTTGGAGCAGAGCTATGACTGCTCATGTCAAGGAGGAGCTGCTGCCAAAGAAGCGTGTAAGCTACGAATAGGTCGAGCCAGGGCACCGACACGACGCAGGAGTCCAGGTGGGGGCGCGGGTAGGCTGTAAAACCAACCAAGGAGACACAGCTACTCCTCATAAGCCGCCAAGATTCTTAATTAAAGGTCACATCGTAGGCAGTTCTGTAGAAGAAAAATGCAAGATGTTAATGCATCGTAGGACACGGTAGAATGAGTAAACACTGAAATGTAATCAAAGATTTTTCCCGTGCACATAGGATTTACTATCAACAACAAAATAATACATGGGACATCAACCAAGTACCAGATAAATGTTGCCAACATTTAGCGACAACATTCAAGGTTTACAGTGGAGTGCAATAATCATGCAACAATTTCTTTTGTCTCAAGAGACCCATCATGCACGGATTTCCTAGAATATCAACCGTGTGTCTAAAGAATACATTAGTAACCACAATTGCATCCACTCCAATAAAAAAAGTGATCTAAACACTAAATGACGATATAATTGAATTGCTATTTTTTTCGTTAATCAAGGATTTCCAGAAAAAAAAATGATGGGAATTGTACTAAGCGGCCAAATATATAGTCAGAATTAGCATGCATTTCTTCATAATTCAAATATATACTCATGAGAGTATGTATGGAGCAGTAAGTGTCTTCCTAGAGAAAAATAGTGCTTACGCAAGTGAAATTAAGACATCAAACAAGGCATTAAGAATGACTAACATGTCCCTGAATAGTCTGAAGAAATGTTTTTGGAAATACAACTATGAAGCATAGATGTGCAGGCTAGTTGTATTAGTGGAAACGATGTAGATCTTAAGATATTTCATGCATTTCTTCATAATGCAACAAATAACGAATCCCATAAAATAGTGGAGTAACCCATCAAACAGGGCTACAAATAGACCATACTATCCCTCCCGGAACTAAGCTACAACAATGC
Organism: Alopecurus myosuroides; assembly: GCA_028641055.1. Taxonomy (NCBI): domain Eukaryota; kingdom Viridiplantae; phylum Streptophyta; class Magnoliopsida; order Poales; family Poaceae; genus Alopecurus; species Alopecurus myosuroides. Next base: position 421,598,056 of record CM054059.1, read on the forward strand.
ACTCTGTAAAATAGCATCCGGCAAGAAAGACTCGATTTTTTGTACGAATACCTTGAGCCTGTGGACATGGGGCCGATCTGCCAACGGTGGCAGTTGCTCCACCCGCACGGTGAAAGTCGCTTCCAAAGGCGATTCCACTAGGAACCATCAGGGACCCGGGAGAAGTGACGGAGTTGTGGTCGCTTCCTGTTAGCCGGCAACGCATCACAGGCGTGCAACTCCCTCGTCTCGATCATGTTTGCGATGCAGGAAGCGAGATTGACAGAGCGCCGCCCACACGCCACGACAAACAACCCGCCTTGACGCCTTTTTTGAAGTAGCAATAAAACTTTGTCAACTCCAGGTGGTGGGGTGGAAAGTGAAGTGGGTCCCGAAGAAGAAATCACCATTGAATTGAACTCATGTAGTAATTAACAGAGAACTATCAAAAGGGCTGACTGGAAAAAAAATGCAGGTGGCCTATATGACAGAGGTGATACCCAGGCAGGCCGGCAGCACTACATTCTATGGAAACTGCCATGCCCATAACTGATGTTCAATCTACAATTCTACATAAGTAAAAAAAAGGATAATAAAATCACATGATAAGATCATTTTTGTTGCAAACATGTCCATTCACATACGATTGCACAGAAACAGATTTCTTTGCTATGTATGAGCTTGGAATGACATCAGATTCAAAATTCTACCACACAATGCTCTAGGGGCAGCTTTATGCATAGAAAGTTTCGTTGTACAACGTATTAGCAAAACACAACCGATTACAAAGCTAGGATCAAATCTACATATGTGAGAACATTTAGTTTCCATCTGTTTGTAGACCCAAAAAAAACTTACTATGTACTTGGACTATAAAACTGATGCAAACATCACTATATTTACCCATCAAACTGACCTACAAATATGTCATTCTCATCCTCTTAGAACTAAGCTACAACAATGCAACCTGTAAAATAGCATCCGAAAAGATAGATTCCATTTTTGGAGGAATACCTTGAGCCTGTGGACATGGGGCTGGGCTGCCGACGGTGGAAGGCGCTGCCAATAGTGCAAGTCAACCGGGCAGATTCATGTGTCCTGGTGGGTGGCATTGCCACGCGGACGTGCAACACCCACCTTGAAGGCCATGTGCGCGACACAGGCAGCGGGTTTCAACGGAGCGTCGTCCTACCGGTGGACACGCGCCCTGGCAAAGGGTCCTGTGATAATTAAAAGAGAACTGTCAAAAGAATTAACTAGAAAAAATGCAAGTGGACGATATGAAAGATAAATAACCCATACAGGCAGGCGGTACTGAATTTATTGAAACTGACATGTCCCAAGCTAATTCTCAATCTACAGAAATAATAAAGATAACAAAATCACAGGTTTATAGCTGTTATATCATAAAAATCTTCTCTAGGTTAAACGTGTTTGAAATTTTGGAACCAGAGACATGCCATCCATCTTTGACCTATTTGTCTAAAAAAACACATAACCCAATTTACTGCAAGGATGAATATCAGTCAAAGAAATTGATGAAAAGCATGAAGATAAAACACACCACACATGATGAACACACAAATGATTAATGACGACATGCTTAGGTTCTAGATTAACAACACACCTAACAACCTTGGATTAAACTAGTAGCGTAACCTCCTTTGGGAGCATCCGAAGTAGAAATTTTTAAAACTAAATTGAGTCTACCTCAGAACCCTAAAATAATGAAGCCACGAGGATCCAACCATACATGGCAAGATGGAATTTTTTTCATTCAGATCAATATCTTTGATAGAGAGAAGTCCCATAGTCGGAGGAGATGGCCAGGACGTAGCCAGAGGGTACATTGTTGGCAAGGGAAGGGCCGGCGTTCGGTAAGGGAGTTCACCTCCGCAGGTTGGCGGTAAAGCCAACCGGGAGCTACAGAAATGCCGAGCAGCAGTTCAGGTCCACATCATAGGTTGCTGCTTCGCTTGCCTAGTCCCTCCCTGGTGAAAGGCGTAGCGGCATAATTGAATCAGTAATAACAAACTGGATATAAACGATGAGTCATGTAACTCTAAGAAGCAAAAGAATACATGGCACAATCAATCCAGTACAAGAGAAATCTTAGCAAATTTCGGCTACAACGTTCAAATTTGATAGTAGAATACCAACAATCAATCAGCAATTTCTTCTGTTGCAATATACTAATCATGCAAGAATTGCTAGGAGTAGTAATTGTGTGTCTGAACGATACAGTACTAGCCAAATATGCATCCACTACAATAGCTACATATTTAAACTAGTACATTCTGATGGAATCCAACTAATAATACAAATATGGATATATCTTGAATACCTAAAAGATATAATTTTTGCTGCGAGTTGAGGCTTCAGAACATAGGAAATGCGTGAGGGCACCGAGGCGACACGGGAGACAAGGCGGAGAAGACAATACAACCAACACGAACTTTCTCTGTTTCTTAACTAGTAGCGTAACCTCCTTTGGGAGCATCCGAAGTAGAAATTTTTAAAACTAAATTGAGTCTACCTCAGAACCCTAAAATAATGAAGCCACGAGGATCCAGCCATACATGGCAAGATGGAATTTTTTTCGTTCAGATCAATATCTTTGACAGAGAGAAGTCCCATAGTCGGAGGAGATGGCCAGGACGTAGCCAGAGGGTACATTGTTGGCAAGGGAAGGGCCGGCGTTCGGTAAGGGAGTTCACCTCCGCAGGTTGGCGGTAAAGCCAACCGGGAGCTACAGAAATGCCGAGCAGCAGTTCAGGTCCACATCATAGGCTGCTGCTTCGCTTGCCTAGTCCCTCCCTGGTGAAAGGCGTAGCGGCATAATTGAATCAGTAATAACAAACTGGATATAAACGATGAGTCATGTAACTCTAAGAAGCAAAAGAATACATGGCACAATCAATCCAGTACAAGAGAAATCTTAGCAAATTTCGGCTACAACGTTCAAATTTGATAGTAGAATACCAACAATCAATCAGCAATTTCTTCTGTTGCAATATACTAATCATGCAAGAATTGCTAGGAGTAGTAATTGTGTGTCTGAACGATACAGTACTAGCCAAATATGCATCCACTACAATAGCTACATATTTAAACTAGTACATTCTGATGGAATCCAACTAATAATACAAATATGGATATATCTTGAATACCTAAAAGATATAATTTTTGCTGCGAGTTGAGGCTTCAGAACATAGGAAATGCGTGAGGGCACCGAGGCGACACGGGAGACAAGGCGGAGAAGACAATACAACCAACACGAACTTTCTCTGTTTCTTAACTAGTAGCGTAACCTCCTTTGGGAGCATCCGAAGTAGAAATTTTTAAAACTAAATTGAGTCTACCTCAGAACCCTAAAATAATGAAGCCACGAGGATCCAACCATACATGGCAAGATGGAATTTTTTTCATTCAGATCAATATCTTTGACAGAGAGAAGTCCCATAGTCGGAGGAGATGGCCAGGACGTAGCCAGAGGGTACATTGTTGGCAAGGGAAGGGCCGGCGTTCGGTAAGGGAGTTCACCTCCGCAGGTTGGCGGTAAAGCCAACCGGGAGCTACAGAAATGCCGAGCAGCAGTTCAGGTCCACATCATAGGCTGCTGCTTCGCTTGCCTAGTCCCTCCCTGGTGAAAGGCGTAGCGGCATAATTGAATCAGTAATAACACACTGGATATAAACGATGAGTCATGTAACTCTAAGAAGCAAAAGAATACATGGCACAATCAATCTAGTACAAGAGAAATCTTAGCAAATTTCGGCTACAACGTTCAAATTTGATAGTAGAATACCAACAATCAATCAGCAATTTCTTCTGTTGCAATATACTAATCATGCAAGAATTGCTAGGAGTAGTAATTGTGTGTCTGAACGATACAGTACTAGCCAAATATGCATCCACTACAATAGCTACATATTTAAACTAGTACATCCTGATGGAATCCAACTAATAATACAAATATGGATATATCTTGAATACCTAAAAGATATAATTTTTGCTGCGAGTTGAGGCTTCAGAACATAGGAAATGCGTGAGGGCACCGAGGCGACACGGGAGACAAGGCGGAGAAGACAATACAACCAACACGAACTTTCTCTGTTTCTTAACAGTGACAATGCCCTGCTGTGCTGGGAAGCACTATGAACTCCTCGTTGTCGATCTATTACCAATGCAGAGACAACATCATGGAGAGCACACGTCAGTCCAAATCATCATACAGCTGCTTCACTCGCCTGATCCCTCTCTGGTGAAATAAAAAATTATGTCATTACATAGCCAACTTGATAAAAGGGACGGGCATGAATAAATCTTACTGGCAAGATAATACAAGGCTCCGTCAATCGGTACCAGAAAAATGTAGCCAAAACTTAGCAACAATGTTCAAGAATGTAGTGCAATATTCAAGCATCAATTTATTTTATCTCGAGGCTTGGAGTAGCAATTGTGTATCTAAATAAGAAATTTGGGATATTACATCTCGATGGAGTTGATTTGTTACTGTAGATATGAATGGTAGTGTACAAGACAAAGAAGTAAGGATCTCATCATGTTCTTAAGAATAGTCCGCGGAATGTTCAGGTCAGGAATGTCCATGCATTTCTTCAGAATGCAACGATTAACAAATCCCAGCAACAGTAGAGTAACATTTACCCATCAAATTAAGCTACAAATAGACCATATTCTTCCTCCCGGAACTAAATACAACAATGCAACCTACAAAATAACATCCACGAAGAAAGACTCTATTTTTCTAAGGAATACCTTTAGTCCATGGACACGGGACCGGACTGCCGACAGTGGCGGTGGCTCCACCCGCATAGTGGAAGGGCCCGGAAGAAGTGCCCGAGCTGCGGCGTCGCATCATTGTGAACAGCATCACCTTGAGGCATGCAGCACCGCCCCTATCGGCCCTGTACGTGATGCGGGCTGCGCGTTCGACGGAGCATCACCCACTGTCCTACCGGTGCTCACGGGAACAAGCCCCCGCGCCACCGTTTTTGGAAGAGAAAATAGAACTTTGTAAACTCCAGGAGCAGGGGTGGCAAGTGAAGTGGCTCCCTATGGTGACATCACTATCGAATTTGGTTCCTGTTTTAATTAATAGAGAAGTGTCAAAAGGATTGGCTGGAAAAAAAGTGCAGCTATTAAAGATGTGATACCCGGGCAGGCACACTAATCTTCAACCTTCAGAAGTAAGAAAGGATAACAAAATCACCCAGGTTTATAGCTGTCCCTAGGTTGTGGTTTTCTGTTTGCAAATTTGAAAATCGTTGACATGTCATCAATCTTTGACCTATTTGACTCCGAAGATGAATAGCAGTCAAGGAAATGGATGAAAAGCATGAAGATAAAACACACAACACACGATGAACGCACAAATTATTAACGAATATGACTTAGGTTCTACATTGACAACATGCTTCGCAACCTTGGATTAAGCTATGAATGTAACCTCCTTCCAGAGCATCTGAAGTAGAAATTTAAAAGTAAATCCAGTCTTCCTCAGCACCCTAAATAATGCAGCTACGAGGATCCAACCGTACAGGGCAAGATGAAGCTATTTTCAATCAGATTCGCATGCGTCCTACAAGATCTTGGAGAGAGAGAAGAGAGAGAAGAAAGAGAGGAGTCCCACCGTCGGAGGAGATGGCCACGATGCAGCCAGAGGGGACGTAGCCGGCAAGGAAGGAGCCGGCGTTCGATCAGGGAGTTTCCCTCCACATGTCGGCGGTTAAACCAACCAGGGAGCCACGGAAATGCAGGCATGATACAATCCGTTGAGTGGTCCCTTCCAGGTGAAAGAAGCATCGGCATAATTCAATCATTAAAGAGAAAAATGGATACAATTGATATGGCATGATTAACTCTAAGCAGCAACAGAATACATGGCACCATCAATCCGGTACAAAATAAATGCTAGTGAAGTTGGGCTACACCGTTCAAATTCAAATTTGATAATGGAGTACCAATTATCAAGCAGCAATTTCTTTTGTCTCAAGATACTAATCATCCAAAAATTGCTAGGAGTAGCAATTGTCTGTCTTAACAATACAGAACTAGCCACACATACATCCACTATAATAACTACATATTTAAATAGTACGTCTTGACCGCAAATATGGATAGATCTTGAATACCTGAAAGAAATAATTTCTGCTACAAGTTGAGCCGTGTGAGGCTGCTGGCGACGAGGAAGTTCCGCCATAGAGGCGTAGAATCCATGCACGAGACGAGCCTGGGCAAGGGTACTGAGGCGACACGAGAGACAAGGTGGAGCAACAATATAACCAACACGGACTTTCACTTTTTCTTAGCGGTGACGATGAGCTTGATGTGCCGGGGAAGCAATGTGAGCTCCTCGTCGCCGATCTCTTACCAATGCAGAGACTGCATCACAGAGAGCGCACACGTCGGTCCAAATCTGTATACGGCTGCTTCACTCGCCTGATCCCTCTAGCTGGTAAAAGTAACAAAATTCAGTCTGTGCATAGCCAACTCGATAAAAGGGACAGGGCATGATTAACTATTACAGACAAGATAATACAAGCCTCCGTCAAACAGTAGCAGAGAAATGTAGCCAACAATTAGCAACAACGTTCAAGGTTTAGAGTGGAGTGCAATACTCAAGCATCAATTTATTTTGTCTTAAGGCGGACTGAAGTAGCAATCGTGTATCTAAAACAAGCTATCTGGAATGATACATCTCGATGGAGTTGAATTGCTACTACAGATATGGATAGTAGTGTACAAAACAAAGAAGGAAGAATGACTAACTAAGCTACAACAATGCAAACTGTAAAATAGTATCCACGAAGAAAGACTCTATTTTTAGGAGGAATACCTTTTAGTCCATGGACACGGGGCTGGACTGCAGACAGTGGCGGTGGCTCCACCTGCATGGTGGAAGGGCCTAGGAGAAGTGCCAGGAGCTGCAGTGTCTCATGCTGGTGGTCGTCTTCACCTCGTGGGATAAGTGCCTGAGCTGCGGCGTTGCTTCCTGATGGGAAGTCGACCGGGCACGGCGAGGGACCCGGGAGAAGTGCCCGGAGCTATGGCGTCGCATGTTGGTGGTCGGCATGACCTCGCGGGAGATGTGCCCTGGGCTGCGGCGTCGCTTCCTGATAGGAAGCCAACCGGGCACGGCGAGGGACCTGGGAGAAGTGACCGAAGCTGCGGCGTTGCATGCTTGTGGTCAACATCGCCTCACTAGCATGCAGCACCACACCTATCGCCCATGTGCGCGACGCGGGCAACGAGTTCGACGGTTCGCCACCCTCTGTCCACACGCGCCCCAGCGAACAATCTGCCGCGCCGCCATTTGCGGAAGAGACATATGAACCTGATGTTGTTTCTGTTTCATCTGAGGATGATTGTGGCGATGATGATTTTGATGAGGTTAGATAATTTGTGGTTCACTTTTTCTTTGTTGCATGAGTGAACTTCTTACTATATGTATGTGAACCTCGAGACATATCATATGTGAACTTTATTTTTTTTTACTGAGAAGCGCAATGTTGAAGCTGCAGTAAAGGGAAAGAATCCTAGATTGTGCAAAAAGAAAAAAAAAAGTGATAAATGATTGTGAAGATGAAGTTGATAGCCCCTGAAGACCATTTTCAGCAAACCGTCAGATGCTCACTTGGTGAAATACGATTGGCAGCGAAGCTTCTCCAGGAGTGTCATAGGGAGATAGTTTGCGAAGCTTGTTTTGGGTGTGTCTTTGATTGGGTTCTTGAGGGCAATATTACCCGTTAGCTTATGTGTTTCATGATGAAGAAGATTGATCCAAAGACAATTAGGATTGACCGCAGGCCAGCAAGGGTTCTGCTTGTATACAGAGAAGCAGTTCATCATGTATTTGGATTCCCTATAGGTGGCCTTACTGCCCCCAGACCTTCAGACACTGGGCATGACGCTGCTCTTGCCAAGTTCAAGGATGAAGTGGGCTATCCTAGGGCTGCTAGTATTGAGATGAAGCACATGCGCGCTATACTTGCCGATCTCGTTAAGGATGTTAAGGATGAATAGAAAGTTCACCTAGCAGTGAAGGTTTTCTTTGCCACTCTTTACAAGGGGTTGTTATGTCCTGGGTCGGCAGTTTGATTTGGCAGGGAGGCTGCTATATGATGTTGAAAATGAATTATAAAGAGATGGCTAAATGGATTACTGACAACTTGTTGTTAATAAGTTGATGAGGTCCACAGAGAGGTATCAGGATCCTGAATTGAACCAGGCTGGGCCTGAAGGTTGTGCAATTGTCCCGGTTGTCATGTATCTTGATAGTTGCATTTCGAAGAAAAATCACACAGCCAAGCGTCGTATAACCCCTCGCACAAATTTCTTGCGCGAGAAACCAATGAGATCTATCTATCACGAAGACCGTATATGAAATGGCGGCTCTGTGGTTTCGGATTACGTGTTTGGTCCTCTCTTGGTTAGTTAAATCACACATCCACTTCTCTGTCTAACTGTCTTTAATTTTGAATGTGAACTGCTTCCATTTGTGTATTTAACTTCTTTTTTAATATGCTTTTTTTGTGTTTTTGTTTTGACTGTTTTATCAGTGGAAAGCCCGGGACGATGTTGCTTATTCACTACGAGTTAAAGATTCTGCGTCGGTGTCGAACGTGCCAAGTCCAGGATGGGTTGCTGACCACGTTCACCATGAACCCATTACGCGCTCGCGCCCTGAACCGGTGCATGCGACGGGATCTTTCCATGATTTATCTCGGAGTCTTCCAAACACTGAAGAGCGTCTCAGTAGGATCTATGGCCTCTTCCCACCAGTGCATGGCCCTAGCTCTGAATTACTGAAATATTCATCAGAAGTTAAAAAGCAAGGTTATCGATAGTTTGACATTTGCAGTATCAGTCTTACGCCAAGGTTTCATCGATATTGGCTTGAAGCAGGATATTCTATGCAAGGGTTTTGAAAGGGAAGCTGATACTATTACAAGGCAAATGGAGGAGGAAGATGCAAGCGATACAGATCGCGGTGTTGGAAAGTCTATGTTCAATGGAAGTGTGCTAGGTCAAACAGCACCTGAAGCGGAGGTTTTTTACTTTGAACCTACTTCTCTTTTCAGCTAATTACTTAGAACGAAACTATAGTAAACTTCTTTTTACTTTATAATCGAACTTCATTATTTGTGTTAGTGAACTTCAAAAAAATTTACTTTAGCTTTTTTTTATTAAACTACATGTGCTAGGATTTATTGAACTTCACTTTTTGTTTTCCACTATGAACTTCAACAATCTTCGGTTTTAACTTTGTACTAAACTTCATCTATGAGGCTTCATAGAACTTCATCTGTTTTCCGCCGTGAACTTCAGTTTTTTTTATTGTAGTGTTTTTGGTAGACTACACACGCAAGGTTTTGTTGAACTTATTTTAGTTTTCCACTTTGAACTTTAACATCTTTCATTGTGGCTATGTACTGAACTTCATGTGTGAGGTTCATAGAGCTTCATCTGTTTACACTGTGAACTTCAACGTTATTCTTTGTATTGTTTTTTAGTGAACTACTCATGTGGGGCTTGACAGAACATCATTTGTTTCCACTGTGAACTTCAACATTTTTCATTGTAGCATTGTACTGAACTTCATGTGTGAGGTTCATATAACTTCATCTGTTTCCACTTGGAACTTCATTTTTTCCACTTTGAACTTCAAATTTTTCATTGTATTGTTTTTTATGGAGAGACACCACTAGTGAACTGTGGACCTTGGTCCATTCTTTTACACTGATAATACAACTATTGCAAATATTGTTTTCTTTACTGCAATCATTGTTTTCCTTTCAGCCACTGCAATCACGGTTCTCTTTTCATTTACCGCAAACAATTACTATTTTCCACACTATACATCTAATCCTTTGTGTTAGCAAAACCGGTGAGATTGACAAACTCTTTGTTTCGTTGGGGCAAAGTATTTTGATTGTGTTGTGCATATTCCATGTTGCCCCTGAACATGGTTGTTGCGATGGCACAAACAAGACCGTAAGAAAGACGAAAAGTTGAGACACCCCGCTGATGGGTCGCAGTGGAGAAAAATCGAGAGAGACTTCCTGGACTTTACAGGAGAGTCAAGAAACTTATGGTTTGGTATAAGTACAGATGGCTTTAATCCTTTCGGGGAGCAGAACTCCAGTCATAGCACCTGGCTCGTGACTCTATGTATCTACAACATTCCTCCTTGGTTGTGCATGATGCGCAAGTTCATTATGATGTCGGTGCTCATCCAGGGTCTGAGGCAACCCGGCAACGACATTATGAAAGTGCATTCTCGATATCTCGATGTTTTGTGTGTTTGTTAACATCATAAAGAAGTTACTAACCGTATGTGCTACTTTGTCAAAGGATTTGGTCTTAAATCAGCACGTATACGGCGTCAAAGAAATGGTGAAGAAATACAAGATCAACAGATTCTTTATGGCCTGAAACAGAGCTTCAAAGTGCAGCCCGGAATATTTTACTGAGCAATAGTTCGTGTCTTACAACACGTCTGCCTTTTCCATGCATGCACTATTTGTAGAAAACGTTTTTTGTGGTAAAATGGCACAACATTTTATACTTGGTACGGTCGTGTATTTTACTGAGTAGAATGCTAGGATCAGCAAAACTTCTGTCTTTTCTTCTTTTCTTATCTTACCGTGGAGATCAGGCTGAAGTATGCTCTATTCACTTGCTCTTCGCATGAAATCAGTACAATTTAAAAATATTTTTCTTTCTTTTGCGATTATGTACACGGAAAATACCAATTGACAGGGATTGTTTTGTAGCGTGTGTAGTGCAGCTGACAGAAGGTGATCTGAATTTGCACCTAATTCTATTCTACCAGTCGGCTGAAAAATAACTGTTCTACCACTATCTGCAAATAATCTTCTATGTTTTATTTATGTACAACTTTGTACATGAATGCCGGAACACTATTGTCCTCTGGTGTATAGTTTTGCTATCACATGATACCGTTGGATAGATTAAGTTGTGTTGATGGAATGAACTAAGATTAATGTAGAGTACGTAAATGACTTTCTATGATTTAATTATACCGTATTATTCTTTGTGTTATCTGTTTTTTGGCTCCACATGATTTTTGAGATTTGTAGCTGCTTCATTAACATCTGCACTTTTCTGTAATTTCAAAACTACTCCCTCCGTATCAAAATGTAAGATGTTTTAGCATTTGCTATACAACATGTATCTAGACATGTTTTAGTGTAAGATGCATATGAATCTATACACTAAAACATGTCTAGATACGTTTTGTCTAAAAGTGCTAAAACATTTTATATTTTGATACGGAGGGAGTACTACATTGGACACTCATGTATGTTTTTTATTACGCTTTATCGATTTATTACATAAGTTTCCCGTGCGGGGTATCTTCTAGTTAACTTAGTGTGCCTAGCCTTGAAAGAAAAATCTTAACTAGTGTGTCTGACCTGCCCTCCGTCTGTTGATAATTGTATGATGCTAAAAATTTAAGCGAAAAACATGTTGTCATTTTTCGTCAGGTTGTGCCTTTGAGAATCTTTATTCGATAGTGGAGACAGCGAATGAGAACAACTCATTCTAAACAACTGATCGGCCAAGCAAAGCATAGACCACACGCGGAACATGCAAGCATATGGACCTGTTAAGTAAGTTCACGAACTAATCCACACATGCCGACACGTCCAAATCACGGAGCTGCCAGACCCGTGCCGCGGAACTTGTCACGGACTATCTCGTCCAGCCGCGTCGCCATCTCCGGCGTCATGTGATTCACCCAGTCTCCGGCGACCCCTTTCCTGAAGAAGGCGTCGCGGGGCATGGCGTGGTACGCCCCCGACGAGCCTTTCTTGTTCACCTCCAGCCCCTTCATCTTCTGGAAGCTGCACAGCTCCACGACGCCCTCGACGGCGCCGGCGCTCTCCTCGGCGGCCGAGAACGGCCGGCCCATGAACTCCGCCAGCCTCCTCACGTGCGTGCCCGTGTCCTGAAGCAGGTCCTCGTACTTGAGGAAGAGCACCCTGTCGGGGCGCGCGAGGCTCGCGTGCCAGTAGCTAAGGACATGGTCCCAGATTGGGCCGACGGGCACGGAGCCGTCGCAGACCTGCTCGAACAGCTCGGCGAAGGAGAGGTCGGGCTGGCGCCGCCGGAGGAAGTGCCACAGCGAGACGACCATGTCCTTGGGGTCGCTGCAGATGTACGCGACCTTGCAGCCGGCGACGTCCGCCCCGGTGACCGACCCGGGGAGCAGGGTGTACGGCATGTGCGTGTTCATAAGGCGCGGCGACGGGAGCCTCTCGAGCTTGGTCTCCTGTCCGTCGGCAAAGATCTCGTCCAGGAACGGGATGCAGTCGTGCGGGTTGAGGCGGAGGAGCGGGTGCTGCGCCAGCGCCGGGTACGCGTCCCGCGTCATGGTGGCGAAGGCCAGCGCCTTGAGCCACGTCGTGCCGCACTTGGGGTAGCTGGCGAGGATGACGTCGTCGCGGCGCGGGGCGAACCGGCGCTGGAAGACGACGGTGCCCGCGACCCAGTGGTCCGGGAGCCAGAAGCCCTGGTACAGGCGCAGCTCCAGGCCGGACTGCTGCTTGCACGGCAGCGCCGCGACGAGGTCGCCAAACTCTTCCCTGGCTGGGCGCTTCGGCACCATGTCGTCGTCGACATCCGTGAACGGAACAGGGCCGGTAGTGATGGCCGCCATGGGTGTGTGCTAGTGAGCGGTGACCACTGATGAAGGCTGTGGCAGTTCCACTCGTTTGAGGAGAATATATAGGGCGTTGCATCTCACGCTTGTGCTTAGTTGACTGGTGACGGAGAAAAGTTTGACTTGAGTGCTTGCAGACAAGTGGTATCTTGGCGTGCCCGCCAAGAAGCAGAGGCCCGTCCCCATCACGCGAACAATATGTGCATGGACGGAGAGACGTGTGGCGCTGGCCAACTACATGAGGCGACGCCAGCCTCAGCGTCCACACGGCACACACACGTACGTATCCTTTGGAGGCAAAAGGATCGAGTTGGGGCGGGAGAGGAAGTTAATTTCTATTCTCCGGTTGCACATCCATCTCTTCGTCGATGTTGCCAGCTACTACCATATGGACCGCCAAGATATCATTGCCACGGATTGCTGACTTACTAAACGAGGAGGCACACTTAATTAGTCCCAACGTAAATCGCGCCGCAGCCAGCTTACCAAACAACTTCCAGCGTACCTTCTTTCTTTATAAGCTACCGAAGGCAATTAGCAAACCTCCCGGCCGGATTTCTAGGAACCACCTAAAACACATGCATGCCCTAAATTAATTGCCACTCTTCCCTCTTTTCACCGTGCATTCTTCTCACAGGGCATCCTACCATTTATTTATTTACTTACATGGAGAATGTTAAAAATCCTATGGCGAACCATGTTCATCGTCCATAACCAAGTTGAAATTCGGCCAAGCTCCCGGGTGGGAACCGGCAGCCGCCGCTCGTCCATGGCCACCCTATTAATCGTGGATGGAAACCAGAAATGAAATTTCTATTCCCGTTGGATCAAAGACTCATCCAAAAAATATCTACCATACAATGAAATATATATTCCGGCCTCTTGGGTCATACACGGAATGTAAACGAGGAGGCATAATTAATTAGTCCCAACGTAAATCGCGCCGCACGTAGCTTAGCAAACAACCTCCAGCGTACATTCTTTCTTTATAAGACTAACCACAATGGGAGTAACATAGGTGGTATCATAAGTATCACATAGACAAAAAAGATGATGTGGCACACATTTAATGAGGAGAGAGGTGTTAGTGGTATCATAGGTAGATACCGTAACATAACGCTTCCCAAGACAAGATGAGTCTATAAGCTAATAAATATACTAGTGCATGATACCACAAATATGTTACTATGCATTGTGGAAGTGGTAACATAGACTAGTATCATATGCATGATACTAGTATATGATACTCCCCATTGTGACTAGTCTAAGCTACCGAAGGCAATTAGGCAAACCTCTCGGCCGGATTTCTAGGAACCACCTAAAACACATGCATGCCCTAAATTAATTGCCACTCTTCCCTCTTTTCACCGTGCACTCTTCTCACAGGGCATCCTACCATTTATTTATTTACATAGAGAATGTTAAAAGTCCTCCTGTGGTGAACCATGTCTATCGTCCACGACCAAGTTGAAATTCGGCCAAGCTCCAGGGTGGAAACCCGCGGGCGACGCTCGTCCATGGACACCCTGTTAATTAGGGCCTCAAGCGCGTGGAGTGGAGTTACTAGCGTGAGATCATCGAGCTAAAAAAGCATGCACATTTTACCAAACCTGCAACGATGTAGTTGTCCTGGACAGAAACAAGAAATGAAAATTATATTCCTGCTGGATCAAAGACTCATCCAAAGCCTATCTATCATACTACAATGAAATATATATTCCGGCCTTTTGGGTCACACACGGAATGGAATGAAGTAAATGAATGGTTGATACTACCTTGCGAGCGACATATACATATAGAATTCAAACAAGTTTAACAATGTGAGTAAGTACAAAGGGGATCCAATGACATACAACCTCTGATTTCAACAGACGCAATTAAATCTGACTCAAGGCTGAGTATATTTTACAGAAACACAATCGCTCACTATTACTACATTATATACCCCAGACAGCGACGGCACCAGACGGTCGACAGGCGAAGAAGGAAGGCGGTCCTCATCGACCTCCCTTGCACCAGGCATCAATCAAGCTGAACCTGCTGATAATAACCACATAAAAAAGAAAATCATCATTACCATATTCGTTACCAACAACAATGTTAAGCTGACCTGGATAGTCCAGCACATTTCACCCATGGATAGTAGATTTTATCTTTGTTATAGCATTCACAGTATTTTTTTCATCGCCATTTTAAACTTGAATAAAATTCAAGAGTTGCAAATATGCTATTTAGAATGATAATATGCAAAACTGCAATGTAACATTAGCATTTTCGAAAATGATGCATTATACATAAGTGCTATGATCAAATTAGACTTATATTTGGTATGTTTTGACTTTTGAGTAGTTTTTTTTCTAGTTAAAATAACTAATATTATGCCTTTGTGCAATTTCTCCACCAGCCAAGTATTCTGGTGTCCACAAAATTATTCCAGCATATTGTTAACTCAAAATATGAACTTCTCAAAATAGAACATAATCCAGGTGATTACACAATACAAACATCGTAGCCCATCTAAAATATAGCCAGTCTCAGGTCTATACAAGGGATTCTATGACATGGGCCTTTTCTTACATAATGGAAGCGGAACTGACTTTCAAAGTTTCAATTAATAAAAAGGGTCATTAGCACTGCAAGTAATTACTGCCAATTTCCAAAAGGCTTTTACATCATGTAATTACAAATCCAGGCTGCAAATAAAAGTCTGGAATTCCTATTAAAAAAATACATATACTGATTCCCCTAATTTTTCCTTTGATGTTGTTCTCCTTCCTCATGACGACCATCGTCATAAACCCAAAAATGGGTTTTACGTGGACAATAAACATTTGCAACCAGCAAGCATCATGCAAATGATGTGAGAAAAAAGGGCTCTTTAAATCATGTCCGTGTATCCAGTGGCGCCAAGCTAAAACAGAGCAATAGGTTCTAGTGGCCGTTACTGGTCCTAGCTAAAGCAGCAAACTTCCATTACGATTTAAAATCATATAAAGCATCTCCAGAACGACAAAAGCATTTCATTTATCGGAAAATCCCACTTTGTCGTGAATGTGAAGTCTTAAAATTGATATGGCAGTTAACATGATCACTTGGCAATCTAAAGAAACAAACTGGCTACTTTCTTTTTCTCGTTGGAGTTTAATAGTAACATGACACACAGACCTAGAACCGCCGGATTTATCTCTCTCTCCCTCTCTCTCTCTCTCTCTCTCTGTGTGTGTGTGGCTAGACTAACTCGATTAAGACAGGCAGAAGCAGTAGCAGGAACCTAAAGTCACCGGCTAGGCCACAGCAGGGGTGCCTCTCAGCTATTGGCCCGGGCGGCAGGGAGCCTCAAGTAGCAGAAGGTCGCTGGCATGTCGTCATCGGCGGCACGAGCGAAGTTGTACATGGTCGCCCCCGCCGGGGAGCTGCGTAGGGATCGCGCTCAAAATCTCTCCTACAGGTTGCTCAAGAAGACATAATTTATCTACTAAAGAAACAATCCTTGCTACCATCAATCACACAAGCTGCTTACTATTAAAAGGTTGCATGTGTTCTATAATGAAGGAATGGCAGAGTAATCTTACATGGAATCTATCAGCTGAAATGCCCCTGCTGCTCGTTCGACGGAGCATCACCCACCGTCCTACCGGTGCTCGCGGGAACAAGCCCCCGCGCCACCGGTTTTGGAAGAGAAAATAGAACTTTGTAAACTCCAGGAGCAGGGTGGCAAGTGAAGTGGCTCCCCATGGTGACGTCACCATCGAATTTGGTTCCTGTTGTAATTAATAGAGAAGTGTCAAAAGGATTGGCTGGAAAAAAATGCAGCTATAAAAGATGTGATACCTAGGCAGGCACACCAATCTTCAACCTACAGAAGTAAGAAAGGATAACAAAATCACCCAGGTTTATAGCTGTTGAAAGATAAATATCTTCCCTAGGTTGTGGTTTTCTGTTTGCAATTTTGAAAACCGTTGGCATGTCATCAATCTTTGACCTATTTGACTCCAAAGATGAATAGCAGTCAAGGAAATGGATGAAAAGCATGAAGATAAAACACACAATGAACGCACAAATTACTAACGAATATTGGCTTAGGTTCTAGATTGACAAAATGCTTCGCTTTTTCAATCAGATTCGCATGCGTCCTACAAGATCTTGGAGAGAGAGAGAGAGAGAGAGAAGAGAGAGAAGAAAGAGAGGAGACCCACCGTCAGAGGAGATGGCCATGATGCAACCAGAGGGGACGTAGCCGGCGAGGGAGGGGCCGGCGGTTGATCAGGGAGTTCCCCTCCACATGTCGGCGGTTAAACCAACCATAGAGCCACGGAAATGCATGCATAATTCAATCTGTTGACTGATCCCTCCCAGATGAAAGGGGCATCGGCATAATTCAATCATTAAAGAGCAAAATGGATACAAATGATATGGCATGATTAACTCTAAGCAGCAACGGAATACATGGCACCATAAATCCAGTACAAAATAAATGCTAGTGAAGTTGGGCTACACCGTTCAAATTCAAATTTGATAGTGGAGCACCAATAATCAAGCAGCAATTTCTTTTGTCTCAAGATACTAAGCATCTAAAAATTCCTAGGAGTAGCAATTGTCTGTCTTAACAATACTAGCCACACATGCATCCACTACAATAACTACATATTTAAAATAGTACATCTTGACCGCAAATATGGATAGATCTGGAATACGTGAAAGAAATAATTTCTGCTGCAAGTTGAGCCGTGTGAGGCTGCTGACAACGAGGAAGTTCCGCCATATAGGCGTAGAATCCGTACACGAGACAAGCCTGGGCAAGGGCACTGAGGCGACACGAGAGACAACGTGGAGGCAACAATATAACCAACACGGACTTTCACTTTTTGTTAGCGGTGACGATGAGCTTGATGTGCCGGGGTAGCAGTGTGAGCTCTTCGTCGCCGATCTCGTACCAATGCCGAGTCTGCATCACAGAGAGCACACGTTGGTCCAAATCAGCATACCGCTGCTTCACTCGCCTGATCGCTCCAGCTGTTAAAAGTAAAAAATTCAGTCAGTGCATAGCCAACTCGATAAGATAATACAAGGCTCCGTCAACCAGTACCAGAGAAATGTAGCCAAAAATTAGCAACAACGTTCAAGGTTTAGAGTGGAGTGCAATATTCAAGGATCAATTTATTTTGTCTTAAGGCAGCCTGGAGTAGCAATCGTGTATCTAAAACAAGCTATCTGGATGATAAATCTCAATGGAGTTGAATTGCTACTACAGATATGGATGGTAGTGTACAAAACAAAGAAGTAAGAATGACTGGTTTAGAGTGGAGTGCAATATTCAAGGATCAATTTATTTTGTCTTAAGGCAGCCTGGAGTAGCAATCATGTATCTAAAACAAGCTATCTGGGATGATACATCTCGATGGAGTTGAATTGCTACTACAGATATGGATGGTAGTGTACAAAACAAAGAAGTAAGAATGACTAACTGGTCGTAAGAATAGGCTACAATATTGTTTTTAGAAATACAAGTATTAACCATAGTAGATGCGCAAGTCAAGAATATTCATGCATTTCTTCAGAATGCAACGAGTAAGCAACAGTAGAGTAATATTTACTCATCAAACTAAGCTACAAATAGATCATATTCTTCCTCCTGGAACTAAGCTACAACAATGCAAACTGTAAAATAGTATCCACGAAGAAAGAGTCTATTTTTAGGAGGAATACCTTTAGTCCATGGACACGGGGCTGGACTGCAGACAGTGGCGGTGGCTACACCTGCATGGTAGAAGGGCCCAGGAGAAGTGCCAGGAGCTGCGGCGTCTCATGCTGGTGGTCGTCTTCACCTCGCGGGAGAAGTGCCTAAGCTGCGGCGTTGCTTCCTGATGGGAAGTCGACCGGCCACGGCGAGGGACCCGGGAGAAGTGCCCGAAGCTATGGCGTCACATGCTAGTGGCCGGCATGACCTCGCGGCAGAAGTGCCCGGAGCTGCAGCGTCGCTTCTCGATGGGAAGCCGACCGGGCATGGCGAGGGACCCGGCAGAAGTGCCCGAAGCTGCGGCGTTGCATGCTTGTGGTCGGCATCGCCTCGCTAGCATGCAGCACCACACCTATCGGCCATGTGCGCGACGCGGGCAGCGTGTTCGACGGATCGCCACCAGCTGTCCACACGCGCCCCAGCGAACAAGCTGTCGCGCCGCCGTTTGCGGAAGGGCAAATAGAACTTTGTCAACTCCACGAGCAGGTATGGCGAGTTAAGCGGGTCCCAATGAAGACATCACCATTTAATTTGGTTCCTGTGGTAATAATAGCGAACTGTCAAAAGGATTGGCTGGAAAAAATTCAGCTGTGAAAGATGTGATACCCACGCAGGCAAACTAATCTTCAATCTACAGAAGTAAGAAAGGCAACAAAATCACACATGATTGTATCTGTTGAAAGATAAATATCTTCCCTATGTTGTGGTTTTCTGTTTGCAACTTTGAAAACCAAATGGCATGTCATAAATCTTTGACCTATTTGACTCCAAAGAAAACACGTAAACTAATTTACCAGGATTATTCATAGCAGTAAAGGAAATGGACGGTAAATGACACTGCACTTTCTGTACACACAAATTATTAACTAACGATTATTATTGGCTTAGATTCCAGGTTAAGACGCTCAAGCAAGCTGGGATTAAACGATGAAGGTAACCTCCTTTTCAGAGCATCTGAAGTTTCAATCCAGAAGAAAATACCGTAAACCCATCCCAAAACGTACATGGCAAGATGGAATTTTTATTGATTCAGAAGTGCCTGCACCCCGCAAAATCTTAGAGAGAAAAGATTGAGAGGAGTCTCACCGGTGGAGTGGATGCAGCCGGAGGGGATGTGGCCGGCTTTCGATCTGGGAGTTCCCCTCCATGGGTTCGTTACAGGGCGTGAGGGACGACGGCTTGCCGGAGCTGAGCGCCCTCCCTCGGCCACGCGCGGGACGGCGATCAATCCAGCCGGTTCCCGGGCGAGCCTCTCTATTATCGGAAGCCAAAGATTCTCCTCGTGTAGATCTAGATCATGGGAGGGTAGGGTCTGTGGCGACCACGCCCGTGGAGAAGATGTAGAGAGTAGGAGGAGCCGGTGCCGGGGCTGTGGTCGGCGGCAGGAGCAGCCGGCCGGCGACGGTGGCGGCGAGAAGGGGATTAGAGGGAGGTTGGGACTTGGGAGGCTGTGGATCGGGAAAAGGGAATCTGCCAGAGACTTTTTTTTTTCTACTGTACTCCCTCCGTCCACGAATAAGTGTACATCTACTTTTACACTTAGTCAAACATTTTAAACTTTGACCAAATTAATAGAAAATTATAGCAATATATATGACATCAAAACAATATATTTTAAAACTTCATATCAAGACAAATCTATTGATACTAATTTGGTGTGATAAATGCTAGTACTTTTCCCGATAAAGTTAGTCAAAGTTTAATAAACTTGACCGACGAAAAAGGAAAACGTACACTTTATCGTGGACGGAGGGAGTATGTGAGAGACGGTGTATTTTTTTTTCTTCCTACGTGAGAGAGGGATGGGCGTTTGGTTGTGTTTCCAGCAGGGCTCACGGCCAGCAAACGGCTCAGATCGGTTGGATGTGTGGTTCGATCCGCGCAGAGGCAATTCTTGTCATCCCATTGGCCGCGGACGATCTGCTTCCTAATTTCTAACGCCCTAATAACTGTACCTCCTAATTTATAGCAATCGCATTCCGGTTTCTCTGTCCGCTAAAAAAAGGAATTGCTTGGCCACTACTTCCTTGGAACCGTTTCATAGAAAAAGAAGAGCAAGTTTTGAGGACACTAATGAGGGTAGTTGAAACAACTTCAAGATTTCTCGTTACTAGCTCTCTAATACCGAACAACACAAATTCGTCGTGTATGTCTACTATACTATACTACAAATGAATTGGCGAGGCTCAATTCATCGGCCAATTACGATGAGTGAAATCTTTCGACACTTTTGGTATGGTAACATGCCGCCGCCACCACACCGAAACGAAAAGTAAAACATAAACACGGGACACGGCGAAACGTTTACAACGCGGCCATAAGCTAGCTCACGACTTCCCCTGGTCAACACATGTGGAACGTTACATGTATTCATAAGGACATTGTTTTATTAATAAAAACCACAACAATTATAGGAGCATAAATAGTTCCGGTGATTTTTCATAGTAATTATAAAATATTTTATTTTATTAGTAGAGAAATAAAAAAATTGCAAACGATGCCGCCGCCGATAATATGTCTCTTGCTCAACCTATTTTTTGGTGGTCTAAAAAAAATAGCCGATTCGATCAATTCTGGTTAAATAATACTTCCTCCGTATCAAAATATAAGATGTTTTAGCTTTTCTTAGATGTTAAATAATTCTGGGATGATTTGCACCGTGATTTCTGCAAAAACTTCCGGTCGACCTACAAGAGACCGGCTACAATCGAAGAACTACGAGCCTGCAAACAGAAAAGCGGTGAATCCACCCGAGAGTACATCCAGCGGTGGAACACGCTCAGGAACACCGCGGGGACAATCTCTGAAGAAGTGGCGATTGAGGCCTTCGCCAAAGGAGCAAGAAGAACCGCGTTTCGAGAAGAGCTCGGTAGAGCCGCGCCCAAAACCATCGGGGAGCTCATGGTCATAGCCGAAAAATGGGCCAATGAAGAAGACGCAGTACGCAACGAAAGAGGATCATCACCTGCACACGAGGACGACCGCCACGGACGAAGGAAGAGAAGAAAATATTACGACCACGACGACAGAGAAGAACTAGTGGCAGCAGAATTCACGCGAAGTCGCGACTCCGGTCGTCGCGGAAGTCGCGAGTGGAAACCGAAAGTAGAAGAAAAATCACCCGAGGAAGACCTCGATGCGTACTGCTCGCTACATCTGTTCACAGACAAGCGCACGGGCAAGACTAAGGTAACACACCTTCTCAAGGATTGCCGAAAGTTCATCGAAATCTCGGACGCGCTCGCCAAGAAAAGATTCGCTTCCACCCAAAACTATCCACCACTACCAGGAGGCGGACAACAATTCCAGCTACCACCGCCTCCACCTCCACCGGCCAACCCAAACATGGCGCTCGCCGCATTGCCAGCGCCACCACAACAAAACACGGGAGCAAATACATACCCGACTCCGCACGGACAGCTCCTCGGGATGATACAGAAGGTATGCCCCTCTCGCAGAGCTCAAAAGACTAACTCGAGACAAATATGCATGGCAGTGCAGACGCCACCGACAAAGCCCGAGTACCTGAAGATGGCCGATCAGCCAATCATGTTCTCGAAAGAAGACCACCCTCCACGAGTCTATCGGCCGGGACACGCCGCCCTCGTCATTCAAGCTCAAATTGGCAATTATGATCTGGCCCGCGTGTTCATGGACGGTGGCAGCGGCATCAACATCATCTACGCGGATACACTCCGTCGAATGAACAAAAATCTGGACGGTCTAAGGGAATCAGAAACATCCTTCCACGGGATAGTCCCGGGCAAAGCAATCCGTCCACTCGGAACAATCAACCTAGAAGTCGTACTGGGCTCCCCACGCAACTACAGAAGGGAATTCTTGGACTTCGAAGTCGTCGACTGGCCCTCACAGTACCACGCCATTCTTGGTCGAACAACGTTCGCCAGATTCATGGCCGTGCCACATTACGCATACTTGAAGCTCAAGCTACCTGGCGAATACGGTGTGATCACCATCGACGGAGACTTCCAGAAATCGGACAAGTGCGACATAGAATTTAATGAGATCGCAAAATCTTTCGGGATGCAAGAAGAACTTCAAGAGTTAGCAAAAACAACGGACCACTCCGTTATGCCCCTCACGAAGAAAAACGCACCCGAACTGGAATTCAGTGCCAACAGCGATACTCGCAAGCACCAAGTACACCCGACAGACTCCGCGAAGACGGCGATGGTTTCCACAACCCTTTCGCCAGCATAGGAAGGCGCGCTCGTCAAACTCCTCCGTGAGTACTGGGAGATTTTCGCCTGGCAGCCCTCAGATATGCCAGGAATACCCAGGGAGTTTGCCGAGCACTCACTCGAAGTCTTTCCTGACGCCAAACCTATCAAACAGACGACTCGACGATTTTCAGAACCCAAGCAGAAAGCGCTGGGAGAAGAAGTAAACAGATTGCTAGCCGCAAACTTCATGGTTCCGAGTTTTATGTTACCATCTCCTTCAAAAGGAAAGTAGAAAGAATCAAGACTGCTGAATCAAGATTTCCCGGACAAAATGTATTTGACGAAAGACGGAGAATCAGAGTTTTGATCCTTCCTGGGGGCTACTGTCGGATATATACTGAATAGGGGTATAGAAGATGGTAGACAAAGAGCCGGAGTACCAGGGTGGCCTACATGGTAATGGGCTTAGGTCCATTGGGCGGCCCAGTAGTCCGACGCGCAGAAGCCGGATTCTAGAAGAACCCGGATCACGGCCCACGTGATCTGGCTTGGAGGAGAAGACGGATTCCTTGCTTTCCAAGTTACAAGTTAACGTAATGGCCAAATCCATGGCATAGTTTGTTTAAATATGCCCATATTCCACACAAACATGCATATTGGAAGCACGGACAATGTTCCCGAAGAAAGTTTTGCTTTTCGTTGAATAAAAAAATCATTTTCTATTTTCCGACTGTGAAAAATGGCTTTTTTTGTGAAGCATCAACCACAAATATGTTGCAAAACCTGGGAGATGCATTTTTTGAATATACTAGACCATGTTATATTCACAAATAACCAATTATTTTCCTCTGAAAAGGTTTTCATCCACCTCTTTTGAAGAACACAAGTTTCTGCCGATTCAGCTGGAAACGGGGCAAATTTGAACTACAGGTGCCTCCTAGTTTGCTCATGATTTTTGGAAAAAATCATTTTTAGGTACACAACTACCTATTTCTCATGATTTTTAGGTCCACCTAGATTTTGGTTGGATTCAGACGCCCCACAACCCTCTCAGACGAAACTGTTAACCCATTATTGTTAGTTGCGTTATTTCTCATGATTTTTTTCTAATTATTTAGTTTTAACAATATGCATGATAATTTAGATATGTTTCTCCTCTTCGAAACGAGCTAAAGAACGTCAAAATCCGAGTTGGAATGCAAAAGTTATGATCAAAACGGTGATTAAGTCAAAAAAAAAATTGAGCTTGGCTATGCCTACGGCTTTGCCGTCGGTATAGCTCAAATTTTTTTTTTCGCAATCCAGGATTCCCTCTTAGGGTCTATGCCGACGGCAGCCGTCGGCGTAGCTCAAAAAAAAAACAAAAAACAAAAGGCCGACGGCATTGCCGTCGGCATAGCAAATTTTTTTTTTCGCAGTTTGAGATTTTCTCACTCGACCTATGCCGACGGCCCCGACAAATTGCCGTCGGCATAGAATTTGGCCGTCGGCATATAGGCCGATTCCTGTAGTGTATCTTCTACTCCGTACTCGGTTATCAAATATATCTAGTATCGACTATCACTGTCTACTGCGGCTGCACTGCACTGCACTACTGTACCGCGGAACCGGAGTACTTTTTTTTGTACTGTACTATTTTGTGCGCTCGATCGGTTCGGTACCCTGTTTTATTTTATCGTACTATACTATTTTGTGCGCTCGAGCAGTGCTATGTTTTAGTGCCATACTAGATGATGATGAATTGATCTGTATGATGCCCCTTTAGATTAGTCGACCTTCATATTTGGATTTGAGATTTAGGTACTTATATTTCAAAAATTGTACAATAAAGCCCGTTACACAACACAATGGCATAAACAACAAAACATGCTTGAGCTGATTAAAATTTGTCCACTGCAATTTAGTCTGAACTACTCCCTCTGTTTAACAATACTTGACTTCCACTTTTTCATATATGAATGTACCTATACTCTAAAACATGTCTAGATACATTCATATTTGGACAAATAGAAGTCAAGTATTGTTGAACGGAGGGAGTAGTATGCAAGAAAAAACGTAGTCTGGACTGTTGAATGACACATGAATTCCTTGAGTTGTACACACCATCAAAGCTTCAAACTTTCGGCCCGCTAACTAGTGTGCCTAGCATGGAAAGGAAAATACTTAACCAGTGTGCCTGACCTGACGATCCGCCGTCTCTTGATAATTGTATGATGCTAAGCGAAAAACATGTTGTCACTTGTCTCGTCAGGCTGTGCCTTTGAGAATCTTTATTCGATAGTGGAGACAGCGAATGAGAAGAGCTCATTCTAAACAACTGATCGGCACATGCAAGCACATGGACGTGTAAAGTAAACTCACGAACTAATCCACACATGCCGCGGCACACGATCCGAATCACGGAGCTGCCAGCCCTGTGCCGCGGAACTTGTCGCGGACTATCTCATCCAGCCGCGTCGCCATCTCCGGCGTCATGTGATTTACCCAGTCTCCGGCGACCCCTTTCCTGAAGAAGGCGTCGCGGGGCATGGCGTGGTACGCCCCCGACGAGCCTTTCTTGTTCACCTCCAGCCCCTTCATCTTCTGGAAGCTGCACAGGTCCACGACGCCCTCGACGGCGCTGGCGCTCTCCTCGGCGGCCGAGAACGGCCGGCCCATGAACTCCGCCAGCCTCCTCACGTGCTTGCCCGTGTCCTGAAGCAGGTCCTCGTACTTGAGGAAGAGCACCCTGTCGGGGCGCGCGAGGCTCGCGTGCCAGTAGCTGAGGACATGGTCCCAGGTCGGGCCGACGGGCACGGAGCCGTCGCAGACCTGCTCGAACAGCTCGGCGAACGATAGGTCGGGTTGGCGCCGCCGGAGGAAGTGCCATAGCGAGACGACCATGTCCTTGGGGTCCCTGCAGATGTACGCGACCTTGCAGCCGGCGGCGTCCGCCCCGGTGACCGACGCGGGGAGCAGGGTGTACGGCATGTGCGTGTTCATGAGGCGCGGCGACGGGAGCTTCTCGAGCTTGGCCTCCTGTCCGTCGGCAAAGATCTCGTCCAGGAACGGGATGCAGTCGTGCGGGTTGAGGCGGAGGAGCGGGTGCTGCGCCAGCGCCGGGTACGCGTCCCGCGTCATGGTGGCGAAGGCAAGCGCCTTGAGCCACGTCGTGCCGCACTTGGGGTAGCTGGCGAGGATCACGTCGTCGCGGCGTGGGGCGAACCGGCGCTGGAAGACGACGGTGCCCGCGACCCAGTGGTCCGGGAGCCAGAAGCCCTGGTACAGGCGCAGCTCCAGGCCGGACTGCTGCTTGCACGGCAGCGCCGCGACGAGGTCGCCAAACTCTTCCTTGGCTGGGCGCTTCGGCACCGTACCGTCGTCGACGTCCGTGAATGGAACAGGGCCGGTAGTGATGGCCGCCATGGCTGTGTGCTAGTGAGCGGTGATCACTGATGAAGGCTGTCAGTTCCACTCATTTGAGGAGAATATATATGGCGTTGCATCTCATGCTTATGTTAGTTGACTGGTGACGGAGAAAAGTTTGACTTGAGTGCTTGCAGACAAGTGGTATCTTGCCGTGCCCGCCAAGGAGCAGAGGCCCATCCATCACGCTAACTACGTGTTGAATATTAAAGTTTTTTAGATAAAAGGCACGATGTTGAATATTAAAGTGAAAATGAGTGGAGTACAAATTCCGACACGCTAGACTAGCTAGGGATACCAATTTATAATGTGATGCAAACGAGAATAATGTCTACCATCTCGAATTTTCGTTCAGGTTAAATAAGTTGGAAGTTGAGTGATACAAATTGAAAAAAGAGAGATTTCAAAGTTCAAATTTGAGAAGGAAATTGGAGAACATTGCTGAAATATATCACATAACTAACTAAACTCGTTGAATAAAACAATGGAACAAGAATACTGGGTGGTGTCTCCTCATTCTTGAGCATGTAAATTTCTTCTTCCTAACAATGCAATGAAACACAAAGCTTTTTACGTTTTCGTGAAAAAAGAATATATGCTTTACATTTTACATGAATTGTCGTTCTAAAATTCCTTGTCTTGCATGCCCCAAAGAAATGGAAGCAACCTTACCGTGTAATCTTTAGATATTGCAAGTTAATTCTACACTCAAAGTGAGTATTTGCAGCAGAGATTAAAGGCTCTCCGGCTGATATTGCAGGACCAGAAATATACATCTAAAACACCTAGTTATGAATGCAGATGTCACACTATAGAGTACCAAAATATCATATCACGATCCTTTTACAAATAAGGACCCATTTTTCTGAATGGATTAGGTCCTTGCATATAAAAGATACTTATATTCTAAGTAGTTTGACGGAAACACTTGATTCAGGTTTCTATTTTCTTTCTCGTTGATAGACAAAATAATTATATTTTGGCTAGTATGGTTGGCTGCGTCTAACAACTTACATAAAAATTTAATTAAAAAAAGGAGGAGCCTCCACCACAAACCACACAAAAAAGAAAATAAATCTGTCTTGAGTGAGACTTAAAGCAACGAGAAAGTAAAAATGAAACATGAAAACATTTTTTTTAGATAAGTATTACCTCCCTCTTGCTAAGACTAGTCACAATGGGGAGTATGATATACTAGTATCATGCATATGATACTAGTCTATGTTACCACTTCCACAATGCATAGTAACATATTTGTGGTATCATATACTAGTATATTTATTAGCTTATAGACTCATCTTGTCTTGGAAAGCGTTATGTTATGGTATCTACCTATGATACTCCCTCCGTCCTAGTTTATAGGGCACATATAGCAAATCACTTGGACCAAGGTTCTAATTGATTGGGGTTAATATCTTGCATGCATTGGTGGAGAGGAATGCAGAGAGGCAACCACCCACTAATTAGAAGAGAATTAATGCAAATGTGCCTAATAAGTGGGACTACATGGTTTTGAGATTGTGTCCTATAAACCAGGACGGAGGGAGTACCACTAATACCTCTCTCCTCATTAAATGAGTGCCACATCATCTTTTTTGCTTATGTGGCACTTATGATACCACCTATGTTACTTCCATTGTGGCTAGTCTAAGGAAAAGAATAGTTGCCCTTATACGAGTCCCAATAAAATTAATCAACTGAACCAAAGCATGATTCGATATGTCCATTTCAACTCCCAAAGCTATGGGCAGTGAATTAGGAAAACAAAAATGGTAAAAAGATACTTGTCATCGTTGTGAAAACAAATACAACAAGATTCTTAATGATCTAGTAAATACTACACACAGTTAGCTTTGCTTGGTTATTCCTTCTTTATGCCTGAACAGGGAAGTGAAATATGGAAGCAAAAACATATGTTACTTGTCTAAGAAAATATTTGCTTGATACTTGAGTGTGAAATGAAATACTGATCAAGTTAATAAAGCAGAAGTTTGCTTGGGATCGGAGAGAAACAATAACTCTAATTAAGAACGGTGCAAAGTAAATATATTAGAAAGTTTTCTTGCAAGATTTTTTGATTTGTCCTGTTGCACCAATTAAGTAGCAGTACAATGCTTAGTTCTATAGTATATAGTAGCCAGGGCCGGGCGCGGCGCACGCCGCGCTGTGTTCTTGGTTTCGTACCTTTTATCTGTGTTCTTGGTTTCGTACCTTTTATCTATCGTTGTAGTTCTTGGTTTAGTATCTTTAATCTATTGTTGTAGTGGATTTTGATTAGGCGCGGCGTGATGGTTGTAATGCATGTATAGTAATATCAAGGAGAAAAATATTGCGGAGAAGGCGATTTGTTGCATAGAATATTAAGGTGCAAAATAATGCACTACCACATGTTGGCTGGTTTGCACACTTCATAAGACGGGCAAATATATGATAGAGATCATTGGATCAAAGAAACATTGAATCAAAGAAGAAAAAACCTAGGTCCATGGAGATAAGTTATTTTCAAACAGCTAGCCACACGGCCATGTGGAGCCCTCCCATTTGATTTCTTGTGAATGGATCCTAATGTCGGACAGCCATTAAACTTACATAAAAGAAGAAAAAACTTGAGTGAGGAAAACTTTCAGATACAAAGTGTACTACCAACTTTTCACAATATGAGTTACTCATGGGGCAATTGTGCAATGCACAATGAATTAAAACTTGCAAGCAGGACCCAGACGGAAAACCTGAATAGAGGACAATGATGAACCATTAAGCCAATAAATCACTGTGTAAAAAAAAAGATCTTTTAAGATAAATGGTATTGATTGGAGGCTTGGGTCTTTTGCCAGATGCGCCCAGATTGAGATTTGGGAGGCCTCTGCAAGTTAGGAATTTTAAGTTTTACCTGACATAACTCAGTTGTCACTTCAATTCCAATACCATGGTAACTGCAGCAAGAGAACAATTATGAAACTACCACTAAAAACAATTGCAGCATGCATTGCAAATGTGGTCGTTCCATGGCCAATCACCATTCAACGCTAATAAAAAATGTGAAGCACATAGTTTTCACATGATCACCCTATAAGCATGCCACGTGCATCTATCATAAAGATAAATGAAGAAGGAACCGGAACAAATCTAAACTTGGTAAACTTGAGAAATCAACATACCTGGAGATGACTCCCTCACAAAAAAGAATATAATTTGATATGACTAGAACCTCGATCCTTATTCTTTTCAATCAGCTAAATAATATATGATGGTAAAATATTCGTGATTAAGCAGAATCTTCTATATCTAAATAGGAATACCCCATTAAAAGGAATTCTCTAAACATGCAAGTCATCCACATCAGCAAACATCCAATTGGTCCACGTCATCCTTCTTCAGTTTCAATTTAGCTCTCTCCAGTTTATTTCCGTGATGTTTGGTCGCCGAAGGAACACGACCGAACGGATTAGCATGCATGCAGGCTATATTGTAGCAACAGCCCATTTGATTGATCCAGCCCATGTGTAGCCCACCCCTTCCTCTCACGCGGCCAATCTTTCTTCTGCACCGGATATAGAAAATACTCACCATCCACTACGACTGTTGACGATTGGTGTTTCTTCTTCCCAATCAACCCCGTGATGGTGTATCCACTTCCTCTCCCCCACGATCTTTGCAAGAATCGGAAACTGATGGAGGAATCGGACGACTTAGTCAGGACTTCCCATCCACTCTCCATCTTTTATTCCATCCGCCGTCATGCGCTTGGATGGAAACAACAGAAGCCCCAAGAACTATGACGGGATGGGGCCTAGGTACCTTTGTGGTGGTGACCGACGAAGCTTGGAGACCCTCATGTTTGTTCTCTCTACATAATTTCAAATTGCACGTCACACAGGACAGCTACTAGGCAATCTGATGGCTTTGTCCTTTTGGTTTGCTTCGATCCATTACCTATTCTATTTCACCGATTCCTGTACAGGTTTTCATCTTTTTTTTAGATGACCTAGCTGGCATACAACGCTGGAATTGAGAGGCATCTGGAACTTATTCTGACGGTATCCACGAAATTGATCATCCTATAATGTCACCTTCTGTGTCATGTCGGTCCCTCAACAATTCTATTTGAGCTCCACATTGTTTTAAATATCTTGGTATTCCAATTCACTATAGAAAATTACTTCTGAAAGAATGGAAGATTGTGGAAGATCGCTTTGAGAAGAAATTAGCTTCTTGGGCTGGTAAACTTTTATCCTACGGTGACAGATTAGTTCTTATTAATTCATGCCTCACTAGTTTACCCATGTTCCTACTCTTTTTTTTCGAAATTCCAGTGGGAGTCTGAAGGAGATTGGATTTTTTCTGTAGTAGATTCTTCTGGCAAAGTGATCAGCAGAAGAAGAAATATCGTTTGACGAAGTGGAGTGTTATTTGTAGGCCGAAAGATCAAGGGGGTTTAGGAATCGAACTCTTGGACATTAAGAATAAATGTTTGTTGAGCAAATGGCTTTTCAAAATTCTTAAAAAAGATGGGGTTTGGAAGGAGTTGTTGAGTAATAAATACTTGGGGGATAAAACTTTAGCACAAGTAAAACCAAAACCTAATGATTCTCCATTTTGGCGGGGTATCTTGGCTGTAAAACAAGATTTTTTTTCGAGGGGTACGTTTGTGTTGGGCAATGGCAAACAAACTCGCTTTTGGGAAGATGTGTGGTTGGGGGATCAAGCGTTGGCTATTCAGTATCCTGGTTTATATCACATTACTAGAAACAAGAATGTACTTGTTGCAGATGTGCTAGCTACCACACCTCCCATTAACCTACAGTTCAGACGTAATCTACAAGGGAACAATTGGACATCATGGTTGCATCTTGTTCAAAAGTTTATGGCTATTTCTCTTTCTGAGGAGGAAGATTTGTTCTATTGGTCTCTGAATAATAACGGGGCCTTCTCGGTGAAGTCCATGTATCATGATTACATGAATATTCACCCTCCTTTTGAACATAAATATTTATGGAAGTTGAAAATACCCCTAAAGATCAAAATTTTCATGTGGTTTCTTTACAGGCGTGTCATTCTGACGAAGGATAACCTGTTGAAACGTAATTGGCATGGTTGCATAAAGTGTGCTTTCTGTAATCATGATGAATCTATTGACCACTTATTCATTTCTTGTCCCTTTGTGATTAAAATCTGGAGATTGCTCCATTTTAATTTTAATATCTTCCCTCGTGAGAGTCTGAACCATATGTTTGGTGGATGGCTGATTGGAATCCATAAAAATGATAGACAACGTATTCGGATTGGGACATGTGCCTTCTTGTGGGCGGTCTGGAACAGTCGCAATGATGCGATTTTTAACAGGGTGCATAATATTCATTTTTTGCAGGTTGTACACAAGGCTACTTATTGGATTTCTGCTTGGTCGCTCCTTCTTCCACAGGACCAGCGCCAGTCTATGGAGGCTGGATGCAACCGGTTGCTGGCTTTAGTCCAGGCCATCCTTTCCTCCAACGGGTGGCAGCATGATTTTTGGATTTGTGCCTCATAGTGGACGATGGTCCTCTTTTTGTTTTTCTCCATTCGATATGAATGTATCTCTGATGACATTTACCTTGTAATACTTTGAATGCTTTTGCTAATAAAAGTCGTATGCATCTATCCGATGCAGAGGCTGGGGCTTTGCTCCCTTTTCCAAAAAAAATGTGACCAAGTAGTTTGCTCTTGAGGTCAATATTCAGAATCTTCCCTCTTGATGATGTTTTACTATTTATATTTTGAAAGCATTTTCCCCCACCCAATTCAGATGTAACGACAGGTTTGCTTTTGTTCTTGTTCCCAATCTCAGACACCTAACACAAGGTCGTCGTCGGAAACATCGCCTCTCTGATCAATTATGTTAGCTTGAGGTGGTTCTCGAGCTTCATATGTCGCCGGCTTGCTGCGCAGGTGGTCAGCTACCATGGTTGTAAGGAGGAGATCATGGTCACATACGCATTGTTCTGCCGTGCGTGTACTTGGTCTGCAAAATAATTCCCAGAAGATGGTCGATAGTGGCCAGGAGAAAACGAATCACTTGGTCAGAAACTCAGAATCCACCAATCAATAGATATATTGTTCCCATCTCACTCATGTTTTTGCCGCATGCTAACCTCTACTGCATTTTCGTAAGTTTTTTCCTCTTCATAAGCCTTGGTTAACAATGTGGCGATTGTAAGTAATGATCCTGGCATATTTATTATAGTAAAATATATTTTTTTTTATTTGTTCTCCTTTCAGGAAATATATCCCTATGTTTATGGGACATACCATGGATTCTTTTACGAAGGTGTGGCAAGAGCAACTCTACACCATTTTGTGTATCATACTAAAGCCTACTGGTTCTTTTCCTTACGAGGTATAATTCATCTGCTAACCGGTAGACATTTCCTGCTCTTTAAACGGTGGTGTATATTTTTGCTTCAATTGGACAATCAATATCACAATTTTTTTTTTCCTTTTGAACAACTCTTAGAATGCTTTACTTTGGACGATAGCAGTTTGTAGAGTTCACTTTATAAGATCAAATGGTAGACCATAGGTTCTGAATTCTCGATCTTTACTCTTGGATATTAAAGGGGAGTTAATTATCAAGGTTCATTTGTTTGCCATCCTTTACCAATTAAGTGATATATATCACTATGGAGTTTCACCTGCCTATGAAATTGTAAAATTGATTGTTGGAATATTTTACAGTACGACATGCTTGATTCCATTCCATCAAACACCTGAAAGCAAAGCATGATTCTGGAAAATCTTGGTGCCTTTTTGTCCACGTTGAGGCAATTTGACCTTTGGATTAGGTATATATACATGTCATGCCGAATATTATATGTTTGGTGCTTCATCTAGCATGATTTCACTGTTATGTAAGAGCGAAGATACATGGTCTAGAGTAAGTTTTTTTTTTTTACTCAATGTTTAATATGCCTGAACTAGAGGAAACTCAGATGACCGTTTCCATAATTATACAACGTCAGGCAAAAGTTGCCATCAACCAGAGAAATACAAACTTTGTTTCCTCCATTATGCTAAATACTCCTATTTGCTTAAACCATGTATTGAAGTTTTCCTATTTGCTTAAACTTAGTCTCTACTACAATGTTATCACTTAATCTCTTTTCATGCCCAGAATAATATTAACTTATGTCATAGATAATTTCCGCAGCAACACGCGGGGCATCATCTAGTTTCACAAGTTGCTTCAACCATCCGTTGAGTACCCTCTTCTCAGAATAATAGTATGTTTGTAATATGAGCCAAAATACATGGATCGAGATGACACGCAGATTACAATATCTAAGTATTAAATTATTTTTTCTTGGGAATAACTGCTGCAGCACGACTTCCACTTAAATGGCACCAACAGGCTGAGTTCTTCTATTCAGACCTATACGTTGTCTATAGCTGTTGCGATAGCTCATGCCATCAAGATTTATCTGAATGATGAAAATCTTACAAGTGTGGTTCTACTGCTAAGATAAACCATAATTTCTCTAAACCTAAAAGAACACATGGTATATAACTGAGCCTTTTATGCATCTAAATCTCGAATCATTCTCAAATGATGTCATGTTTAATCAGGCTAATAATTACAATTTTTGCAATTCAAAATCAAGCATGCCAATGCAATGAAAGGTTCACATATGTACATACAAAACCTCATATGCAAGATCTAGTACCCAAGAATCACAAATCTGCAGAAAGGAATTCTTGTTCTTGAAAAGGAATAAGCAGAGTTCAGGCCAAACTGAAATCTCCTTTTTTTTTATTTGTTCACTTCTTATTCTTCCTCAAAACACTAATCCTCGTAGAAAATTTTATGTGTGCACCAAATTATTTGCCTAATCTTGATCCACATATCCAGGGAGAGGAGGAGGAGGTTGTTCTCACCGTGAATTGTTAGGAGGGATAGCGAGCAGCCAAAGGAACATAGGTGGTTCCTAGATCGGTAGTGAGCTCGTGCTCGTCAGCGCCGGGGATGGCGGCCATCGCCGGAGGGTACAGGGGCTTCGAGCCAGGGTGGAGCTCGGGAGAAGGAGGGACAACCCGTGCCGTCATCGTCATCGCCAGAGGTAGAGGAACTTGGAGGCACTAGGATGGCCATCGCCGAAGGGAGGTGGAGGCGCCGCTTTTCTACTAGGCTGGAAGATTGCGCTGTCGCATCCAACATTGTTGGATCTGTCGCGACTCACATGAGACAGAAAGCCAGCGAGGGTTTTCTCCCCAACCTAGCTACTGGTGTGGAACGATCTCCCAGGAAAGGCCGGGGGAGGGGACGGGATCCCTCACCCACATGGGCAACCAAATGGGTTCGTGGGCTTTCCCGGGTGCATTTTGCCCATGGTTTTCTCACCCGGGGAAATGAGGCGGATCCTCCCGGGATCCCTATGCCTAAGCCCGGGAGGAAAAGTTGGTGGACACCGAAAACAAGAGCATCTTCGCATTTTTCACAGCCCTCTGCACTCAGGAAAACAACACGCCCTCTACGTTGTTACCAGCGCGGGTTGTAAAGCACCTTCGTACAGGTCTAGAGGAACATCTGAATCGGCCGTTTTTCTAGAGCCGGGATGCACACAAGTCACGAGGAGAAAAACATGCCCTTGTTTTTAGTGTAGGTTACATCCCCCTCTCACGTTGCATGCAGGAAGCCGCCAAACCAAACAACATGCACGATGTGTATGTAAGCTCACCAACTAATTTGCACACTACCAAACGAGACACATGCCTCATTTTTTGCATTGGCTCTCTAGGGCCATGTGTTTAAGGTATGCCCTAGAGACAATAATATTCAGTTATTACTCCATCTCCAAGTTTAGAATTAAGTTTATGTCATCATGCTACAACCGCTATGGGACTTGAAAAGTGAGTTTTCAGAACAAGATCTTTGTGCGGGTGTGAAGACATAAACAAGCAAGAGTTCCTAATTTTGTCTCTAAGGTTAGCTTATGTTTTATGAGATGATCATGTTTTCCCGATCATGGACTTGGAAGAAAGTCTAGCAAAACATAACAGTTTATTGTTAAGGTAACAATAGTACTAAACCAACCCAAGTGTATGTTGTTGCTAAAATAGACTAAACAATCATTATGTATTTTAGCAAATGCATATGAAGTTAAAATTGACTATAATTCCTGTACTATGAGAATATCAAGTAACCGCATGATCGAAAGTTATATTTTGGATATCATCAACCGTCTTGCCGTAACTGGGGATTATAACGGTGATATCTGGGTATGACCTAGAAAGTGTAACGGAACTGAGATCGTTCAATACTAGTACTTAACTCCTCTAGAAGATAGTGAGATACATTCTCTGGGCCCTCTCAGTATCA
Organism: Alopecurus myosuroides; assembly: GCA_028641055.1. Lineage (NCBI taxonomy): Eukaryota > Viridiplantae > Streptophyta > Magnoliopsida > Poales > Poaceae > Alopecurus > Alopecurus myosuroides. Next base: position 421,633,425 of record CM054059.1, read on the forward strand.
CAAATGACATCTCGTCTGGCTAGAGACAGTGTGATTTATCACAGGGTCATCGGGATATGGATGAGAAAAGAGAACGATATCGGTAAACGAGTTTTATGTGTTATGATCAAAGAGTTTGATCACCAGATCACATATTCTCACCTCGTGATATCGTTGTTATCGTGAAGTTAAGGTAATAAGTGCAATGAGTAGCTTATAAGATTCCCTCGTTCTTCGGAAACACACAAGAGCCATCATGGATGTCCACGGTCCCGTTGTTGGTTATTGTTCGGTAAGTTCCCGAACATGACTGTGTGTTATCGAGTCTTTACGGGTCAAACGTTTAAACTGTGCCAACCTTTTATTGAGAGAAATAATATGTTGTTATTGCTTTTATGAATTTTCTATGTTGTTACGATATCACAGAAACAAGTCCGGTGTCAATCGGAGTGGTTTCAGGGAAGTTACTATAAGAGAGAAATTATGCCGGTGTTAGGCATAATTTATATGAGAGGTACGAAGGACATGGGACAGACAAATGCGAGTTCAAAATTGTTGGTTGCATGCATTATTCCCCACCACGTACCTTTAAAAAACAGAGCGATTTTTGTACTCGTATTGATGGAGTATTAGCTCACCGAATCCCCTAAACATGGAAAATGAAACATGTGACCTTCTAGTCCCACCAAAAAACAACTTAAAGGTCAACCACCAATAATATAATCTTGGCACCTATTTATTCCCTAGCAATCATATCGACATAGTGTAATGAGAAACGAGAGGGAGTCAAGGTGGCAAACATTAGAGAATATGACGAGAGAGAAGTCATAGAAAGAGAGCAAAATGCATCTGCGGTCATCGAACTTGTTGATCTAGCTCACTTTAGTCATTATACTTTAGAAGTGGACACGCCGGGTACCCTCATAGGTTAAGTTCGACTCGATAAGTCCACAACGGCCCAGTCGCAACAATCACCTTATCGGATTCGAGTCAGAGGTCTCGAATCCGTGTAGGCCTGGAATGTTTTTGCCCTAGTCGCAATTAATTGGCCCTGATCTCTCGGGAGAGCCAAACTACTGTGCCGCATCCTTCTGCAAATAAAGCCGCAATAACAGGCACCTAAGTCGCTCGACGCTCGAGCGCAAGGACTCATTGCACAGGGAACACACCCTTCAAAACGGTAAGCAGCCAAGCTGTTTATTCAAAAGGAAAAGCAAGGCCAAAAAAGGTTTGACCGTCTACTCGACTGGAAATTTCCCACTCGAGCAAACGCTCGGGGGCTACTGACGAAGATATGGATTCTGGATCCTGCGGATAAGGACACCCCCTCTCAGGCCCAAGGTGAAGGCCCAAGAAGAGGAGCCCTTGGAGTACTCCAGAAGGCCCACGTGAAGTCCACCCACACTAAACTTGCGGGTTAAGTTAGAAAACATGTAACCGACCTAGCTAGGGTTGGAGTCCTTTCCGGGTAGAACTCGAGACCTGGCCGCCTATATAAGGCCAGGAGAGCCCCCGAGAGAGGGCCAAGCAATACCGCACGACCAAAAGCCTTGAACTCGAGACCTACTCTCGATTCGAGCACAACCTTTGTAACCGATCTAATCTTCAATACAGATCGACAAGAGGCAGGAGTAAGGGTTTTACCTCTACGAGGGCCCCGAACCTGGGTAAATCTCGCCCCCTGTCTAGCCGACGATTCCACCAGCGCTCATGGGTTCTCCTAATCGAAACCCGATAGGTTCATCGAAGGGATTTGTTGAGTCAGGGATTCGACAATTAGCATCATAGATCTGAGTAGCCAGCCAAATCCATCACGCGCGCAGCAACCAATTCGTGCGTGACCAACGAAAAGAAACAACCTCCGGGAAGTCGAGGTCGCCGAGCTCCTTCGTGACATGGTCGACCCACTTAAGGCACTGCACCACGCTACAAGGCAACCACCCCGGAACCCTCTTCATCTCTGACGCATGGAGTTCGTGGGTGGCGACCTCGAGTAGTTTTGCAGCGACGACTCTATAGGTTTTGGACGTGACCTATCAAAGCATGGTAGGCGAGCTGGTGCTACGAGGGGAGCGAGTTTGTGGGATACGAGGAGGTCGTCCACAGATAGGATAGGAGTCTCCACCATGAGTAACCAGATGGTGATATCCTTGTCGTAAAATATGTGTACTCTCATACCTACTGTCCCAAATTAATTTTTTTAGCTCATTTGAAACTTATTTAGAATTATTGATTTAGAATCACTAGTTGTAAATTAAGTAATACTACCTTAATTATTAAATATAATAAATGCCTTTTTGTCCAAAATCCACTTGTGAACATTTTATAATCAAAGATCAAACATAAAACTTTTCGGGTAATTTAACATGGTTTGATCTTCGGGTAAAACTATTGTGAGTAAAACAGAATTTGTTTTTTGAGACTAAATGAGAATGATTATAATTAAAAAATAATAGATACTAAAGAAAAACCTAAATCCCAAAATGAAAAGAAAAAATCACAAAATCTTTATTCCCAGATTTTATTATCACCCGAGACTAAATGTGCTCAGCCCGCAGCGCTGGACGCAGCCACGTGGAGACCCTTTAGTACCGGTTCGTGAGCATCCGACACTAAAGGGGGGCCTCCAGTTCCGTATGAAAATCCGGGGACTAAAGCGAGTTAGGACCCGGGACTGGAGGCCCTTTTTCCACTAATGAATAAATACATATTGGGCGACACCATTACACGTTAATAAGCAAACAATTAAAACCCAATGCACGGGCCACTTCAGACTTCACATTGGCGATTGAGTGAACATTTAAGCCATCAAAATAACCACTTGTCTAACCAAGTGAGCTAGGCTCACTTCTTCTTTCTTAACATGTCATGGACTTAACTCTGTAGCCGATCTGTTGTGCGGTGTGGTTCATACATAGTACTCCAACCGTTCCGAATTATTCGGAAGCTGATGTTTTGTCCAACTAAGTTTATAGACAAAAAACAGGAATCTCAAACTAATATGAATCGATCCACTATATATATATAATATAAGATTATAATGTATTTACTCAATATTGCAGATGTTGATATTTTTCTTAAATATTTTTCCATGCCTAGCAGAAAAGTTTAAATTTTGACAAAATTTAAACGCCTTATATTTTTGAATGGAGACAGTCCTATATACCAGTGCTGCTCCAGGAGTTGGGTTGTGGAGCATTTTCTTGTTGGATTCAATGTGGTCCCAATCACCACACCTGCAAAAATCAGAGATGGCCTCCATCCACGAGAATACAACTCAGCAGAACTGGTTGACCCAACAAACGGGAGCGTGAGAAGCAAAGAGAGCGCCCCATCTCTTGCAGCTTTACATTCTGTGAAGATTGTATGATGTATGCGGATCAGCCACGCGTTTGCTCCACCGTATATCACATGTACGCGGATCAGACACATTTGCTGCAGCGCATCTTACATGATGTATGTCGATAGATAGCAATCGATCAGTTCACGGGCCTGCTAGCTAGCTAGCTAGTACTGTAGTATATATAAAGTGGAGATGGGGAAGCCTTTGCACCGTGCTCGATCGATCTCCGTGTGTGTGTGTGTGAAGAACCAAGTAGCTAGTCGTCTTTGAGAGTAAACTTAACACAAGGATGGATAGTTCTGGCGGTTCATCGTCTGGCGGGAAGAGCAAAGAGCAGAGTGTGCTGACGGCCGGTGAGTGCATTTACATTTTGTGTCTGCTTTGACATTTTTTGAATCTAGGTTACTTGCTTGCTTGAGTGCGTACGTACATGATCTCCATGCATGTATGAATCTTTGTACTCGCAGAGGAAGAGAAACGGCTCGCAGATTTCCAACCTACTCAATGGAGCGACACATGTAAGTGTAGGCGCATTCAATTGAAGTGCTCGTACATATGAGTTTCAAATCGACGTGCATACTTACGAGGTCGGTGTGTTCGTTACCTGCAGGGATCGTCACACTGAAAATCACCAAAGATGTGGTAGAAGGCGAGGTCGTTGAGGAGGTCGGCAATTTCGGGAGAGACAAACCCAGGACGAGACGTCCTGATGAAAAGCCGGACTCAGACGATGACTCCGGCGAAGAGACTGACGATGATGTCCAAGACAAGGAGAAGGGGAAGGGGAAGGAGAAGGCAAGCAGGAGTACGTGTATATCACTTCCTGGTCTTTGGACGTTAATCTAGCTAGCTGCCTCTAAGTTATTGCTTACTGAAAAATGGCAAACACATACATTGTATCGTAGATGATTTTAATTGATGGTTCTCATTTGCTTTTGCAGGGTAGATGACTTGCTTGTCCTACGGAGTGGTACGGACGTAGCTTCTGCCAGCTACATTATCTATCTACTATCTGCCTATAGCCGCTAAGCCAGTTGTGTTTAGTTTGTAGTAATAAAGGCCTTCAGTAGTTCAGTGTGTGTTTCTCTCCGTGTGTTAGCGCTTGAGCCCTGCATGCACCTAAGCATGCTAATGTATGTGTTTGTGTGCCAAGATATTATTCTAATTTGGAGCCCTTTTTATTTGTTGAGTACTCCTCTGCTAAAAAAAAATCGATATTCTAGTTTTTTCCCAAGTCAAACTACTTGTTTGGCCAAGTTTATAGAAAAAATATCAACATCTGAAACATCCTTTTAGTTTTATTCATTAATAATAATCATATAACAAAAATTTGTAATATATAGATTCAGCGTTCTCAATGTTGACACATTTTCCTATAACTTTAGTCAAATATAGAGAAAGTTTGACTTGGGACAAACCTTTGAATCGGAGGAAGTAACTATACGTGAAAGATGACTGCCACCAGTCTACTGAATAAAACACCATAGTAGCATCGCAAGTAGTACCACACAACAGGAGTTGATATCAGACACTTCCACGTTTTTTTTTTTTTTTTTTTTTTTTGAACATTGGAGCGTCCCCGAAGGGACACGAACCTTCAAGAGTTACAACGCTGGATGTTCCAGAAAATTACAAGGACCTCATAAAAAGAGAGAATAACACATAGGTCCTTGACATTTATAAGGACGACCCTAGAAAAAAAATAAAAAACTCGATCAGGTCCCCCTTCTTCTCCAGCGCGGAGCAGAGGAATGTTGGAACGCGTAGAGATAAACAAAAACCTTTCCTACGCGATGCTTCCAAGATCTAGCCGAGGTAGAAGGCCACGAGTATTACCACTAGACGCGCAGGTGCGGATTATCGATGTAGCGCGTCTGGTCGGGGCAGTGCAGTCCCACGATCCGGTCCGGCCGATCCAATCCCTCGAACGTCGAAGTGCTGAACGTACAGCACCTCTGCCGGTATCCACACATACGAGGAGGAGCTCCGACGGCGGACTGCTAGGTCCGGTGCGGCGGCTGGACTGAGTGGGGCTAGGGTTCCCAACGCATGGGAGAGTGGACTAACGTGCCCGCTGGGCAACCTGCGCCCCTCTTTATATAGCGTATGGTAATGGGCTGCACAACACTTGTGGCCCATTCCCTCTGTGAGTCCGACTCACTAACTCAGTCCATTTCCGGTTCGGGTCCAACCCAACCAATACTTGCTCCCGCTCTTAAGTGTGTGACCCTGCAGGCTCATGGCGACTTGGACACGATTGGAGTCCAACTCCCAATCGATCAATCGGTAGCGGCTCCTAGCAGAACGTGCCGACTCCCAAGTACCATTGAGTCATGACGACATACCTTTCAATGTGATATTCATCTTAGTCCCTTTTGCCTCACGATATACCTTGTCGAGCTATAGGCGATTTATCGTCATCCCTTAAATAGCTCAACTCTCTTCTCGATCCGTGATATGTGATTCACCTGACTAACTCTTAGCCAACAGACACAGTTAACACTTAACTGAGTTGCGCATGGCCATGCTTACTGAATCATATCACTCGAGAGGGCCCAGAGAATATCTCTCCATTCGGAGGGGCAAAATCTCATCTTGATTATCCACATCACGCAGCTTTCTTCTCATTCGACCCGAACTCTGCCTTTATAGTTGCCTTGTCACAGAACAACGTTTGACAGAACCTAAGTCGGTGATCCACAACTCGGATTGTGCGACAACCTCAGGTCTAAGGATTACACTGATTGAGACGTGCAAATGACGACTTGATCGTTGCATCTCAATGTGGGTCAGTCCGACTTGCTAAACTCTTTAGCCAAGTCCGTGAACGTTGGAATGGCATCACCATGCCCATGACAAGTGGAACTGTGTCATCAGCCAACACTTACATTAGTCTAGGGTGTGTGTCCAGCACAACCTAAATGACCAAGGACAATCTAGTATGAACAACATGAATACATGGTTCCACAATCGAATCACATATTCAATGACATGTATCAGATGTTCAAAACAAGGACAACTTAATAACTTTATGAATACAATGGGAATTACATCATACATGATTGCCTCTAGGCCATATTCCCAACAAGGAAGCCGTGCTCTGCAACCATGGACCTCGGCGGGGACAGAACCACTTGCCTCAGCCCTGGTGATAAACACAGCAGCACGAAACTTCAAGGGCCTCCCATGGGAGGTTGATTTCTTGCCGGAATTCATCAACGGCATAGCAGGCATCTTCTTGGCCTTGGATGTCAGCAGAACAATCTTGTTCTCTGATGATTTGCTCCAATTCAAGGTTCTGATACTCCGAAACCTCTTCCAATCCTCCAAGATCCGCCTCTTCTCACCAATCTTGATCACCACCATGGCACTCGCAGAGAAGGTAGGAAGAGAAGGCTCCAACAGAACGGAATCGGTGAAGATCTGCATGCATCGAGGCGAGGATAACGACTCACCATGAATCCCTTGGTACCTGCCACGGACCAGGGACGGCGAGCGGAGATGGTGTCGATGCAGACTGATCTGGAGGGCAGGATTTATTGGGCAGCGGCCGACACGCAGCTTCCCCTTTCTCCTCCATGAAGCAGAGGAAGAAGCAGCGCTCCACCACTCCGGCGAAGATCCCACAACATCGCCAGTATAACTGCCGCGACGAGCCTTATTCTTGGAGAAGACCACGCCTTCACCCTCCAGTAGCAACGCCGGACGCCACTCCGACTCTGCATCCCAAAGAGCAAGGTGCGGGAGACCTTGGCCATGGCCGCCGACGGCCAAGGTAGCACTCCACAACGCCACATAGGGCCACAACCAGAAGAAAACAGCTACCCTAAACCTAAATCTACCGCCGGCGCTATCCCCTCGCCATCTCCCTCCAGCAGCGCCGGCGAGGAAGGCTCGGTTCCAGCCCGGGTCAACGCGACCGCTCTTCTCGACTCTCAAAGCGGCGTGGGGGAAAGTCAGACACTTCCACGTACGTTCCGCAAACTAACTGCTCCTTAGGGCGAAGAAGATTAAACAAACTAGCTTCTTCTGCTGTTGCTGCTGCTGCTGCTGCTGCTGCTGCTGCTACTACTACTACTACTCAAGAATCCATCTTGCATGAAGCGAATACCACACCCAGTTGGCTGAAACAAATTAAGCACATCACTTGATATACTACTCGTCCTCAATATTGTCCAACTCGTCATCGTCATCCGCCGTGATGATGAAGGCGTTGCTATCAAAGTACATGGACTCCTCCTCAAGTCCCTCTTCCATACAGTCTGCAACAAAAATTAATAACAACAGTACACTACGTTTACGTGTGTGTGTGAACGTGTGTCAAAATGCACACGTTAGTCGTGTCAAACAAGACAAAGCAAACCACCTCCCTCGCCTTCAATACTCCGTATATATGACTGCGTACTTACCACGTGTGTACTGTAAACTCTAGTGTTGTTCTGTACTAGTTGAATGCCCGTGCGTTGCTACGGAAAAAATAAACAATTGTCAGTAAAATATATCGATATGTCATTTCATTTTACGAATGTCCCTTTTTCTAACTCCAACCTTGCCAGAGAAACATGTCTTGTCTTCCTCGTCTACCCTGCTCCGCTACTCCCGCTCTAAATAAAACATCTAAATAAAGGAACATTCAACACATTTAAATTTCGAACAAAGTCATATGGTGCAATGCATTATATTCAAAAGCCAAGTTGCTACTTGCTCCCTTTTTATAAATAAGGCCCACACAAGATTTTCAATATTAGTCTTTGACAAAACCTATGGTGTATGCTCCACACAGGTAATATGACTGGAGGGGCGACTCGGGGGACGACCGATGGGAGGGTTGCGCCGGAGGATTCTTCTACTCCGGTGGGGGACCTTGCTCCCGGCCTCCGTCAGGAAGTTTCTCGCGTCTCGGCGCCCGCTGTTCGTACCTCGCCGGAGTTTCCGCATGGGAATCGGTTTTGGTGCCTACCTGATGATGAGTTGGAATCGGATGAGGAGGTAAGTTCGGATCATGCTAATGATTTGGCTTCCCGTTATTTGTTGGAGTGCAGGACACCTAAGGAGGATCCGTCTCGAGATCTAGCTATCGGCAAGAAACTGCGGAGGATGGAGAGGCGGCAGGCGAGGACCGCGGCGCGTCGGTAATTGATCGTCGATGTCAGTCGCACTCCAAAGAAGTTTCGAGTCCCTAAAATTCCAATAATGCAAGCATCCTTCTTTGTGGAGGATTCGTTTGATGCTGAGGAGTGGACCACTGTCCGCCGGCGACGACATCCCATTGCATCGGAAGTTCGTCGGAGATCTGTCGCTGAGGGGTCGATTAATTTGAATTCGACCTCGAATAATATAACGGGCTTTCGTAGGCCCGAAAGTAACAAGGGAAAAGGGCCTTTAGTGGGTCAGCTTTCTCGTAAGGACACCGATGGTTTTGTATCGGATAGGTCGGTACATGGCTTAGGGTTTCTTCGTATCTTGAGTCACTTCTGGTCGAAAATTCATCCACCGCCGTTGTCGAGACATCCTAGTAGTTTTCATAGACGGGGGTGCCATGAGACTACGGTAGAGACGTGGGGTAACGGGATAGCGTAGTAACACAGAACACAGGATTTTACCCAGGTTCGGTACGTCGCAACAGTACGACGTGCCTACTCCTGCACTTCTCACTAATTGGGACTAAAGCCCGTAAACATGATTACAATGTGAGGGTTTTAGATCTAAGCTACTCGACGAGGATGAACTTCTCGGCGAGTTGGCATAGAGCTTCTCTGTTATTCCTTCGTTATCTATCTATCTCCCGTCCGGCTTTATATAATAGCCGGATTAGGGCTTACAGAATAGGAAACCTAGAAGACTACGGTAACTTGTAACTTGGAAAGCAAGGAATCCGTCTTCTCCTCCAAGCCAGATCACATGGGCCGTGATCCGGGTTCTTCTAGAATCCGGCTTCTGTGCGTCGGATTACTGGGCCGCCTAATGGACCTAAGCCCACTACCACTTAGGCCACCCTGGTAATCCGGCACTTTGTCTACCATCTTCTATACCCCTATTTGGTATATATCCGACAGTAGCCCCCAAGAAGGATCAAAACTCTGATTCTCCGTCTTTCGCCAAATATACTTTGTCCGAGAAATATTGATTCAGCAGTCTTGATTCTTCTTATTCTTCTTTTGAAAAAGATGGTGACATGAAACTCGGAATCCTGAAAATCCGGCTTTTCTCTCACGATCCTTCGCAGAGAAGGAACTTCTTACGTCAGCGCACTGAACCATGCTGACGTAAGTGACGTTTGGGTTTTACTCGGAAAACCCAGAAACATATCTCTGACAGATTCTCGCGGGAAACGAGGAGATAACCATCATTACCCTGTCGTTTCATTTCCCGGATTTTCCGGCGAGTGACACGCGGCAAACATCCAACGGTCAAAATAGCCGTTGGCACATATCTTGACGGATTTCTAGCTATAAATAGCCATCCTCGTCCTCAACGAAAACCTTCCGCACTCTCACCGCACTCGCCATTGACGCGCACGAGCTCTCAAGCGACGCACTGTCCCGAGCGCTCCTCACCTCCAAGCACACCCGAAACGAACCGCGCCGCCCAGGAAATGGCAAGCTCACCGTCCTCGCCTACTCGCGCCGCCATCAACGACCTCATCAGCGACCTAGATCCACAAGTTGGGTCACCCAAGCACGCCGGCGACGAGCCGGAGAAAACCGCGGCCTCCGCGGCGGGCGGAGAAAACCTATCCGCCGCCGCGGACTTTGCGGGCGCGAGCTCCGCCGCTTCCCCGCCGTTCGGTCCTGAAACAGCGGAGGAAAAGATCCAGCTCGTCGGTGACGAGCTCGCCGCCACAGAAGCAGCCACCGCCTCCGCCACCAGAGCAGATGAAGAGGCGGAATCTGCAGGCAACTGGATTGCCTGCAGCATTCCTCCGGCTCTTCTTCCAAACATGGAGAAAGAGGGCCTGATCCTCCAAGGGAAATGGCGGCTCCCTGAAGACGAGAACGAGCCAACGCCAAGAGACGGCGAAAGGGTTCTCCTTTCTTCCCACCTTCTGAGAGGTATGGGGCTCCCCCCTTCCGCTTTTTTCCTCCAAGTCCTTTCCCACTACAACATCCAACCCCATAACCTGCCACCCAACTCCATTCTTTATATGGCCGGGTTCCAGGCCCTATTCGAGGGTTACTTAGGTTTAGAGCCTAGGTTAGATTTCTGGATGTATTGTTTCGGGGTTAAGCGGAACTCCTCGGAGGGCGCACTCCCGACTTGCGGGACCATCTCCTTTACTCTTCGGAGGTTTAGGGAAGATTGGTTCCCCAAGATCAAGACATCAGAATCCGTCAAATTTTGGGGGTTCTTTCTTCTACCATCCCGATGTGCCTTTTCCAAAAAAGGCCATCGGGGTTCCACCTTTCTCCAAGAATGCTGCCATTCCCCAAGATAATTGGGGAACAGAAGCCGTCCAGGTTCTGCCGCCTGATCTTCTAAGGATCAAGCGGCGCATCGCCAAGCTCACCTCCTCCACTCCACCTTTGACCGGCATGGACACGGTCTTATGCTGGCTGAATAGACGAATTCAGCCATTGGCCAACCACGGTGGTCGTCTCCTGTGCGAATACACGGGAGTCAAGGATCCAATGCGAACAACCACCAAAGATTGGCCCGCAAAGGAGCTTCGACGGCGCATCAACCAGTTGGTCGCATCACGCGACCAATACGAAGCGAGTCGGCCAATGTATACGGCCGACAATCCGGTTCCCAAGGTAATTTTTCAGTCATTTGGGTATAGTTTCATTTTTTCTCGGATTTTCTAGCTTCTGATTCCGATTTGTTTGTCTGACAGTTCGCGGATCTTCCAGATTCGGAATTGGCCTCCGAGGCTGAGCTGGACGCGCTGCGCACCGCTGCTACAGGTGGACGCAAGCGCAAGAAGATTACTTCCTCTGAGGAAATTATCGACCTTAACGGAATCCCCGTCGCCACTTCCAGGTTCTTTCATCTGGGTTCTTTTTCTTTCATGGGAACTTTTCATCCATCTTCCGTGTTTTAACTTTTCCGGGTTTTTTGTTTTTTAGCCTGCCTCCCTCCAACCTAAAGCCGAAGAAGCTCAAGAAACACAAAGTTGTTTCCAGCCGAGGCAGTCAACCTTCTCCCGCCGTCGCCCCGGACACACCGTCCACGATGGCGGAAGAGCACGCTGCAGCCCCCACGACCAAGCCGTTAGAGCCCAGCCAGCCCGTTGTGTCGGACACGAGGGAAAGGGCGGCTCCAGAGGTGGGAAAATTTCCTCGGACTTTCGAAGAAGAAATTCCCACCTTTGACAAGGACTTCAAGACTATCAATGACGGCCTAAGCGCGGCCGGAACCGCTTTTGCGGAATACGCAAAGGAGTTCAAGGAAAACTTGGCGAGTTTGCAACGAATGAGCCAGGTATGTAACTCTAGCCCCCAAGCATTAAACAAAACTGCATGCCTGTTTTGCTTTGATGCTTTTTGTAACCATTCTTTTCCTTGCTATGTTCCAGCAAACCGCCGAAGCCATTAACATGGAAGTTTTCAACAAACTCTCCATCAAGAATAAAGAGGTTAGAAATCTTCTTTCTATTCTTGAGGAGAGAGAGACGGAACTGGCATCGTCTCAGCTCGCTTTGTCGGAAACAGCAGGTAAACATTTTTCCTCTGAGGTTTGCGATTCAATTTTTTGTCTAAGTACTTATTCCGGAAATTTTCTAAACTCGGAATTTTCTTTGCTTTCCAGCTGCTTTGGCTAAGGCCAAGCAAATAGCTGAAGATGCCGGCAATGCCGAGAATCTCCGAAAGGAGAATTTGGAGCTTCACAAGCATCTTGTGAAGGCTCAAAAGGATCTGGAGGCCAGCAACTTGGCCCTTGGAGTTGCCAACTCCAAGGCTTCTGAGCAGGCGGAGAAAGATAAATCCACCATTTAGGATTTAGAAAAGCTCTGAATCTTCGCCTGGAGGAAATCTCTGAGATCGACAAGCTTATCGGTAATTTTCTGTTACCTTTTTTATTTTTCCATATCTTGTTTTCTTCTCTGTTTTTCACCTAACACTTTTGATTGTTTTGTCGGAAAAAACAGGAGATACCCCAGATGGTACCCGGCTTGAAGGGATCCAGGCCTTTGGGAAGATGTGGACTTCTATCCGTGCTGCTGGAATGCAGCTGGTGAACAAGTTCCTTCCCGCAAGGACTGGGGAGTTCTGGGAGGTTGAAAAACTTCCGGGAGCTATCATGGAGGTGGCGGAATCCAGGGATTCTATCCTGCGTTCCGCTGCACGGGGTGGTGCGCGCATGGCACTCGGCCTTATGCGCATGCACTACCCCGATGCTAAATCTTGGCGCGTGGCGTCCGGTGTCCCTCAAGGATACACGGATACTCAGCGAAATACCATCTTTGATGAAATCAAAGGCCACGCCACCCAAATTGCCTCCATGGTAAATATTTCCGTCAATTATCCAGAAGAGGAGATCCCTCCAATCCCCGAGAACGACAGCAGCGAGGAGGAATCAGATGCTTGAAGGGCTACCTTTGACCTGGATAGCAAAAATAGACAATAGGAGCATTACTGTTCTTTCAATGTAATCCAAAATGTAATGCTTCTATTTGTATGAATGAAAAATTCCGCCTTTTGCAGTTTTTAATTATGAAATTTTTTGCAAGGTTTTTCGGATGTTACTATTCCTTTATCTTCTAAGTTCTCTGGCATATATGTTTTAACTGTCCTTAGTGTTTGAAATGGCTCAAATAGCAATATGAATCGTCATGCCGAGTAACTGGGTGTAACCAATCAGTTTAAACTCGGAAACATGGACCATGCTAAAGGCATTTTTACTAACTAGCTCCAGTAACCCAACACATACGCAATCAGATAATGCTTAGAGAAACAAGGAATTTTTTGACCGAAACTTGGGCACGCAGGCAATTCAAGTTTCCTTTAGCCGTTAGCAGGCTGAAAAAACATTCAGTTTCTTAACGCCGAGTACGCGGGCACAATTCGGGTTAACATTGAGTATTTTGTAACATCATTGGGAAATAGAGAAGGTGGAAACATGCTTTTACTATAATAAACTTGTAAAAACATGGATACCAGAAATCCAACAACTTTATTTCATGATCTCAAAAGATGTTTACATAGATATTGAACTAAGTATAGAAGAGACATAACTGCTATGTATTCCAAAGCTTTGCTATCCACTTGACTTTGTCGGATTTCTTCAACAACTTGTATAGTGTTAGGGTTTTAGCCCCCAGCCGACTAATAAATCTGCTAACGGCAGCTGCGGAACCCGTCAATTTTTGGACATCTTTGACGCAGGTAGGTTTTGTGATGTTCAAGATTGCCTTGATCTTTTCCGGGTTAACTTCTATTCCTCTGTGAGAAACGATGAAACCCAGAAGTTTTCCTGAGGGAACCCCGAATACGCACTTAGATGGATTCAACTTCATCTTGTAGGTGCGTAAGTTTTCGAAAGTTTCTCACAAATCCTCAAGGAGTGTATCTTTTTCCTTGGTTACGACAGCAATATCGTCCACATAAACATGGACATTTTTTCCAATCTGACTATGCAAACAACGTTGCATGCAACGCTGGTAGGTTGCACCTGCGTTCTTCAGGCCAAACGGCATGATTACGTAATAATACGTCCCGTATGTGGTTATGAAAGAAGTCTTAATTTGATCTTACTTTTTCATGCGTATTTGGTGGTACCCGGAGTATGCATCCAAAAAGCACAAAAGCTCAGAGCCTGCGGTGGCATCTATTATTTGATCGATTCGCGGTAATGCAAACCTATCTTTCGGACACAATTTGTTCAAGCCTGTGTAATCTATACACATTCTAAGAGCAGTAGTGTCTTTCTTCGGTACTAATACCGGATTTGCGGACCAGTCAGCATGGATTACTTCCTTGATGAAATCCGCTGCTAAAAGCCGGATAATTTCCTTGCCAATAGCCTTCCGTCTTCTTCCGTCAAATCGACGGAGTCCTTGTTTGACGGGTTTTGATCCAGGAATTAACTTGAGTTGGTGCTCAGCAAGTTCCCTGGGTACACCTGGCATGTCAGCTGGACACCAGGCAAAAATATCCCAGTTCTCACGGAGGAACTTGATGAGCTCGCCTTCCTATTTGTCAGTCATCCCAGTCCCTACGACGACAAATTTTGTCGGATCTTTGGGATCTAGGATTACCTGTCTTGTATTTTCGGACGCCTTGAAGCTGTCTGTTGGCTTCCGAGTTTCTTTTCCTGCCGGCATTTCTGACAGCGATACCTCCTTGGCTAATTCCTTCAGTTCTTCCTTTGCTATGACTCTCTGAGCGCAAAGGGCGTTTTCTTTCTCCAACTCGTTTGCCAGCTTGAAATCACCGGCTATAGTGATTACTCCTCCCTTGGGTCCTGGCATCTTCAGCTTGTTATAAATATAACAGGATCTTGCCATGAATTTGGCGAAAGCTGGACGTCCGAGTATTGCGTGGTACACGCTTTCGAACGGCACTACTTCGAAGGATACTTTTTCCTGCCGGAAGTGATCTTTATCTCCGAAGGTGACATCTAGGGAAATTTCTCCTAGGGATCGTGCTTGCCTGCCAGGGACAATACCATGGAAGCGTATGTTGCCGTAGTTGAGCTGAGACTCGGAAATCTTCAGATGCTTCAGTGTATCCAGGTACATTATATTAATGCTGGATTCTCCATCCATCAGCACTCTTCTTAGCCTAGTATTTTGAACAATAGGGCTTACAACAAGAGCTTGTGTGCCGGGTTCAGGGATATTTCCGGGATGATCAGACTGATCCCAGATTATCGGTGTGTTGGAGTACTTCAAGAATTTCGGGGTTGCCGGAACAACCGCGTTTATTTCTCGAAGTGTTCTTTTGGCCACCTTTGCTGACGGGGTTGCTAAGAAAGTTAGCATTGCTTCTCCATCAACTCTCGGAAATTTGGGTTCGCCCTTACGCTGTTGTTCCTGGATTTTTTCGTCAGTGTCCGATTCACTGTCTTCTTTGTCAGCTTCTGGCTTTTGTTTGGCGGGTTTCCTTTTGGAACCCTTCCCCTTACTTCCGGCTCCTGCACTGCCTTTCATGTGCTTATTCAGCCGGCATTGCGCGTTTGTATGGGTGGGTTTCCCAAATTGCGAGTGGTGAACACAAGGTTCCGACTTAATCCTTTCCCACTCCTCTGGAGTGTAGTTGATTGGATCTGGGTTGCGTCCTTTCCACTTGTTTCCCTTTTCTCCTCCAAAGGCTATGTTGACCTCTTTGGGTTTTGTCGTTGTTTCTGGAGTTCCTTTCTTGTCAGAACGAGGGGTTTTCTTGGCAAGTATCAGTGATTCGATATTGCCTCCTCTTGCTCTGATGTCATCTTCGGCTGCAGCGTGCTCATTGGCGGTTGTAAGCATAGATCCGAGATCTTTGTGCTTTTTGGAACCAACCATGAGCGATACGAGTCCGGGTTTTAGGCCATTGACAAAAGCATGCATTGCTTGTACGTCAGTTACTCCAGAGAAACTATTCTTCATTGCTGTCCATCTGGAGATGAAATCCACGTATGGTTCATCCTCAAATTGCGTGCAACGGTTTAGCTGGTTGATGCTGTTCGGGCGTTTGTACGTTCCCCGGAAATGCTGAGTGAATACTCTAGCCATATCATCCCAGCTGTCGACTGTTCTTGATGGTAATCCATTGATCCAATCTCTGGCTCCGTCCAGCAGCATTAGGGGAAGAAACTTGACAGCTTCCAAGTCTGCCCCATTGTTGATCTGGACGGCTGTGTAGTAATCCGAGAGCCAGGTATCCGGGTTTGTGCTGCCGGTGTATTTCTGGTACGTTGGACCGACCTTGGCAAAGCCAGAATGCAGCGTTATTCTTCGGATCCTGTCAGTAAAACACTTAGGACCAAAGTATAGATCATCCTTTTCTGCTCTGTCAATGTGTGCAGAATATCTTCCGGCTGAATGGACGGAAGGGGATCTGCTCCTTTCTCTTCCATTGTTGCGCGAACGCGCTTTTCCGGGATTGTTTCTATCTCTTCCGTGATCACGCCCTTTTGGATTAGGCGGAGTTCTACTCCTGTGCCTTTCTTTGTCCTTAGGAGGTGTCCGGGATCTCTCACTCCTGTGAGGTATATCGTATCTTCCAGCTTTCTCAGCTGGGTTTCTCGGAGGTGGCATTATTTTGCCGTCGCTCCGGTGTTTGTCGTCCCGATCACGGGGTTTATGTCCATCTTTCGGGAGATGGGATCCGGTCCTAGACGCTGCATCCCGGTTGTCGGGGTTTTTCTTGTCTTTTCTCGGATCCTCTTTTTTATCTTTTGAGTTGTCTGAATCCCCGGGTTCTTCCGGTCCAGGTGCTCCAGCAGCGCAAGTAGCTGTCTTGCATAGGGCGGAGTTATCATGCAGCCTCCCTGATCGCTCTTGGGCGCGCTGTTGTTGTTGCAATGCTTTTCCTAGGAAAGCATACACCCCTTGGAGTTTTTCCCCGTTGGAATACAGATCGTTGTTAAGAATCGCGAACGATGCTTCCGCGTTTTCTGCTGCGGTCTTGTATATTGGTTCGCCCTTGGCATCTTTGTCGTTTACCTGCTTTTGCCAAGATGGGTTATGGAACCTTTCTTTTGGCGGCAGTTCTTCCGGTCTTGCGATTCCGGGTAACCTAGTAGGTTTTAACGCGGATCTATTCTTTCTCTCGTACTCCTCTATTTCTTCCTTCATGACCTTGATGTCATTATGGGTTTGTTGGAGATGTTGCCGAGATCTGAGTAGATGTTGATGTTGCCGTTGGAAAGCTTGTCTCCTGGCTTCCAGCATCTCAGGGGGTTCATCTGGTCCCACTGGTGTTTGCAATAGCTCTTGCTCTTCCTGTTCCGTCATTGGCGGAGCAGTGATCTCTTTGGATTTCTTCTCCGCGGGCTTTGTTCCGCTAACATCTCCAACTTCCAGGTTTTCATCAGCGAGATCAGCTGATTTTTTCTTCCGGATTTTGTATTGGAGTTTTTTAGCAGCACGGTGCTTTTTCTTGGAAGAGGGAGGTTTTTTGACAGGCTCATCCTCTGTCATCTCCTTGACATTGGGGAATACCGGAGAAGTTTCTCCGTCTTCTCTCTCTTCCTCTGGCGGAGGGGTTTTAGGGCTTTCCTGGCTGCCGGCGCCCGTGGTATCAGCCGGTTTCGCCATTAGAACTTCATGGAATCCCTCTTGAAAGGACTTAACCTTTCTTACAAAGGCGTCCTCATCTTCGTCTTCGGAGTCGAAGTTATCCGATCCGGTTTCCAACTCCAACCTCGCCTCAATGGCGGCAAGAACGGATTCTGCTTCCGAGTTCATCGTCTTGTTGACGGATGTCGGATCTTCCGCCTCTGTGACGGGTGTTTGATCTTTCGTCTCCATGACGGGTGCGTTGTTGTCTGCCTCTTGCACGGGATTTCCGTCATCCGTGTTTTCGGCGATTTCGGATTGCACCATGCCGATAAAGTGTGTATCACTTTTTTGTCGGCGATCTGAGCAGAATCCGGCATCATAGTCATCTTCGACTGGGTATAGGGCGGGTGGGATAAATTTGCTTCCACCGCAAAACCCCATTGCTTCTGCAGTTAGTCCGATAAAGATGTTAGCAGATCCTATCGGTAACACGCTGGCACTTACCAGGTGGTTTTGCGCCGGTATGTAGGATCCGTTGTCGAGGAAGCGCCCGACGTCGTTGTCGAACTCCAAGCTTCCGACAGTGATTGATCTTCCGATTCCGCCAAGTATCCCAGATCGGAATTTTACGTCTGACGTCGTCGTCCCCACGGTGGGCGCCAACTGTCGAGACATCGTAGTAGTTTTCATAGACGGGGGTGCCATGAGACTACGGTAGAGACGTGGGGTAACGGGATAGCGTAGTAACACAGAACACAGGATTTTACCCAGGTTCGGTACGTCGCAACAGTACGACGTGCCTACTCCTGCACTTCTCACTAATTGGGACTAAAGCCCGTAAACAGGATTACAATGTGAGGGTTTTAGATCTAAGCTACTCGACGAGGATGAACTTCTCGGCGAGTTGGCATAGAGCTTCTCTGTTATTCCTTCGTTATCTATCTATCTCCCGTCCGACTTTATATAATAGCCGGATTAGGGCTTACAGAATAGGAAACCTAGAATACTACGGTAACTTGTAACTTGGAAAGCAAGGAATCCGTCTTCTCCTCCAAGCCAGATCGCATGGGCCGTGATCCGGGTTCTTCTAGAATCCGGCTTCTGTGCGTCGGATTACTGGGCCGCCTAATGGACCTAAGCCCACTACCACTTAGGCCACCCTGGTAATCCGGCACTTTGTCTACCATCTTCTATACCCCTATTTGGTATATATCCGACAGCCGTCGCCGATGGCTCACCATGGCGGGGGGCGTGGTAATGGATCCAACCAGGGAGGATACAATCAATGGAATCAACTGGGAGGTTTCAACAATGACAATCGCAACAATGGGTTTAATGGAGGTTTTTTCGAACTTCGAAGAGAGAGGTCCTAGCGGAACTGCGGGTGGATCTTTTGTGGATCATGCAGCTCCGTTCAACCCTGGCTCTGGCTTCGGTTCATACCGAGGTAATCATGGTGGCTATTTTGCTGGAGGTGGCCGGGGTAGACGGCCATTCGATGGTAGAGGCCGCGGTGATAATTTCGGCTATGGAGCTGATCGGAACTATGGAGGTAATCAAAATTTTGGAGGGAATCAAAACCAGAACATCGGGCCTAGATATAATTCTTATGATAACCGAGGTGTTCGTGGCCGCTTTGGGGATGTCCGTAACTCTGGTCGCGGTGGAGGTAATTTCCAGGCTGCGGTGGTTCAGCCTCCTGTAACTCAGCAGGTTCAGGGAGGTGTTCAAACGGCTGGTCCTTCGTCTTCCGTTGCGCAGCAGGTGCTTGGAGGTCAGCAAGTTCAGAGCGGCCAGCACATACAAGGAAGGGGAGGTGTGCAGCAGGGAGGGGCGAGTACTGCTGTCGTGCAGCCGCTTGGTGTTGTCAATGGGCCTTTAGCTGCAACGTCTACTGCTCCTGCTCCAACTGCAGCAGTGGCATCGCATGCGGCCGTGGTATCTGATGCTGCCCCGAGGCTGAATATAGTGAATCAAGTGCAAGGTGCTGTAGGTGCTGTAACTGGTCCGGCTAGTGTAGCAACTACTGCACCCCCTAGAAAGATGAAAAAATGTTACCGATGTGGTCTTGCGGGTCATAGATCAAAGGCATGTACTGTGTCTATGTGCCAAATTTGTGAGGGGCCGGATCACGGAGATAGGCGCTGTCATTTGTTGACGGCTCCGAAGCCAAAGATACAGGTTTATGGCTATGGTCACGAGGAGTTGATATTCTTCAAATTTCCTTACACTGAAACTTACAAACCTAAGACGGAAAATCATCGGTTAGCCTCGATCATCGTTTCGGGTGGAGAGATGACAATTCCAGGGATTATTCGACAATTGCAGCGGTTGGTGCCGGCTGATGATTTTGTTTGGGATGTTGTTCGTATGGGCCATAATATTTTCCAAGTGGAATTCCCAAACAATACTGAATTGGAGAGATTGAAAGTTTTTGGGAGATGTGTTGTCCCAAATAGCTCTTGTGAGATCACTGTTGATAGCTGGACAAAGGCTCCAGAACCTGCAGAGATGCTATCGGAGGTTTGGTTACGTGTGGAGGGAATTCCAAGTCCACATATAGGTGATTTTTTGGCTCTTTGGGCAGTTGGGGATATGTTCGGCATGACTCTTGAGATCAATATTCCGTTTACTAGAAAACATGGAATTCTTCGAATCCGTATTGGTTGCACTAATCATCGTAAAATCCCTAAACGTTTCCAGATGTTTATTAGGGATGGTTTCTATAGATTATCTTTTGAGGTTGAGGAGTCTTAACTTGTACCTACTACTGATGTGGACATGGTTGGTAGAGAGGGGGAGGATGATAGTGATGATGATTCAGATGGTCTCGGAGATGATTTCCAAGACAAGGTGAATGAACTCACGGGAAAAACGAAAGATTCTTCATCGGTTCCTAATCCAACAGAACCTACCGAGGATAACAAGGGTGATGGTGGGGGGAAGACAGTCACCTCTACAGTCAAGGTGGGGGTTTTGTTCTCTCCAACGGTTCGAGCATCTTTTGATCGTGCTAGGCAGGAGGTTTTGGCTCTGTTCTCATCGGCAGCTCCTATTAAAAATGACATGGTGGATGGTAATAAATCAGGGGATTTGTATTCTCAATTTGTTGGTGTGGAGGTGGACTCGGTACAGGTGCCTGCTGTTGATTCGGAGGCTGATCATGTACTGGTCCAGCCCTTTTCTCGGCCTACGGCAGCCACGGCAGAGATTATTCCTACTTCTGCGCTCACGGCAGAGCTCTTCTCTGCGGCACACACGACAGAGAAATCTCCTGCCGTTCCACCCACGGCAGAGCCAGCGGCAGCATTTGTTGCGCCCATGGCACAGCCGCGGCAGCCTTTCTGCACACTGTTGTACCCACGGCAGCAGCTGCTGTTCAACTCTCGGCTGACAAGACTCAAGCAGCGGCTGGGCTTTCGGTGATCTCGGGTTTGGAAGTTGAGTCCGTGGCAGTGGGGTTGGGAGATGGGATTGATAAGGTAGGCTTAGTTCCTGCCTCGGCTATGGTTTATCATGCTCTTGCCACCGAGACAGAGAAGGTGTGCTCTCCTGAGGTAACTGCGAATGAAAGTGCTTCGGTGGGGGTGTCTTCTGATGTTTATTCGAAAGTTAATTCTCTGGCTGCTGTAGTTTCGGTGGAGGACAAGGTGGGGGTTCAATGTTTGCATCAGACATGTGTGTCTTCTCCAGGGTCGACTAGGGATGATCTCCATAGCCCAAAGACTCCCATGCCAACATTTCCCTTCGGTGCTATTGTTAGCTCGGCTAATTTGGGATCCATAAGGTTGATCGAAGACTTTGGAGGTATTCTGGACGTGGCTACTTCGGGCGTACGTTTGAGTGACCGTATTCGTGCTCAACACAATGCGGATGACACACAGTTGGAGAGGGCTATGATGCTCGCGGCTAGGAGAGATTCTGGGGCAGGTATGAATTCCAATAAGAGTCTTTCTATTTTGTCTCTTTCTGATAATGATATAGTTGATAGAGCTGCTAGTTTGGGAGTTTCTTTGGGGTCTACTGTTGCTATGAGGTGTGAGTCTGCTAGGTTGATAAAGGAAGGGGACTTAAATAGAACTATATCCATGCTTACTAATAATTTAGAGTCAAATTATGCTGGAGAGCCATGTAGTTTGATTTTTGATAAAGTTGCTAGTCTTTCTGAAGATCTAGTGGAGAAAGAGAGTTTTCCTGTTAGTGTTTCTCCTATTGATTTCGTGGTTGATTTGGAGAAAACAAAGAGAACAAGGAAAAAGAAAGATTACTCTATTTCAAACAAACGTAGAAGTGTTCGGATTAATTGTTTAAATAGCAAACAAGATGCATAATTTAAGTGGGTTGTTTTGGAATAGTGAGGGTTTTCGTGACCCAGGTAAACATCATTTTATTCAAGAGAGTATTAGGGAAAGAAAACTTGATTTTGTTGCTCTTTCGGAGACAGGAAGATCTCATTTTGCATCCTCGTTTCTTAATCACTTAGCTTCGGGCTTGGATTTCTCGTGGTTTTGTTTGCCACCGAGAGGTAGATCAGGGGGTATGCTTATTGGTATTAACTCTTTATCTATTGAGGTTAGGAATGTGGATGTGGGAGATTATTCTGTTAAACTTTATGTTAAGTCTAAGAGTGATGGTTTCGAGTGGGTTTTAGTTTCGGTTTATGGTGCTGCCCAAGATGAATTTAAACCACAATTCTTATCAGAACTTGTTCGTATATGTGAGAATGAAACACTACCTTTGTTGGTGGGTGGGGATTTTAATATCATACGAAAGCCTGAAGAGAAGAATAACGATAATTATAATCCTAGGTGGCATGTTATGTTTAATGCCATTATTCATAGTTTGGATTTAAAAGAAATTGAGTTATCGGGTAGACAATTCACTTGGGCTAGCAGAAGAGCTAATACCACTTTTGAAAAGTTAGATAGAGTGCTCTCTTCTGTGGAGTGGGAGCATAAGTTTCCTCTTGCCACTGTTTAGGCCTTGGCTAGAAATGGTTCGGATCACACGCCCTTGTTGTTAGATTTTGGTGCACGTGCTCATGTTGGGAACAAAGTAAATTTCTCTTTTGAGCTTTCGTGGCTTAGAATGGAAGGTTTCTATGATATGGTTGCTGCTGAGTGGGCGATTCCTTCCAGAGGGGATTCGGCCATAGCCATTTGGCAGAATAAAATAAGGCATTTGCGCCGTTATCTAAAGGGTTGGGCAAAGAACCAAAGTGGCAAATATAGGATTGAAAGGGACAGACTTATTAAGATTATTGAGGAGTTAGATCTTAAGGCCGAGAGTTGAAAGTAAAGTATAGGCACCTAGAGGGGGGGTGAATAGGTGCTACGACCAATTTTAATTTTTCTTAAGATTTAGGCTTGACAAGAAGGTAAATTCTCTAGATTATGCAACTAGGGGTGAATTTACCTATATGACAAGGCAAGCAATTAAGGCAACTAGAACAACACTTAATACAACTAGTACAACAATAAATGTAACAAGTACTAGTAAGTAAATAGGGAGGAACGAGATAACCGATGGAAGCACACGGAGACACGATGTATTCCCGAGTTCCTCCTTGTTAAGGGAGTACGTCTCGTTGGAGGGGTGTGAGCTCGCAACGAAGGCCTACTCAACGCCACGAAGGCCTCACCCTATTCTCCGATGAACTCCGCCACAAAGGCCTAGTTCACCTTCCACTATAGAACCCCTTTGAGGCGGGGATCAAATCCTTTACAAACAAGTTTGGGGCACACACCCACAACTTAATTGGGGGCTCCCAACACTCACAAATCACCAAGAGTAGCAAGAAGCCTAGGTTCTCCACATGAGGAAACCCTAGGCCAAGATTCCTCAAGCAAAGGAGAGGGGAAATGAAATCCGGTTGGTGAAGACGTAGATCGGGGCCTTCTCCTTCAATCCTCCAAAGATCTAGGCTTTTGGGTGGTTGGATTGGGAGATCTAGCAAGGTGGTTGAGCTCCAACAATGGTGTCTTTAAGTCTGGTCGAGCTTGGCTGGAGGTAGGTGGAGGGGAGGGGGTATTTATACCCCTCATCAATGCAAAGAGCCGTTGGAGCATTTCTGTCGAAATCACACCGGAGACTCCGGTGTAAAGACCGGAGACTCCGGTCTGGGCCGGAGACTCCGGACAGTTTCCGGTGTCCCAAATCATCAGAGAAAATCCACTCCGGAGACTCCGGTCTGGCGGACCGGAGACTCCGGTCTTGGCGCTTCGAATGGGCACAGAGGGAGTCTGTGGTCTTGCGGTTATAGGAAAAATGTACTCACACCGGATACTCCGGTAAGTATCCGGCAAGTCTCCGGTGTGGGTACAGTGCGCGACACCACCAAGTCCTTAGCGAAATTCTTGAAGAATATCCCACACCGGAGACTCCGGACAGTCTCCGGACACTCTCCGGTGTGGGTACAGTACGCGACACCAAAGTTCCTTAGCGAAATTCTTGGAGAAAAATCCCACACCGGAGACTCCGGACACTCTCCGGTGTGGGTACAGTACGCGACACCACAAGTCCAGCAGAATAATCCAGGGAGAAATCTCCACACCGGAGACTCCGGTCTGGTGGACCGGAGACTCCGGCCTGAAGAAAACTCCAGTGAACAGACTTGGATATCTAGCTCCTTTTTGTACCACAGCACCACCATCGATAAATAAGTTGAAGTAAACCCCTGAAATACATCAACACTCATTAGAGTACATGTGTTGTTAACAAACACCAAAACAAGGTGATTTAAGCGCGTTTGCACTTTCAATCTCCCCCTTTTTGGTGTTTGATGACAACACACGTATTTTAGCAATTTAGAGCATAGCTAGGCTAAGTTTGTAAAAGATAGAGCACTCACAAAGTGAGCTCCCCCTATTTTTCACAAACCAAGCCCTACTAGAGCAAGCATTTGAACAATAACAAATAGAGAGACAAGGATAAGGCATAATGAGTAATGATAAATAAAAGATAGCTTCACCACAAGGTCTCTCACAAATAACAATCATTGTTCACTAAACACGCAAATCGAAATCAACTAAGATAGTGGGAACACAAGTCATAAGAGGCAAATCAAGTTCAACGACTTGTGTTCCGAAGCAAATAAAGCAAAGTGGAGAAGACACAAAGCTACTTCTCCCCCTTTGGCATCGAGACACCAAAAAAGGGCGAAGAGAACAACGCGGTCCTAAGGCTCAGTCCTCATCCTCGTAGTCCTCATCATCATCCTCCCCTGGTTCCGTGTCACCATCATCATCATCAGCTCCACTCCCAGCATCATCATCATCATCACCGGAGGCAAAGTCACCAAGGTCCTCATCCTCTGGATCATCCTCAGGCTGATCATCAACAAAGTCTTCCTCAATCTCCGGGGTCCTAGCATGGTGAGTCGAGGTAGAAGGAGCCGAGGTAACATCCTCAAAGTCACCCCACGGAAACTGATCAATGTTCCACCCCTCATAGGACATAGTCACAGAAGCGGTGGGAGGGGTGGGTGGATTAGTGGGAGGAGTACCCATAGGAGGTGTAGCACCAAGGCCCGCATGGTCATGCAGCTTGGTGATCATCTTCTTCAGCTCGCGTCGCTCCTTATAAGCAGCATGGTTCTCCTTGTGCACAGCCACAGTCATGCATAGAATGTTACGCTGGAACCACGTGAGCTTCTTCATCTCATCCTGAGTCTCCTCCCTGCTAGAGCGGCGAGAGGGAGGATCGGCATTCTTCCTCCTAGAGCGAGAAGGTGCCTCAACATCCCCCATGGGAGTGTCATCGTCACGAGAGCGGCCGGTCAGAATCTGGAGAGAGCCAACAGGGTGCACAGTATCGTGAGCTAAGCCAGGCAGCTGGTCAAGAATGAGCCTCATCACATATGGAGCATAGACAGGCACCTTCTTGATCTCGATCATAGCACAGTAAATCTCCTCCTTAATAAAGTGCATCACATCAATCTCAAAACCCTCTCCATCAGGGCCAGCAAGGTGACACTGGAAGGCCTGATAAAGGAGGTTCACTAGGCCACCACGAATAGCATCCACATTCCCAACCTTGGGAGCAATGTTGCAGCGAAAGAGACGAAGGCAAATGTTGTATACCCTCTTCAGATTCTTGGCAGTGCCGCAGCTGGAGAGCTTGTCATACATAGGAGCCATGCGCTTCTTATCATAAGCAACTCCATGAACGTGCATACGCTCACCATTCCCTTCTCCCCAAGGGTAACCAAGAAGCTTAGCAAATCGTTCCATGGACGACTCGCACTCCACTGTCCCAGACATCCACTTCATAGTGACCTTCTCATCTTCAGCAAGAGTGACAGTGGCAAAGAACTGCTGAATAATAGGAGGGTTGTAGTTCTGCTGAATGCCCACAAGATGCTCGAGACCCAGCTTCCTAGTGATCCAGACTGCCTCCTCAAAGTACTCAGAGTTGCCAAGTGCCTCTAAGTCAAGGACTTTCTGTGGACACACGGGCTGCCTGAACCGAGTATAGATCTCATCCATGATCAACTCGGACTCCCTCCTCCAATAGTGGGCTGTATGAGCAGTGCGGGGCATCTCGAAGAAAGGACGACCCCTCATAGGCCTGTACTCCTTCTTGCTCAAGGATACCACTGAGGATAAAGAATCATATCTTGCCTTCTTTGCAATTTCAGCATTCACTCTATGCTCGTGCTTGTTTTTCTGACGCCTCTCACTCTCAAAGGCACCCCTCTGACCATAAAGACCGGTGGCTTCATCAATAACCATATAGTTGCGGGAGTGAGGACGAGAACTACGCTTGACCACGGCCTTCTGCTTTGTTCCTGAAAGCCAACACAAACGAAACAACAACAGAGAAAACAAAAAAAAATGAGCATACATGTCCAACGAGGTGCAGAAATACTACAGATGCACCAGAAGACGCAGCTGAAAGAACCACACCGGAGTCTCCGGTCCGAGACACCGGAGTCTCCGGTCTGAGACACCGGAGTTTCCGGTCTGATAAACAGCAAAGTGCAGGGTTCTTAACAGGGGGTACTACTGGTGAATCTAAGCATATTCTTTACACAAAAACTAGCCAGAGGAAGTTCTACCAACAGTAAGTGCAACATCCCCAAAGAAATCACCTAGTTTTTCAGATCTAGATGCAAAACAGAGAAAAAACGTGGGGAGATGTTGTACCCTTGCTTCCTTGGCCTGCCATTGTCCCTCCCACGGATGGGAGAGGCAAGGGGGAGGTTGGGGGACGACTTTGGGCGGAGGAAATCGCCCGGGACGGCTCCTGGCAGTGGCGGCGGCGCAGGAGAGCTTTGGGGGGGCGTGGGGGAAGTGGGGAATGAAACCCTAACTTCCCTCAGCCCCCAGCTTAAATAGCACCCGCAGCACACCGGAGTCTCCGGTGTTAACACCGGAGTCTCCGGTCTGGCCGGAGTCTCCGGTATGGTACACCGGAGTCTCCGGTCTTTCGCCAGAAACACTACCCAAAAGAACATGTAATGCTCAAAAACAACAAACATGAGATTTTGGCAGGAAAAACAGAAGCAACACAAGGAGGGAAAAATGTACTCAAAAACAACGAGAAAGAAACGAAGAACATCAAATGGTGAGTACATCCCTTAACAAAAAAAATGCCAAAAGCTCGCAAATAAGAACCAATTCTTCACGGAAGAGGTTGGTGGTCTAGGCCACCATGTAAGAGTTCATGGTATGCAACCGCGAAGATATATCTTGGGGGCATTGCCATTACTCAACATTGAAGCTCACAATTCAACATTAGAAAAAGAGAGATCACAATGAATTTTTGCTTTGGGCATAATGGGAGGAGGGAGAACCCAATGTGTTAGGATAACACTCCCCCTATGTCCATGCCTACACCTAGACTCGAAAACGTTTCATCTATAGAGGTGTGTGTAAGATAATCAAGTCAAGCTCCTTGAATCAATCACATTTAGCTCATTCCTCAAGAACAAGAATCTTGCATCATCAAGTGGCTTCGTGAAAATATCCGCAAGATTGTCCTTGGTGGGCACATAACTTAGTGCAATGTCTCCTCTCGCTACATGATCACGGATGAAGTGGTGGCGAATCTCAATGTGCTTCGTCCTTGTGTGTTGCACCGGATTGTATGCAATCTTGATAGCACTTTCATTGTCACATAGAAGAGGCACTTTGTCCAAATGAACTCCATATTCCTTGAGAGTTTGCCTCATCCATAGCAATTGAGTGCATGCACTTGCGGCGGCAACATATTCGGCTTCGGCGGTGGAGAGTGAAATGCAATTTTGTTTCTTCGAGGACCAACTTACAAGGGACCTACCAAGAAATTGGCAAGCCCCGGAAGTTGACTTCCTATCATCTTGATCACCCGCCCAATCGGAATCCGTATATCCATTGAGAGAAAATTGTGCCCCCCTTTGGGTACCACAAACCAAATCTTGAGGTATGAACCAAATAACGAAAGATCCTATGAACCGCCATTAGATGGCAATCCTTAGGAGCCGCTTGATACCTTGCACACACACCTACACTCAAAACGATATCGGGCCTAGATGCACAAAGATAGAGCAAAGAACCAATCATAGAACGATAAAGCTTTTGGTCCACATCCTTACTCCCTTTTGGATTACGAGAGAGATGACACTTGACTTGCATGGGAGAAGTCTTGATCTTAGCATCTTGGAAGTTAAACCTCTTGATCATATCTTGGGTATACTTGGCTTGAGAAATGAAAGTCCCACGAGCCAATTGCTTGATCTCAAAGCCAAGGAAGAATTTAAGCTCACCCATCATAGACATCTCGAACCTGTCAGTCATAAGCTTAGAGAACTCATTATTGAAAGCTTGGTTAGTTGAGCCAAAGATGATATCGTCCACATAGAGTTGGCATATGAAAAGCTCTCCCTTTACTCTCTTGGTGAAGAGAGTGGGGTCAATCTTCCCAACTTCGAAACCACGATCATCTAACAACTCCCTAAGGTGCTCATACCAAGCACGAGGTGCTTGTTTGAGACCATAGAGAGCCTTGTGAAGTTTGTAAACGTGGTTGGGAAAGTTGAGATTCTCGAACCCCGGAGGTTGCTTGACATATACCTCCTCTTTTAGTGGACCATTCAAGAAAGCACTTTTCACATCCATTTTTTGCAATTTGAAATTATGTGAGGATGCATAAGCAAGGAGGATACGGATGGACTCAAGGCGAGCCACGTGCGCGTAGGTTTCATCAAAGTCAATGCCTTCAACTTGGGTGTAACCTTGAGCGACCAATCTTGCCTTGTTCCTAATGACAATGCCATTCTCATCTTGCTTGTTCTTGAAAATCCACTTGGTGCCAATAACATTGTGGCAATCCTTGGGTTTCTCAACCAATCTCCAAACTTTGTTGCGCTCAAAGTTATTGAGCTCATCATGCATAGCTTCAACCCAATCGGAGTCCTCAAGAGCTTCATACACTTTCTTAGGCTCCACCATAGAGATATGAGCTTGATGCTCACAAAAATGAGCCAATTGCCTTCTAGTGTACCTTCTAGTTTGAACATCCTCCAAGACCTTGTCATCTTGGGCATCAATTTGCTTCAAAGCTCTTCTTATCCTTTTGATGCGACGGGCTTCGATCTCCTCATTATTGCGAGGAGGAATCACTTGATCATCTTGATCATTCGGGTCCCCATCTTGACCAACATGGCCTTGATCATCAACATCGTCATCAACAATATCTTCAATACTAGCTTCAACTTGAGAAGAGTAAGAAGAGGATGATTGATCTTGGCCTTGATCTTGACTCGCATTAGTGAGAGGAGTGGGTACGACTTGCGGAGTCACTTGATCAATGAGAGGAGGGTCTTGAATATGTTCTCGGTTAGGTGTAGTGGTTGGCTCCTTGGCTTGATCTTCAAATGTAGAGGAGGGCTCCACTTGGGTAGAGCATAGTCCTTCTCGAGTCGCCATAAGGTGTCCCTCGATGGGGCGGAAGAATCCCACACCCATCCTTCCTATGGCTTCTTGAGGCATTTCAACATCTACATTTGAAACATGAAATTGCGCCACTTGGGAGCCGTCATTTTCCTCGAAAACCACACTACAAGATTCTATGACAATCCGTGAGGCTTTGTCATAGACTCTATAAGTGTGGGATTCGGCACCGTAACCAACAAAAATACCCTCAATAGTTTTGGATTGAAATTTCGACAACCTAATACCCTTGATCAAATAAAAGCACTTACAACCGAATACACGGAAGTAGGATACGTTGGGCTTGTTGCCGGTGAGGATCTCATATGGGGTCTTGCACAAGCCTTTGCGGATGTAGAGGCGGTTGGAGGAGTGGCATGCGGTGGATATGGCCTCGGCCCATAAATATTGGGGAGAAGAGTACTCCGCCAACATGGTCCTTGCCATATCCAAGAGAGTGCGATTCTTCCTTTCGGCAACACCATTTTGTTGAGGAGTGTAAGTGGCGGAGTATTGGTGGCGAATGCCTTCTTCACTAAGAAATTCATTCAATGTATAGTTCTTGAACTCCGATCCATTATCACTCCTAATAGCCATGATTTGCGCATTGTGTTGACGTTGCACTTCGTTGGAGAAGTCGATGATGGTTTGTTGGGTCTCACTCTTGCACTTGAAGAAATAAACCCAAGTGTATCTTGAGTAATCATCGACAATCACCAAGCAATACTTCTTGCCGCCAAGACTTGCCTCGGGCACGGCACCAAAGAGATCAACATGGAGAAGCTCCAAGATCCTCTTAGATGAAATAATAGTCTTGGCCTTGTGCACAATGTCATGCATCTTCCCTTCAACACACGACCTACAAACACGATCCTTTGCAAAGGAAACATTTTCTTTTAGTCCAACAATAAGGCCACTTTTGTGAAGACTTTGCAAAGTTCTCATGTTGACATGGGATAGGCGGCGATGCCATAACCATCCCAAGTCCGCCTTCCCGAAAAGACACATTGCTTGAGTGTTGGTTGACTTCGAAAAGTCCACCACATACAACTCATTTTCAACATGTCCCACGTGAACGACGTCAAGAGTCTTGCTTCTCAAAAGGACCACAATATCACCATCAAAGAAGACGGAAAGACCCATCTTACTAAGAGAGCGGACGGAAAGTAAATTGTAACCAAGGGATTCGACAAGCATGACGTTCACGATAGTGATATCGGGAGCCACCACAACCTTGCCAAATCCGGATACCTTAGACTTGGACGAGTCCCCATAGGTGACGGTTGCTTGGATGTCATTTGGTTGCAACTCCGTCACAAGTTCTTTGCTTCCGGTCATATGATTAGTGCATCCACTATCAAGAATCCATTTAGTCCCACCGGAAGCATAGTCCTGCAAGAGATCATTGACTAGAGTTAGGACCCAAGTTGGGTCCCTTTATGTTAGTAACAAGGGTCTTTGGAACCCATATAGTGTAGTCAATAAACCCCTCAATTGGACCAACATATTTAGCTTGCACAACACCATAATAATCAACATATAAGAAATGGTGTGGGTTGTTAGTTCCCGCGGAGGTGTTACGAGTAGTGTTGTCCCTCATGACATTACTACTTGAGGCACCATTGCTTGCTTGTGCGGGTGTGCTACGAGTAGGATTGTCCCTAATGACAATACCACCCGAAGCACCATGCTTGTTCTTCTTCTTGTTCTTCTTCTTCTTGTTCCTTTTCTTGGCTACATAGCCAAGACCTTGCTTGCCCACTTGTTGCCTTGGAGCACTCAATTGTGGTCTAGAAATGACCACATTAGAGCTTGGGGAAACCACTTGTGGGGTGGCGAGCACCACCTTTTCGACTTGAGTGCTTTTGCCCTTGAGCCTTGCTAGCTCATCCTTCAACCTAGCATTTTCCTCAATAATATTTGCATGATCACAAGAAGAAGTAGAAGTTCTAGGATGGTTAGATTGAGTAAGTTGAGTTTGAAGTTGTTCATGCAACTCTTTGAGGGATGAGTGTTGGCTTTCCAAAGCTTTGTGAGCATTGGTTAGCTTTTCAAACTCCTCGGTTAGTTTACCATGACCAACCCCAAACTCTACTTTATCCTTTTTAGCCTTTTTATATTTAGCAATAGCAAGATCACGTTCCTTAATGATTTTAGAGACAAGTTCATTATGAGTAGTTTCAATAGTTTCAAGTTCATCCTCTAGAGAAACTCTACCATCATGCTCTTCTTCAAGAGTCATTGAGAGGGATGCAATTTCATCCGCATCCCTTCTCTCAATCTCACCTTTCTTCTCAAGGGCCTCTTGGGCCTCTCCCAATTGCCTCATGAGATTCTCAAAGTACTTCTTGGTCTCCCCTTGCATGTTAGACATAAATCGGTCCAAAGAGGCCCTTTCCTCTTCTTCTCTAAGACTAGCAATATGTTCTAGTTCACTAGGGGTCTTAGAGTTAGGAGAAGATGATACCTCTGTGGCCTTGGCCATGAAGCACTTGGCATTGCGTTGAGGAAGATTTTCATTGGGGGATTCAAAGAGAGATGACGAAGATGGAGTGGAAGCAATAGCTAGAGCGGCCACTTCACTTGTGGTTTCTTCTTCTTCATCACTCCCGGAATCATACTCCTCTTGAGTCAAGAGCACAAACTTGGTGGGGGTCTTCTTGTTGAAAGGTTTCTTCTTGAAATGAGGTTTCTTGTATTCAACCTTGGACTTGTCCTTGCGGATGAGCTTGCCGCTATGGTTCTCTCTATTCTCATAGGGGCACTCCGCAATGAAATGGTACTTTTCTTGGAAATTGAAGCAAGATCTCACTTTTTGAGCCCCATCATTACCATAACGAGACTTGGTCTTCTCCTCAACAAATTTCTTGCCTTTTGGGGGATTGTTCCAAAACTTTTGCACGGTGAGAGCTATTAGATCCTTTAGAACGGGGTCATATTCTTGTTCCTTCAATGGAGGCAATGCTTCTTCACCATCTTCATCATTCTCAACTTCTCTTGCCAACACCTTGGCCTTCAAAGCAACGGAAGCTCCTTGATGCATCCCAATGGCCCTGGGGCGATTGTCAAGAGCATTCTTGGTTTGCACTTTGTAGGAGCTCAATTCTTGCATGACTTGAGTAGAGGTCATGGTGGAGAAATCATGTCTCCCTTGAATGCTCTTCATATCCGTGCCCTCAAAAGGCATCACGGCAATTATGAACTTCCTCTTGATCCAAGCATCATCAATATGTGTCGCACCCGCATTAGAGAAAGCGATGGCAAGAGATTTGAGCCTCCGATACATGTCAACGTGATCTTCTCCATCACGCATGAAAAATCCTTCGGCCTCATTGGTCAAGGTGTCATAGCGATTTCTTTGCATGCTTTCATTCCCAACAAACATGAGGACAAGTGCATCCCATGTCTCTTTGGCGGTGGAGAAGTGTTGAAGATGCGGCATGTGATTGGGGCCCACGGCTTGATGAAGGATGGATAAAGCGGTGTAATTGAGTTGGCAATCTACAACCTCTCTTCTTGTGAGATTCTTGGGATCATATGGCTTGTATCCATCACGAGTGATTCTCCAAAGATCTATACAAGAAGAGTTCAAGTGAGTCTCCATGTAGTATTGCCATTCACGAAAAGAATATGCATCAATTTTAGGTGGATCTCCCCTAGGAATTATATGAGGAAAAGGGATGGGAGGATCGGGAGAATATTGGCCTTCAACGGCATGATATCCTTCCTTTCCACTCGCACCCTTCTTAGCGGATTGTTCGGCGGAAGCAGTTTTAAGTGGTTCACCATCAACCCCTTTCTTGGCACCCTCCGTTTCCGGAGGGGATGAGTCGACCACCTCCGGTTCCTTGGCTTTGAGGAGTGTTGTCATGAGTAGACGCAACTCCTCAAATTTAGTGTCTATGGATGAGGTCAATGATTCTCTCAAAGCATTGAGATCATTCATGGACACATTTCCTTCGGACGGAGCGTCATCCTCATCACCCATACTTAAACTCTTAGGCGGTTAAGCCCGATAGAAGAGCCGAGGCTCTGATACCAATTGAAAGTAAAGTATAGGCACCTAGAGGGGGGGTGAATAGGTGCTACGACCAATTTTAATTTTTCTTAAGATTTAGGCTTGACAAGAAGGTAATTCTCTAGATTATGCAACTAGGGGTGAATTTACCTATATGACAAGGCAAGCAATTAAGGCAACTAGAACAACACTTAATACAACTAGTACAACAATAAATGTAACAAGTACTAGTAAGTAAATAGGGAGGAACGAGATAACCGATGGAAGCACACGGAGACACGATGTATTCCCGAGTTCCTCCTTGTTAAGGGAGTACGTCTCGTTGGAGGGGTGTGAGCTCGCAACGAAGGCCTACTCAACGCCACGAAGGCCTCACCCTATTCTCCGATGAACTCCGCCACAAAGGCCTAGTTCACCTTCCACTATAGAACCCCTTTGAGGCGGGGATCAAATCCTTTACAAACAAGTTTGGGGCACACACCCACAACTTAATTGGGGTCTCCCAACACTCACAAATCACCAAGAGTAGCAAGAAGCCTAGGTTCTCCACATGAGGAAACCCTAGGCCAAGATTCCTCAAGCAAAGGAGAGGGGAAATGAAATCCGGTTGGTGAAGACGTAGATCGGGGCCTTCTCCTTCAATCCTCCAAAGATCTAGGCTTTTGGGTGGTTGGATTGGGAGATCTAGCAAGGTGGTTGAGCTCCAACAATGGTGTCTTTAAGTCTGGTCGAGCTTGGCTGGAGGTAGGTGGAGGGGAGGGGGTATTTATACCCCTCATCAATGCAAAGAGCCGTTGGAGCATTTCTGTCGAAATCACACCGGAGACTCCGGTGTAAAGACCGGAGACTCCGGTCTGGGCCGGAGACTCCGGACAGTTTCCGGTGTCCCAAATCATCAGAGAAAATCCACTCCGGAGACTCCGGTCTGGCGGACCGGAGACTCCGGTCTTGGCGCTTCGAATGGGCACAGAGGGAGTCTGTGGTCTTGCGGTTATAGGAAAAATGTACTCACACCGGAGACTCCGGTAAGTATCCGGCAAGTCTCCGGTGTGGGTACAGTGCGCGACACCACCAAGTCCTTAGCGAAATTCTTGAAGAATATCCCACACCGGAGACTCCGGACAGTCTCCGGACACTCTCCGATGTGGGTACAGTACGCGACACCAAAGTTCCTTAGCGAAATTCTTGGAGCAAAATCCCACACCGGAGACTCCGGATAGTCTCCGGACACTCTCCGGTGTGGGTACAGTACGCGACACCACAAGTCCAGCAGAATAATCCAGGGAGAAATCTCCACACCGGAGACTCCGGTCTGGTGGACCGGAGACTCCGGCCTGAAGAAAACTCCAGTGAACAGACTTGGATATCTAGCTCCTTTTTGTACCACAGCACCACCATCGATAAATAAGTTGAAGTAAACCCCTGAAATACATCAACACTCATTAGAGTACATGTGTTGTTAACAAACACCAAAACAAGGTGATTTAAGCGCGTTTGCACTTTCAAGAGTGTCCACTTATCTTCGATGGAGAGGGATACTCTTCGTGAGGCCAATGATCGTCTTTGTTGCCTTCGTAGAGATGAGGAAACAAAGTGGGCTCAACGTGCTAAAGTCAAGCATATTCAGGAGGGGGGAGATAATAGGAAGTATTTTCATCTAATTGCCAATGGAAAACACCGTAGGAAATTGATCTTCCAGCTTGAGCAGGAAGAGGGAACTATTGTTGGGGATGAAGACTTGAAAACTTACATTACTGAATATTACAAAAAATTATTTGGACCTTCGGATCCAAATAATATTTCCTTAGTGGAAAACCATATCAATGACATACTGCAATTAACTCGAGAGGAAAACGGTATTCTCACTGCTGATTTCTTAGTGGAAGAAGTTTATGAGGCAATATCGCAAATGGAACCTAATAAGGCTCCGGGCCCCGATGGTTTTCCTGCTGAGTTTTACAAATTGTTTTGGGAGGTTATTAAGTCTGATTTGATGGCCATGTTTCTAGATTTTAAGCAAGGTAATCTTCAGTTGTTCAAACTGAATTTTGGGGTTATTACTTTGCTTCCAAAGAAGGAAAATGTGGTTCAAATTCAGCAGTATAGGCCCATATGTCTTCTTAATGTCAGTTTCAAAATTTTCACTAAAGTGGGTAATAATCGTATTACCCAAATTGTGAATAAGGTGGTTAGACCATCTCAGTCGGCTTTTATGCCAGGGAGGAATATTTTGGAAGGAGTGGTAGTCCTACATGAAACTATTCATGAGCATAAGAGGAAGAAGTTAGATGGAGTTATTTTTAAAATTGATTTTGAAAAAGCATATGATAAGGTAAAATGGCCTTTTTTAATCAAAGCTTTGCGTATGAAAGGTTTTGCGCAAGAGTGGTGTGACATGATCTTACAAATTGTTCAGGGAGGTAGTGTAGGCACTCGGGTGAATAATGATATAGGGCATTATTTCCAAACGAAAAAGGGTCTCAGACAAGGTGACCCTTTGTCTCCTATTCTCTTCAACATTGTTGCAGATATGTTAGCCATTTTGATTAATAGGGCCAAGGAAAATGGACAAATAGGTGGTCTAATTCCTAATTTAGTTGAAGGAGGTTTGTCTATCCTTCAATATGTCGATGATACAGTTCTTTTTTTAGAGCATGATTTGGAACAGGCTCTAAATTTAAAATTAATCTTGTGTATCTTTGAGCAATTATCGGGACTCAAGATTAACTTTCATAAGAGTGAAATTTTCTGTTTTGGAAAGGCTAAGGAAGTTGAGAACCAGTATAAACAAATTTTTGGTTGTGAATATGGTTGTCTACCTTTCAAATATTTGGGCATTCCTATTCATCACAGAAAACTAATGAACTCTGAGTGGTACCCAGTAGAAAGTCGTTTTGAAGACAAACTTGGGTGCTGGAAAGGGAAATTATTATCGTATGGGGATAGATTGATTCTTGTTAATTCTGTGTTAACAAGTTTACCCATGTTTATGCTCTCCTTTTTTGAGATCTCTATTGGCGTTCGTAAGAGATTGGATTTTTATAGATCACGTTTTTTCTCGCAGAGTGATGAGAATAAGAGGAAGTATAGATTAACAAAGTGGAATATTATTTGTAGACCGAAAGACCATGGAGGTTTGGGTGTGGAAGTGCTAGAGTTAAAAAATAAGTGTTTGTTAGCAAAATGGTTGTTCAAGATACTAAAGGAAGAGGGTGTCTGGCAGGAACTGTTGGTTAACAAATACTTACATAGCAAATCTTTAGCTCATGTTGAAGCACAACCAACAGATTCTCCATTTTGGAAAGGACTAATGAAAGTTAAGAAGGACGTCTTTAGTAGAGGGTCTTTTAAAATTGGAAATGGGGAAATAACTAGATTCTGGGAGGACACTTGGTTAGGTCCAACCCCTCTCTCGTATCAATATCCTCTCCTTTACCATATTGTCCAGTCCAAGAATGTGTCGGTTGCGGATGTGTTTCAGAATGCACCTCCGATTAATATATCCTTTCGTAGGACTCTGGTAGGAGTTACTTGGGATATGTGGTCCCATTTATGCTTACGATTGATGGATATCTCGTTGAACTCTGATATGGATAGTTTTCATTGGAACTTGACTCAGAGTGGTATGTTTTCAGTGAAGTCGATGTATGAGGACTTAATAAATGGGCATACAATTTTTCTCAAGACCTATTTATGGAAATTAAAAATCCCGCTAAAGATTAAAATTTTCATGTGGTTTCTAGATAAAAAAGTATTGCTTACTAGAGATAAGTTAGCTAAAAAGGGTTGGAAGGGTGACACGCATTGTTCCTTTTGTGGGAATGAGGAGACTGCAGATCACTTATTTATTTTATGTCCTTTTGCTCAGCTGGTTTGGCGTGTGGTGTTTTGTACGTATAATATTCCTCCCCCCTCCAACTTGACGAATATGTTTGGGAATTGGCTTAATGGGATCGATGTTAAGACAAAGAATAGGATTAGAATTGGTGTATCGGCCATTTGTTGGGCTATATGGTTATGTAGAAATAATGTGGTTTTTAACAGGAAGAATCATTTTTATGTATTACAGGTTATTTCCTCGGCAGCGCATTGGATCCAGCTATGGGCTTTCCTGCTTCCTTCAGATCAGAGGAAGCTTATGGTGGATGGCTGCACTCGTCTCCTTATGGTGGCACATGATTTTTTTTCCCGGCATACTTGGCAGCCTACTAATAGGCTTTCGTAGTTTATATTTGTTTGGCTGTAAGTTTGAGGGAGAGCTTTCGTGCTTGTAAGGTTTAAACGGTTGTAACTCAGTACGTCACTCTGGATTTTAATATTTAATAAAGGCTGTGTGCATCTCTCGATGCAGAGGCCGGGGTCTTACCCCATTTCTATATAAAAAAAGTCTTTGACAAAGAATTAGTAAGCGTATGGAAACTATTTGACATAAAATGATATTTTTTAAAAGGTTTTTCAATATCAATCTAACACATAGTACAATATAATCCACTTATTGGTTCTCAAAATTACGGTCAAAGATAAATCTTGAAAAACACTTACGTTAATAAGGATGAGAACAGTTATACATCCGAGATTTTCCATTTGATTCTTGTCTGATGTTGAAAACATGTTGTATGCGTTTTATTTGTTGAATATTTTGGAACTGTTCTACACATATCGGACAAGAAAATTGTACACACATCAATTCCACATAGGAACCAAGAAAGTACAGCACATTGAGTAGCTCCCTGGTATGTTGAGTCGTCATTGAAATTGGCAAGAAAGAAGAAACTACCATTTCAAAACCTAACATGTGTCGTAAGTGTGCATTTTCCATAATTTTTTTTTGCAATCGTGTATTTTTCGTATTTTTTTGACAAATACAACCCCTTAGAGTAAACTTAATCCATAATGGCCTATCCCGAAAAGTAAATATATATCCGACTCCTAACGTCATCGCCGCAGCTAATGGCACCGAACTTGTTCAAGCTCAAACTGATTCAAGATCTGACTCCTATCATCTGTGCCCACAATGAAGGCGTCGGGTCAACCAGACTTGCAAGAATCTATGAAGGAGTCATAGCTTTACTTTGGCATCGGCAACATGTGGATTATTGTTTTCATCTCTGTTTTACCATTACAAGAGCTGACGTTGCATCCAAGTCACCAATTTATAACACCAGAACATCACAATTTACATCCAAAAAGAGGGCCAAACTTTATTGTTAGTTTATAAATAAGGCAAACATACACCAGTGTAATACACCCGGTGTAGCATGTCATCGAACAAACACATATAAACGGAAGAAGATGTACTACCGATACGTAGTAGAGTGTCAGATGGCAAAACAAGTCCATTGCCATCCACATTATATTCAGAACTAAAGCTTGACATTGGTTGGCTTTACAAAGTAAAATGCAGCAAAATTACAGTAAAATAAACTTGTACCCTCGAATCTCTAAGATGTTTTCAGAATAATTACGGTAGTTCAACTCTGCAGTAACGTGGAAGTAGAAACATATGCTTCCCTGGATCTGATGTAATCCTTTCATAAGTCCAATCATCGTTGGGCTCTAGGACTTCTCCAATCTTTTCTACTCTAGGAAATACCAAACCCTCTAGAACTGAAATCACAACAAAAAAGAATGTCATAATATACGAATAGGAGAATTTCTTTCCCATGAGTATAGACAGAGCAATGTCATAATATACAAGTTGGGCGAAAAAAATTACATGGCATCACATACTCATTTTGACGGTCTTTTGTGTCCTCAAAATGAAGATAAAATATGATCCTGAAATCATAAAAAAATCAAGGAATTTGCAGAATGTAAACATTATATATAGCATAATGAATAAAATATGTTAAATATTACGACTGAAGTCAATTAGTCTGAAATTGTTTCTAATATCAGACAATTCTGGCTGGGTATTGACAAAGGAATATTGCTTTATGAAAGGACATTCTCACTGAGAATTTCCTAGCTTGGAATGACATTTATAACATTGTGGATGATGACCTCGATCTCGTATTAGGTTCCGAACAACCTAGGGACGTACATTAGGATTTTGTATGTTTTGTAGACGAGGGAAATAAATCTGAATGCACATATGGCGTACTTGATAATTCAGTGTGGGAAAAAAGAAAATATATATTCAAAAAATTTCCTCTTTAAGTGCAAAAATAGTTATGTTATAAAATATAATCATAATATACCTGTAATTGTGGAGTATTTTGGCTGCACCAAACATTATGCTCCATCCATTGATCTGCCGTTTTGTGCAACATCTTTTCTACATACGTCTTCCCAAGGTCTGTGATATGGCACATTTGTACGTCTTGGGAGTGTTGCAGCCCCACCCAAATCTTGGAATCCATCATCAAATTCACTATAGAGAAGGTTTTGATAAGATAAAATTCAGTCAAATTATGTTACTCCAAAAAAAGGATGTGGCATTATCTGACTAAGTAAACATCTATTGGGCCTATATATCCTCTGGAGATAATCACCAACCTGTTGGAAGCAAAAAATCATTCACGTGTGCAGCAAGTGTTCATTACTGTACTAATCCTATATCTCCTCTGGAGGTTTTATTGCAATTAGATTTTCATTCTGCAAAGACCGACCATATGTAAACTATCATACAGAATTGCCTCCGAAGAAATATTGTGGTGTAAACTGTAAAGTAAAGCTGCAATCAGATCCTGAAAGATAAAATTTGCATGGTACATATGAATGCCAAATTATACCATCTCAGAAAGTCAGAATCGTAATCATATAGATGGAGAGTACCTAATGAACTGTCATTGCGGCAAGTACCAGCAGGAGTTGATGGATTGAGAGGTGCACATGCAAATACGCACATGTCAAATCTTTTGTTGCCCGGATACATATGAAAATAAGAGTTTGGCCTTCAAGAAAAGTGGCTCTCAAGAAGTTTTCACTTACCGAAGTTTAGTCTGTGAGCCCCAGCCTTATTGTTCTTAGCCTTTGATTTATAAGCAGCCTCTCCTCGACACCAAGAAACGAACTATCATGGAACTGTCCAATTCTCCCAATGTCTTCGGTCATTTTCTCCATGTAAAATCTGAGAGTATGTGGAATTCATGTGCCGTCATGTTATCTGACCATTAACACCTCATCGATTCAATAAAACATGGTTCTCAAATATTTTTACATGCTTTCCATCCTTCGTTCTTCTCCTGAAGGATCAAAGGAGTAACAATTTTTACACACAGTATCACTCTTCAGTATCCATGTAAACCCTGTCATTGACACAAAATGTGGACGAACAGTTCCTGTATCCATTAACCGACCAGGATTTAAATGCCTACTGGTACGAGATTTCAATGAAGGAAAGAGAGATTACAAGATAATATATGTTGTGAGCACAACTAACCCAGCACAACAATCAGACTATCGAATTTGTCACGCAATCACATGCAAAAGGATAATTAGAAACAAACAAAAAAAATTATATGTGAAACTATATATAGCCAAATGGGCGAGGCGACCATCCCAAGGATGGCAAGATAGCGAACATCCCGTGTGCAGACGAATCATTAAGTAAGGAGAACAGCTGATCGGTTAAAGGGCTGCTGCAGAGCTAGGCCCTTTTTCCACTAATGAATAAATACATATTGGGCGACACCATTACACGTTAATAAGCAAACAATTAAAACCCAATGCACGGGCCACTTCAGACTTCACATTGGCGATTGAGTGAACATTTAAGCCATCAAAATAACCACTTGTCTAACCAAGTGAGCTAGGCTCACTTCTTCTTTCTTAACATGTCATGGACTTAACTCTGTAGCCGATCTGTTGTGCGGTGTGGTTCATACATAGTACTCCAACCGTTCCGAATTATTCAGAAGCTGATGTTTTGTTCAACTAAGTTTATAGACAAAAAATAGGAATCTCAAACTAATATGAATCGATCCACTATATATATATAATATAAGATTATAATGTATTTACTCAATATTGCAGATGTTGATATTTTTCTTAAATATCTTTCCATGCCTAGCAGAAAAGTTTAAATTTTGACAAAATTTAAACGCCTTATATTTTTGAATGGAGACAGTCCTATATACCAGTGCTGCTCCAGGAGTTGGGTTGTGGAGCGTTTTCTTGTTGGATTCAATGTGGTCCCAATCACCACACCTGCAAAAATCAGAGATGGCCTCCATCCACGAGAATACAACTCAGCAAAACTGGTTGACCCAACAAACGGGAGCGTGAGAAGCAAAGAGAGCGCCCTATCTCTTGCAGCTTTACATTCTGTGAAGATTGTATGATGCATGCGGATCAGCCACGTTTGCTGCACCGTATATCACATGTATGCGGATCAGACACATTTGCTGCAGCGCATCTTACATGATGTGTATGTCCATAGATAGCAATCGATCAGTTCACGGGCCTGCTAGCTAGCTAGCTAGTACTGTAGTATATATAAAGTGGAGATGGGGAAGCCTTTGCACCGTGCTCGATCTCCGTGTGTGTGTGTGAAGAACCAAGTAGCTAGTCGTCTTTGAGAGTAAACTTAACACAAGGAAAGGATGGATAGTTCTGGTGGTTCATCGTCTGGCGGGAAGAGCAAGGAGCAGAGTGTGCTGACGGCCGGTGAGTGCATTTACATTTTGTGTCTGCCTTGACATTTTGTGAATCTAGGTTACTTGCTTGCTTGAGTGCGTACGTACATTATCTCCATGCATGTATGAATCTTGGTACTCGCAGAGGAAGAGAAACGGCTCGCAGATTTCCAACCTACTCAATGGAGCGACACATGTAAGTGTGTAGGCGCATTCAATTGAAGTGCTCGTACATATGAGTTTCAAATCGACGTGCATACTTACGAGGTCGGTGTGTTCGTTACGTGCAGGGATCGTCACACTGAAAATCACCAAAGATGTGGTAGAAGGCGAGGTCGTTGAGGAGGTCGGCAATTTCGGGAGAGACAAACCCAGGACGAGACGTCCTGATGAAAAGCCGGACTCAGACGATGACTCCGGCGAAGAGACTGACGATGATGTCCAAGACAAGGAGAAGGGGAAGGGGAAGGAGAAGGCAAGCAGGAGTACGTGTATATCACTTCCTGGTCTTTGGACGTTAATCTAGCTAGCTGCCTCTAAGTTATTGCTTACTGAAAAAGGGCAAACACATACATTGTATCGTAGATGATTTTAATTGATGGTTCTCATTTGCTTTTGCAGGGTAGATGACTTGCTTGTCCTACGGAGTGGTACGGACGTAGCTTCTGCCAGCTACATTATCTATCTATACTATCTGCCTATAGCCGCTAAGCCAGTTGTGTTTAGTTTGTAGTAATAAAGGCCTTCAGTGTGTGTTTCTCTCCGTGTGTTAGCGCTTGAGCCCTGCATGCACCTAAGCATGCTAATGTATGTGTTTGTGTGCCAAGATATTATTCTAATTTGGAGCCCTTTTTATTTGTTGAGTACTCCTCTGCTAAAAAAAAAAATCGATATTCTAGTTTTTTCCCAAGTCAAACTACTTGTTTGGCCAAGTTTATAGAAAAAATATCAACATCTGAAACATCCTTTTAGTTTTATTCATTAATAATAATCATATAACAAAAATTTGTAATATATAGATTCAGCGTTCTCAATGTTGACACATTTTCCTATAATTTTAGTCAAATATAGAGAAAGTTTGACTTGGGACAAACCTTTGAAAATCGGAGGAAGTAACTATACGTGAAAAATGACTGCCACACAGTCTACTGAATAAAACACCATAGTAGCATCGCAAGTAGTACCACACAACAGGAGTTGATATCAGACACTTCCCGTACGTTCCGCAAACTAACTGCTCCTTGGGGCGACAGAAGATTAAACAAACTAGCTTCTTCTGCTGTTGCTGCTACTACTACTACTACTACTACTACTACTCAAGAATCCATCTTGCATGAAGCGAATACCACACCCAGTTGGCTGAAACAAATTAAGCACATCACTTGATATACTACTCGTCCTCAATATTGTCCAACTCGTCATCGTCATCCGCCGTGATGATGAAGGCGTTGCTATCAAAGTACATGGACTCCTCCTCAAGTCCCTCTTCCATACAGTCTGCAACAATTTCGCTGTGACGAAGTATACCATGGTTGCTGTAGACCTCTGGATAGTAGCCATTGTCATAAAATTCTTCTCCACGGACCATCTTCTCAAACTCCAGCGCCCGCCCCCCGTCGAATCCCTCCGGATAATTAGCCGGGTGCACGATCCTGATCCCTTCATGCTCACAGAAAAGGCACCGGACTGGTTCTGCAAGTAGTAATCATAGACACTTAAATTCAAAGGGAAAAAAGGCTAGAACTTACAGCATTTACTCTGCAGAATATACAAACATATCCCTTCTATCTAGGCCACAGAAGGAAGCTGTCAGCGAATCTTGCCTACTTTGCAAAGTTATATTTTCATGAGTTGATTGTGCTTCAATTCTCTCTTTTTTTCAGACTGTTTGTAATGACATGGATTAGGGAATCTAGTTAATTAACTCACCAACGACAACCAGAAATGATAACTGGCATGTAAACTCTCTAATTTCCAAGGAGTGTGAGTTTGCAACAACCTATATATATAT
This sequence comes from Alopecurus myosuroides, assembly GCA_028641055.1. Taxonomy (NCBI): domain Eukaryota; kingdom Viridiplantae; phylum Streptophyta; class Magnoliopsida; order Poales; family Poaceae; genus Alopecurus; species Alopecurus myosuroides. The sequence continues at coordinate 421,677,410 of CM054059.1, forward strand.
ATATGGATAGGCCTTGTGTGATACGAGAGCATCAGAAAACCTACTCCCTCTGATCCTTAATAAATGACATGGGCTTAGAAGAAATTTGTATGCACCCATACTACTCCCTCCGACACTTATTTCGGATCGGAGGGAGCAATAAAGATCCATATATATCTGATGAAAAAAAGAATCTTAAACAAAAGAACAGGAGCATAAACATACCAGCCCCTGGTGGTGGAATATCCACAGGGCAACATAAAAGTTGCCTATCCTTGTCTTCATCGTCACCGTTGCTAAGCTCAGCAAAGAAGAGTACTGGAGCAGAATATCCAGAGCCAACTTTTCGAGTCACCAGAAAGTTGGCATGCATGCGATGGAAGTAGTCACCATCATCATCATCATCATCGTCGTCGTCATCATCCTCAACATCATCGTCGTCATCATCCTCAACATCACCATCATCACAAGGATCATTTCGCTTCATGCTGTTGTCAGGACCAGATACAGATTCATTCGCACCACAGACCACATGAAGCTTATAACAGTTATGTTCCTATAAGATATGAAAAAAGAGCAAATCAGCAAGTGTGGCATAGGATTAAGGAAAAATTTATTGCTCCCCTTTGCACATTCAAATCCAAAATAACTTCAATCCGATAGCACTTAGTATTTGCACATACTTCTAATCACTTGGTCCAAGTGTTCACTCAAATCATGATCTGAAACAATTTTCTTAGCCTTGTCCAGAGTCTTTGCTTACATGGTAACAAGGTGGCCACAATTCAGCGGGAAAATCAAAATGAATACATATATAAATCCACTAGCTGCTTTAAGCAAATAGGCTTTTTGTACTGATGGAATTTGCATTAAAAAGTGTAGAGCTATCTGAGGGTTAGACAATGAACCGAGGGAGGTAGGCAGCAAATTCCACCAGCTGTTTTGATCATCCAGGTTTTGGTTGACGAAATTTGGATAAAAGCTAAGAAATTTACAGGTACATAATGGATAAACAAACTCACTGAATTCTGCTTCTCATATCTCCTTAATGCATCCTTGACCTTACTGGAGACTCTCTCATGAGCCCTGCGCCGTTGACTTCCCTCTGCCATGATATCACTGAACCGTCCCTCGGATATGGTAACTGGCTGCTGCTGCTGGGTTACCATGCCAGATGATAATAGTGTGGCAAGCTGCTGGACAGCTTGAGAGGAGAGCTGCTGTTGGCCTCCATCATCTGACAGCAGCGACAAGACTTCAGGCTTGTTGCACGAGCTCAGGAATCCTGCTTGGGCGTCAGGACTGGGGTAGGGGTACCATGCCGCACTGGCAGCAGCCCTGAGGGCTTCTTGTTCTTCCTGGACACTGCTGCAGTGCTTTGTTAAGGCCGAGTTTAGATCCGTATCAATCAGGATCCGCATGGCCTCGTGCATGCTGAGATCTTGGTAACAGGTGCAGATGAAGGAGAGGAGTCCATAGAAGGATTGCGCTTCAATCCGCATCAAACTCCAGGTGCCGACGAAGTCAAACTTTTTGCCTCGTCGAGTCAGTGGTGGGAAGGAGGCTTCATACCATATGGTGTTGACGATGATGTTGGATACAGGGTCAAAAGGACCGTAGCAATGGCCACCCTTGAGCATGCTGCGGTGGTAGCGAGACCGAAGCTCGCCACCAGGCATCCTGGCCAGCGCCTTCAGGTAGAATCCATGGATCGTGTCGAGGAGCACTCGCCTTAGTGACCATGAATGCTGGTAGGGCACCTTGGTGGTGTGCCTGTTGCGGCGACCAGTGGCGAGTGCCCACGGCCTAGTGTGGCTGCTGCCGGTGGAAGGAGTATACCGGAGATGTGCCGTGTCCTTGAAAAAGGTGCGGAGGAGGCTGAAAAAGTTGTGATGGCAATTGGGCTGCACCGCCGAGAGCAGGGTGGCGGCCTTGTCGAGGGACGAGCACAGCGAAAGCCACGCGCCGGTGAGCTGCGGGTGGTTGGCGGCCACCATGGCACAGCTGAGGGCGAGCTTGAGGGCGCCGTTTGTGGCGGCGGAGTCTGGGCTGAAGCACTTGGTGCCGCGATCATCGACGACGATGCGGGCGGCAACGAGGGGGTCGGCCTCGGCGAGGAGGAGGTACCTGACGGCTTCCCAGTCGGCGAGGTAGGGGAAGAAGCAGGTGAGGAAGGTGACGAGGCCGTCGAGGGAGCGCTGCTCCGTGTTCTCGAGATCGGGCCCCTCGAGGGCGACCGGCGGCAAGGCCCGGTCTGCCGTGACGGCAAGGAGGGCGTTGACGATGATGTTGGAGACCGGATCGAGCAGTCCGACGCAGACCCCCGAGTCGGGGAAGCGGCCTACCACGTCGGTGCCGGTGAGCCGCTGGAGGGCTTCCTTGTAGTGGTGCTGGATCTTGAGGAGGAGCTGGCACCTGTCCTGCTCCCTCTCCTTCTTTGACGGGGCGCCGTGGTCATACAGCGCCCGAGTGTAGACGCGGAGACGGCCGATGCTGCGTCGGGCGTGGAGGCTGGCCATCGCCGGAGACCTAGCGATGGAGGTTCCGGTGGGGATTGGGGATCGATCGATTAGGGGGTGTTCTTTTTTGTTGTTGTTGAGGATGATCGATGGATCGATTTCGGTGGGGGAGCAAACTAACTTCCGCCTGCCCATGATCTGCCCGGCCGGCCCACGTGCCGAGTTTGAGGCCCAGTGCCTATTTCCGGCCGTTCAGGCCTATTGTTCTCCCATCCAAAGAAGGGGAGCCCCTATGCTTCGCCTTCTACAAGCTGCAGTATGCGCTCGCCCGCACTTGCCGCACCGGGATTACAGATGGGCCGGCCCACTGTTATTTGACAGCGTGCACAAAGCCTCCACGCACGGATCCATCTTGCCATGCACGCACCGATCGATCGGCTCGCACTGATCGATCTTGCCATGCAAGTTGTATCAGTCTAGTGCGTGCTTCGATGATGTCGTACGGTGAGATACCATGCCGTACTACTACACTCACCTAGCTTAGCTAGTTTTTTTTCCAACCGTATGTACGTGGCTAGCTAAAAAAAGTCCAACCTAATGTAGCCACCACTATAGGCAGTATATTTTCCGAACATTCTTCTGATTCTAAAAACATTTTTGAAAATTTTGACATTTTTCTAAATATGATCGAATTTTTATTTTAAAAAAATTTTAAGTTTGAGCGATTTCAAAAAATATAAATAATTTCAAACATGAAAAAATGTTACATATGACCAATAAATTTGAAAAAAAATATCTGAACATTTTTTAGTTTGAACCAAAAAATAATTACGAACCAAAAGTTTCGGTGAACAGAAAAAAAATTGTGAAACTATCGGTGCCTCAAAAATGGCGATGAACCAAAAATATTAGCGAACCAAAATTTCCCGTAAACCAAAAATAATAGTGAACAGAAAATGTGGATGCACCAAAAATAACGGTGAACCAAAATTTTCGGTGAACGAGAACTAATAGTGAACCAAAAATAATAATGAAACAAATTTTTCGGTGAACCAGAACCAAAATATTTGGTGATATTAATAAAGCCCATGTGACCGTTGTCGGCGAGATCATTTTAAGAATGGTTCCACATTTAAAAAATAGTTCAATAAAACCGTAAAATTAAATGATTCAAAATTTAAAATATCAAAAAATATAATATTTTCAAATAAAGAAAAAAAAACTAGAAAGAAAAAATAAATCAGAAAAAGAAAGAACAAAACGGAAAAGAAAAAACAGAAAAAGGGAAAAAGAAGGGGGGAAAATGAACACAGAAAAAAGTAGACAATAAAATGACAAAAAAGATGGTTAGACATGAACGAAACGTTGCGCAGTGGTTGTGCATACGATTCTACTTTAGAGGTGCCTGGTTCGAACCCTTGTTTTCTCACTTCTTTTCTTACCTTTTCTCTTAGCTAAATGGCACGTGTGAGCGAGTCTTAATAGCATTCGCAATAAGTGGGACATAGCGCCGCGTCCGCCCCTCTCACTCCCATCGTTGGAGACGACGATTTGCCCTCCGATGAATTGAGGCCTGCACGCCCCGGCCAGCATACACCTCCCTGTAGATAAAGTGTCCACGGCGCACGGCTGCGAGAGGATCCGCACAGTGGGCACACCAAAAGGACACGCAGCCGAATTTTTGACACATTGGACCACCTCAAAACGTGCATTGCCAAAAAGGACCACCCTAAAAAATATTTGGCAAATCTGTCATGGCGGCACGCCCGCCAAGCCACACGTGGAGCTTGCCGCCTGGGACGGAGGCGGCAGGAGGCGACGAACAGGAGGAACATGGCGCCAGGGGCCGAGGTGGCATGTCCTATCGTCGCGACGGGCAAACTTGGCAGCAGGCGTGCTGATTGCGAGGAAAAAAGAAAGGGACGGATTCGGACGCTGATTTTGAGGCACTGCTGCGTGCTGTGGCCGACCGGGCATGTCTCTGCGCTGGTTTTTATCCTGTGACAAAGGAGCGCTGATTTTGAGGAGAGTACAGCAACGTAACTACCCTCATTCCCACATGCTGATTTCTTCGCCACCGCAGCTCCCGAGTCCCCGTCCCTTCTTCTATTTAAACCCGCAGCTCAACCGTGTACTTCGCACTGCCCGCTTGCTGCTGCTCTCTTGTTCCCACTGCTGCTCTCGTTGCTCTCTCATTCGTATGTCACGAAGTCAGCACGAAAGAGAGAGCGTAGAGCCATTAGAGTGATGGCAGATAGTGGTAGTGGTGGTCTCGACCCATATAGCTCATGGTGTATTCTATATCATGCGGCAAAAATTTCTTGCGCCAATAGGGGGAGGGTAGAGCCGCAGTTAGTTTTACGGAACTAATGAGTGAGTGAGACCACTCAGTTGCTCTAGGGGAAAATTTAGCCAGATATGAGCTCCCGCCTAGATCCACCGATGAAATTAGGAATGAACTATTGAGGTGGCGTCATAAATGGTCCAGAGTAGTTGAACTAAAAAGGATTGAGTCGGGGCTATGGGGCTTGTCTATCTCAACTACGAGCGATCAGATACAATTTTCTCCCGGGGCTTACGCACTTCACGTTGAGGTAATTGATTTACGAGTTCACATAATCTTCAAATTAATTTTCATCGTTCTAAATTTTATTTGTCTTTTATTCTCAATATGCAGCACTGGCATGTGGACGCAGAGTTTCTGAATAAAAAGATTAAGCACTATGGCTGGATGAGCATACTGTTTGGGCCATGTCCTAGCGGGTTTCCGGAGTCCAACATCCACGCTGAGTGGATCTTGAGGACAATATCGAAGCGAAAGAGTGCTAGAGCATCGAAGGGGAAGAGTGCTAGTGCATCGAAGGGAAAGAGTGCTTTCGCATCGAAGGGGAAGAGTGATGGCGCATCAAAGCCAGTTGTCGATGAGAACAGTGACGATGACTTTACGCCGAGAAGACTAGCCAGGTTCAAAACTATGTGTAAGAGTGCAGCTTCATCAAAAGCTGCCGCTGATGAAAATAGTGATGACGACTTCATGCCTCCATCATGAACATGTGGGAGAGGGAAGTGAAGTGGTCGAGTTAAATTAGTTATCGGTATGCGACTTTTATTATTTTAAGTTGTAGCTATTTCTAGTTGTGAGTTGTATGTTAAATAATTTCGTCTTTGCAAAATAATAATAATAAGTTTGTCACAAACTCATAATAGGAACGTGTCTCGCAGAAAAAAATAATAGGAAAATGTCATGTACATAGGTAGTAATATGCCTCTCATGTACATAAAAAATAACATGTGTCTACGCACGGAGAGATGTGTCAGAGACGACGTACTCGGCCTCGGCGTGGAGCTCGTGGAGGAGGCGTCGATTGGCTATACTTGTTGGGTGCCCGAACATTACGGGGATGAATGATGGACCCTTCATCTTGTTGTTCTGAAGGTTCGGGAGACGGAGTACGTATCACTGGTTTATACTCTGAATATCCGGGAATTAAACTGGATGTTGTGCCCGAAGGGTCAAAACCAAAGAAGTTAGTAAGTATTTTAGGAACACTGTTGGTGTGCGATGTTCCGACATTTTCTCATTGATATATCTGTTGATGACCCTGCAGTGGGGGCATAGTGAATCTATAACCGGCCGCCATCTCGCCCCATGTAGACTCAATAGTATCATGATTATGGAAAAAATTGTAAATAATAGTCATAGCATGTAGGATATGTAATTTGAAAAAAAACTTGAACATACCCGTGTCATGTTGAACCGCTCCGAACGACACTCTGGTCGATCCATATTGTGTCCTAAACCAGCTCCCGTCTCCTCCCATGCAGGATATGTAGTTTCCTTTTCACGTAAAAAAAATTGTAAGTAATGGACGGTACAATATTGTGACTTAGTATATATTTAGTAATTATGAACACATGTGTCGTGTTACATATATGTGAACCCTCCCCTTCAGTATAGGAGTACCGTCCTCCGTGCAGGCTAGCCCGTGGTAAAGGATTCTCCTCCTATTATATGCATCATCATACGTGAACAAAATATTGCATCTTTACTATTAAAGTTGGCTCGGTCGTGTCCGTGTCCGTACGTCGCTCGCCTGCTCGAGTCCTCGATCCCGCACAAAAATTATCGCTAGAAAAAAATCTATCGTTCCAAATCCACCAAAAAGACGGAAAAAAACTTACCTCCTCCACCTCCCCCACGACCTCCATCTCCATATGCGAATCTCTCACTCCGAGGGGAGACCCAAGTCGCCAGGGCAGCAGCCGCCACCCAGTCGGCCGCATATGGGAAGGCGCGGGCCGACAGCCCCGACGTACGTAGCCGCCCGGACACAACCTCCCAATCCGCCATGCCTCTTATCCCCAAATACAGCAGAGACAACCGGCGGCGTGGATCATGATCGGATTAGAACGATGCATGATTCGTGGTGGTTTCGCCCAGATAGTTTTTCTTCCTTCTCGCCGCTCGCGTTACCTGCCCACAAGTGAGTAGGCCTATGAATTCTTCAATGGTTTGAATCCAATCCTCTTCGGCGGCGCCGACGGAGAAGATGAAAGGGCTACTGAACCCGTGAGTAAAGCCATAGCCACAGCTACACGAGTGGTGGCGCTGCATCCGAAATAAGTGTGACGTCCTCGACAGCCATATTTGAGGTGGTGTTGCTGTGACGCCACAGACCCGGGGTCCGGGGTCAGGAGGTTGCGAGACGATGCCATGAAGAATCTTCAAGAATTGCACTAGGTAATTCACTGTATTGCTGGGTTCCTCTTTCTATTTTCTCTGGGTTTTTCTCTCTTGTTTTTCTGATTCGATCCGTGTTGAAGTGGATGGAAGTAAAATGCAGGTAGGAAGATGATGTTGGAGGCGGCCAAGTGGAGTCACTTCTATTTTTTAACAAGAAGCTCACGGGTGAGATCGAGACCTAAAAGGAGATTCTTGTCCTTGCTAGAGGTTTTTGCCATGTAGTAGTGAACTCTCATATTGTAGCCGCTCCACTTTAGTTTTCCTCAGATTCATGTCCCTGTGCCAAATTATTCATAATTATGCTTGCCTTAATTTGGTACAAATTATGTCCCTGCTGTTGTGTTCGTGTTGGTAAGTTCCTGGTATATGTAATTAGTAATCCATCGTTTGGTGCCGTAAAGTAGTTGATTCTAACTGATTAATCCGATCGGTCCGACACTAGCTTGTCATGCCTGCTAGCTGTCCTGTTACCGCCATAGAAGAAGTGCATACTAACCAGGATAATATCACACTTGGGGTCTTTACTAGCGGGATCAGTGATACCATGTTTCCAAACCATGGCGAGATGGAGCGTCTTGGTACAGGTGACATGTTTGATGACCAGTGGTTGTCGTTGACATTCATAAACTTAGGGTTGAGCTTCGAAACGAAAGGCTTTTGCATTTTCGCGAAATAAAATGAGCTTGAGCTTCAAATATGGTGGTGGTGAAGCCCTTGCTAGCTAATCCTGAAAGTGTTCCATCCAAAAATGAATAATGTCATGCAGATATTGTAATTTCATCTGCAAGCAGGACGGTGAACATATTACATTAAGTGACACCCAGTAGAACACGGTTTCCTACATTCCATTGATCCTCTCGTGCAATCACAGTATACATGTACGGAGATGCCCCAGGTTACTAGCTCTGACCTTCTCTGGAGTCAAAGCTATTGCACTACCAAGAGCTTCATTTCTTAGGGCCGCACCGGTGTTGATCAGCTAGCACATCATGGCATGGATATTCACATGAATGTCTCTTCAAACCCCAATATTCAGCAATCTGAGAAGTTGGATGAATATGTGATCAGGTGTTCACCCAACGTTTTCTTGAGAAGTTCTCTTGAAAGGGAAGGCTGAACTTATATATTTTTACCAAACCTGGACGCATATTTCTTGTAGCATTCTCTACTTTTTCGTATGGATTCTTTTGAATATTAGGGGGCAGTGCATTGGCTATAAAAATTCCTCACAAGTTGACCTGAATCAGTATTTTTAAGATATGCCATGTTTTATTCATTGTTGTTCTGAAATATCCACACAAAGCTTTGTGATCTTACCGGTAAATCATTCTAATATCTATAGAAGTTAAAATGGCCCGCCACCGTTTACCATGGCGTCAAGGTAATGGACAGAGGGGCTTCAAAAATTTCCATGGCCCAATATTCTCAAGTCATAAGGGTAAGCGCATCTTATATTTCTCATAGAAAATGAAAAGCTTCCATCCTGATATACCCCAACAATACAGAAAAATATGATGTCGAGAGAAGGCAGGTGTTAGGCATACTATCTACGACAAGACGAGTCAGTGGTTTCTTGCAAGTATGTGTTCAAGCTTGTCATAATATTTTTTAGATCAATCAACAAGGGTGCATTGATCACTTATGCTGACTTTATTCTTTTTCCAAGATGTGTTTCACTTGTTTTAAGAGCCAACAATATGTTGTACAACTTATGCTGGTTTTCTAGCTATAATTCTAGAATTTCCTCTCAGACATGAATATCTCAATGACTGAATTAGTTGTCGCTCTGAAGAATAAGTCATGAAATCAGATCCTAATGGGTTATTTATTTCTTTACTATTTAATTTCAAATACGCAAGGAGAATGTCCATACCGTAGCAACGCACGGGCATTCAACTAGTATATGTATATGTACACGAAATAGATTATGGAAAAACTATATTTGTTTACTGTAAGATAAGACATGTGTGTCGCCTTGAAGAAGAGACGAGTCCTGCCTGACAAATGTTGGCGCGGTAGTCCTACCCGACATGGTACGACACGGCTAGATCACGCGTCGCTGGCTAGTGCCCACCTCACTCTGTTCGGATGATGGCGCTTCCGGCATGTCGTAACCTTGCGGGATGTCGTAAGCCAGTCAGATCGGCCGCAGTTTGTGGCAGCGTCTTAATACCCATATTTATACCTGCTCCCACCGCCACATACATGATTTCTGCCACATATTTAGCGGTGACATTGCGGTGCTTCTCAAGAGTCCCTACTAGCTCGCAGCTATGGGGTACTATTTTGAGATATGCCAGGGCTGACATACCCTAGGGCTCTGGCGATCGATCACCCTTCCCTTGCAACCATCAGCCAAAAAGATGCATACGACCTTCAACACAGTTTGGTCATGCCCAGTGCATACCTCTTGATTGCCGTGTCAGCAGAGGCCTTGTGTGGAAAAGTCTGCTCTTCCTGCAGACTGTCCTCTCCCAGGCCCGGAACCGAGTGAAATTCATTGTTGATGGTCATTGTCGTTAAGAACTGGTGGTCTAGCGGTGCTGCAACCTCCCTCCGAGAAGGACCCGACCCTTCTTCATCTGAGGATGATGACGACGACGAATGTCCATCATCGTCATGGTCCAGCGTCTCCGGCAGTCCCCCCACATGTTTGCTGAGGTCAACGACAGCAGACCAATATCCTGGGTTAAGGACACCCACAGACACATTATGGCCGCATGTTGCTTCGGATGGGCCGGTGCTAGCGGCTGTGGTGATGGCCAGCTCGACCTTAGCAGCGCCGCTACTGCATCCGACAACATCACCGCGAGGAAAAAATTGGACATACACCATCGGCTCTCCATACATGGCGGAACCAGGTGTGGTTGCGAAGCTCATGTACGTCGTCCAGTTCCCTTCGACTTAACCTTCTTCAAACCCCATCGGGGAACCCCGTAATTCCCTTCTTCCACGATGAAGGCCTCAACCCTCATCGTGTTTCCATGCTCATGCTTAAAGTATCTGCGGATGCGTTTTTGGACATCTCCAAATTCTTTATTGACCATGTCTTTAACTAATACTTGCAACGAGTCACAGTTTGACACGTCCACACCATATATATCGTCATGTACGATGTCCCCATAAAACACTTTCAATATTTCTATCGTACCTGCCGAACAACCATATTTATAAGAACAAAATTAATAACATCGCAACTTAATTATTTTGTACAATTTTACTTATTAAATTTTATATTGCATGCAGTTATTTCATTATCACATTTTTATATAGCTGACTCGACTGAGATTTTTTTGTACCTTTATCATGCCTCTCATGCAAATACGATATCTATAAATATTTGCGGTTAGCTAATGCGAGTATACACGTTTGAAAACAATAACTTATCGTACTAATTATGACTTGATGATAGCACGAACAAAATTAATAACATTGCAGTTTAATTATTTATACTATTTTAATATAGATGACCCGACTAATAAGATTAATTTTTAGCTTCGTCACGGCTCATATTTAAAATAACTGACTGTACAAATTATGAATTAATGATACCTTTGTCACCGCTCACATGCTATTTTATAACATCGTAGTTCAATTACTTGGTACGCTTATACTTTTTTTTGCATTAAATAAACCATTATCACATTTCTAAAAATAGCACCGCTCGTTATGTACGTGTGAGTACGATACCCATAAATATCTAGTATATTAATGGCTATTCTGCACCTTCCTAAAGTGTAACCAACATTACTAAATGACTGCCAACCTTAACAACATCTTCCATAAAAAACATAATACCATCGACTAACTGCTACATATCTCGTCCGACAATATCTATCAAATTTCTGATTACTCCATGACATAGCTAACTACAAGCTGGAATACCAACTAATATACATTCTACATATTAAAACTATAAGTGTATGTCAAAACATATCAACACGTCAGAAAACTCGTACCTTGTTGTTGGACTGGTTAGTTCACAAAAAAGGTGAACAAATATCTTCAAATCGTAGCCACTCTACTCTATTCTCTATTTCTCGCTCACTTGCTGCCACACGAAAGAGAGAGCAGCACACGAAAGATAGCAGTTCACGGTACAGTTTGCAAGCAGAGAGGAGTTACACGCAGTTATGTAAAGAAAGAGTTGTGCGAAGAGCAGGGAGGAGCATCGGATATTTAAGGAGAGGAGTTCACCGCTGCTGCTGCATAAGGCCTTCCCTAAGGCCTTCCGTAATGCATTGTATCTTAGCGCGCTATCCTAGGTATGACTAGGATCTAAGAAACAACCATTCTAATGCATTGTTTCTTAGAGCTTGTTTCTAAAACAAGTTGCATTAAATGATTTGGGGCTAATACTTGATTGTGATTGGGCTAGCAACTTTTTTTTGCCTATGATCTCGTGCTAGAGCCGTATGTTATATAAGATACAACTACGCTCTCTTTCTTCATTAACTATGGTGCCACATAAGTAAGTTGCCTATGATACCGCGTTAAGATACTCCCAGAGCGTAGTTGTATCTTATATAACATACGGCTCTAACACGAGATCATAGGCAAAAAATGTTGCTAGTCCAATCACAAGTAAGTATTAGGCCAAAATCAATTAATGCAACTTAACTTAGATACGATATATAAGAAACAATGCATTAGGATGGTTATTTCTTAGATTGTACTCCTACCTATGATAGCGCGCTAAGATACTATGCATTACGGAAGGCCTAAAGTACCAATTTAGACCAATTAGTGCAATCCGTCTGGGTGGAATCGGTAAAGTTACGTTACTGTACGCCTCAAAATGAGCGCCTTTTATAGCTTTGTCCCGGTCGGCAGCGCGTTCCCGCTGGATTCCTTTGGCCGGACACACGCGCAGGGTTCTTTTCTTTTTTTACCTTGGAATCAACGCGCGTGAGGGCGGGGGCAGCGCCTCAAAATTCCTCAAAATCAGCGCAGTGGCCAGCGCATGCCTCGCATGCATTCGGCGCGAGCCAGGCAGCGTGGGCCAGCGCCCGTCTCGCATGCATCCGGCGCGAGCCATACAACCTGCCGCCTCCGCCGCTGGCGGCACGCTCCACGTGTAGCTTGGCTGACAAATAACCTTTAGGGTGGTCCTTTTTGACAATGCACTTTTTGAGGTGGTCCATTGTGTCAAAAATTCCACGCAGCCAGGCCAACTGCCTCCAAGCAGTCGGGATGACGACGAATCGGATGGGAGTTGCGCGGGCGGTAGGATGGCGGGTGGCGACTACCATGGGCGGAGGTCGAACTGCAGCATCGGCCGGGTTGAGGTCCCCTGTACTACTGAGAAGATGATGAGGAGGACATATTTTGCCATATGCCGAGTGCATGGATAGAGGAGCATGCCCCGATGGATCTGATACGGTCGTAGGAAATTCAGCTTCTCCGATCTCCGCGACATGGGATTCATCCGGTTCAAAGACGTAGCCTCCATGTCTGTCCCTACCGTAGATTTGATCGTAGTTGGCTGGCCTATTTGAATGGAGGATCTGGATGCTGGCCGTCCCGATGTGTTTGGATGCTTCCTAGATGTTCCATGTGCAGCATTTTACTTTTAGCGTCTTCTTTTTTTCTTTTAATCTCACTCACGTTTGTTCTCTTCCCTTCACTTTAATGCAGACAAGAGTCTGTGTCACGGAACGTTTGCTGCCCAGGTATTTTTCTCTGTTTTTATCAACATATTTTCCTTAATTCAAGTTATGCTATGTATGCACTATCTTATTGAAAGTTTATGGCGGTAGTTTTTCGGTTTGTTTAAATCATGCTCCACCCAATTGGGATGTATATGTATGATCAGCTATATAATGTACCTGGTACTGGTACTCTGGTAGTACCCACTACACTATATATCCACGTATCTAATGCCGCCGTTTTTTGTTGTATCATTCACTACGGGAGAAGTTTTATATCAGGGCCGTCGGCGTAGACCCGGCATACTAGCGCATAATGAAAAAAAAATGGGCTACGTATATTTTTTTTTTGACTCACTCACCATTTTGAGTATAACTTTTGCATTCGAAATCGGATTTCGACGTTCTTTAGCCCGTTTCGAAAAGGAGAAACATATCTACATCATCATGCATATTATTCAAGCTACATTCTTTAAAAAACTGATGAGAAAGAACGGAACAAACAAGAAAGGGTTAACAGTTACCGTTTATAGACCTATAACCTGGGTTTTTCTCCGGCGGGGCTAGAGTTTGAATATTGAGAAACTCATGGTGTATCTATGATGAAATAGGTAATTTTGTACCTACAAATGATTTTTGACAAAAATCATGAGCAAACTATAAGGTACCTATAGTTCAAATTTGACCAGTTTCCAACTGAATCGGCAGAAACTTTTGTTTTCAAAAGAGGTGGATTGCAACCTTTTCAAAGGAAATAAATTGGTTATTTGTGCATATAACATGGTCTAGTATTTTAAAAAATTGTACCTCTCAAGTTTTGGAACATAATTGTGGTAGATCCTTAAAAAAAACCATTTTTTATACTCGGAAAATAGAAAATGGTTTTTTTATTCAATGAAAAGGAAAATTTCATCCGTCAACATTGTCCGTGCTTCCAAGATGCATGTTTGTGTTGAATGTGAACATATTTAAACAAACTATGCCATGGATTTGACCATAACACCCATCATTTGGCCCAAAACCCTGGAATGTTCGGAGGAGATAGCTTATTTTGTGAACACATTTTTAACACCGCTGTCGTATTCCAAGTTTATTATTTTTGGTGTATACTAGGACATATATAATGACACCACGCGAAGGTCTTGCATCATTTTGGGTTGTTTTGAATTTTTTGAAATTTTCTAAACCGGTTTGAGGAAAAAGTCAAGACGGCGGGCATATGACCGTTCGTAGCTAGGGGTTGAATATTGACAAAATCATGGTGTATCTATGATGATATAGGTAGTTGTGTACCTAAAAATGTTTTTTTTTTCAAAAATCATGAGTAAACTATGAGGTACTTGTAGTTCAAATTTGACCAGTTTCCAACTGAATCGACATAACTTATGTATTTCAAAAGAGGTGGATTGAAACCTTTTCATAGGAAAAAATTGTTTATTTGTGCATATAACATGGTCTAGTGTTTTAAAAAATTGTATCTCTCAAGTTTTGCAACATATTTGTGGTAGATCCTTCAAAAAAAAAAACTCATTTTTACACTCGAAAATGGAAAATGGTTTTTTTATTCAATGAAAAGGAAAACTTCCTTGTCAACATTGTCCGTGTTTCCAAGATGCATGTTTCTGTGGAATATGGGCATATTTAAACAAACTATGCCATGGATTTGACCATAACACCCTGATGACCCACAAGTATAGGGTTTGTATCGTAGTACTTTCGATAAATAAAAGTGTCGAACCCAACGAAGAGCAGGAGGTGTTGAAAAGCAGTTTCGATGAAGGAATAACTGTAAATACTGAAAGATAAATCTGTAGGGGTTATTGATATTGCAGATAAATAAAGTGCGAGTAGATAAAATGCAGTAATAATAATTGCAGCAAGTGGCCCAATCCTTTCTTCAGCAAAGGACAAGCCGGTGGGTTTACTTATGATTGACGAACGTTCTCGAGGACACACGGGAGGTTTCTGTCAAGTGCTTTTGTTCATGGCGCTGAATAATCTTTTGTGTTTTGATAAGTATTGTGTGGGTGAACCTATGCTAATGTACCGTCCCATCCAATACTAATACATACTTGTGATTATACCCCTTGCAAGCATCCGCAACTATAAGAAAGTAATTAATAAATAAATCTAACCACAACTTTAAACTCCGGGATTCTACGCTCCCTCGTGCAATGGTTTCCTAACGGGGTTTAGGTTTCTGTCACTCGGGCAACCCCACAATTAGTAGCCAAATGCACGATGCATCCCTCTAGACCCATAAATGGTGAAGTATCATGTAGTCGACGTTCACATGACACCACTAGAAGAATAACACCACAACTTAAATATCAGACCATTAGATATTACTCAACATTACTTCACTACTAACAACTTGACTTCTCCCATGTCCTCAAGAGCAACACGAACTACTCACAAGACCACATACGGATCATGATCAGAGGTGATATAATGGTGATTAACAATCTGGGCATAAACGTAATCCAATGGTTTCACTCAATAGCATCAACTACAAGTAGTAATCAACATCGGGAAAGTTTCCCCTATGAAATATACAAGATGCAACCCTAGATGTTACAGCGGAACGGAGTGGAGCTAAGGGTGATGATGGTGGAGATGATGATGATGATGAAGATGATGATTCCGATGAATTCTAGCTCGATGACGGTGACGATGGAGATGATTTCCCCCTCCGGGAAGGAATTTCCCCGGCAGATTTCTCCCTGCCAGAGAGCTTTTTCTCTCGCTGTTGTTTTCCATCCCGCAGAGGCGGCGGAAAGACTCCTCGATGATTCTCTGTGTCTTAGGGTTCCCGGGGTATGAAGTGCGTCGAAGGGGCAAGCCAGAGATGGGCCAGGGCCTCCTCACGGCGCGGCCAAAGGTGGGCACGCGCCTGGGCATGGTGAGAGCCCTTGGTGGCCCTCCTCCGGCTCCCCTTTTGGCTTCCTCCGTATTTGGGTGAAATAGGAACTTTCCGATTATTTCCGGGGTGCTCTGATCTTCGCGAATATGGTATCCTGATATCCCACAAGTATAGGGGGTCGTGTGTAGCCTTTTCGATAAGTAAGAGTGTCGAGCCCAACGCGGAGCTAAAGGTAGGATAAATATTCTCTCAAGTTCAATCAACCATTGATACAACTCTACACACACTAAACGGTTGCATTATCTAAGAAATAAAACTAGAGCAATAATACGGGTATGAGAGATAGCTTTGCAAGATAATAAATATAAGAAAGTAAATGTTAGTGCTGCAGTAATAAAATGTACGAAGTAACTATAAACTAACAGTACCATGAGTGTGGAAAAGTGGTCGTAACTGTGGTGGCTTTGTCCAAGATTAATTAGTGAAGATGTCTGGTTCATTGTCTTCGATGCAGTTTTCTATGTGGGAGAGGCAAAACCAACAAGCTATCACTATTCAATGATTGAAAGTACTTATGATTGGAACTCTAGCAAACATCCGTAACTACTAAAAGATACATTAAGGTAAAAATACCCAACTATAGCCTTAAGTTAGTGGTCCTCTTACTCTCATACGTGCAACTAACCCGTTTGAGTCCTTAGGTTTCTGTCACTCCGGCAGAACTACGCCCCTTACTTTGCACATACTACTAACCCTATGATGTTGATCCAAGCGCGCACAAATATAATGGACACCAAAGGATAGTACCATATCAACATACAACTCTAATGAACCAAAGACATTCAACCAGCAATCAAAAGACAAATAAACTACAAAAACATGTCATAGATCATAGGATAAATATTATAGTATCAGACACCATGTTTACATAGGACGGTACAGAGGTTTGTGGGAGGATTAAACACTGAATATAAGGAGGAGATGATGATGGAGGTGTTGGTGAAGGCGACATCATGGCGGAGAGGATGGAGAAGGGGTAGCACGTGAGGTGCAGGGCGGCGTCGGCGGTCGTCGGCGGCGCAGGGGGCTCCTCCTGCGCCGGCCGGCCATCATGGGGGAGCGCCGCCCCTTAGTCCCCTTTACTACATGTATTCTTGGTGCTGTGGATGAGCCCTCCCCCATGGAGATGGGACCATGGGGAGGCAAAATTCGTGGCTTTTGGTGGCTGCCCCAAAATTAGGGTTTCCTCTCCTTATATGTGATGGGATAATGTTCCCGGGCCCTCCGATGGATGGCCCCTTGATCCAAAGGCTCTTGGGAACCTCTAGAACCTTACTAGGGGCCCCTCTCATCCCCAAAGTCGTGGCTTGGCCGAATCCATCAAATATGGTAAGAATTGGACTCAATCCCGTCACCGATTCCCTTAATCCCGTAATCAGATATATATCCTCCAGTAAAATGGGTCCACAGGTCGCATACAAAGTCGGATTGGGCTGTTCTTGGGTTTAAATGAGAGGTATGGAAATAGACAACAACTTTGTAGGCAATTTGATCTTTAGTTGACGTTGTATTTGGGGGTAAAACTGATGATCTCTAAAAACGTACACGTTTACGTGGACGATATTGCCGTCGTTTTCAAGGAAAAGGATACACTCCTTGAAGATCTACGAGAAACTTTCAAAAATTTGCGCGTCCGTCTCCGTCAAGATCAATCACCTCCTGAGTAGCGGAAGGCTTCTTGCGCTTCCGTCCGCCTGCAAAGTTGGCACGCATTGCGTCCAACTCGGCGTCGGTGGCAAGATCCTTCTCAGTGGGATCTGCAAGCTGCAAAAAAGAAGCGAGATCTGGATAAAGTAAAACATCCGAGAAATAAGAAAATGAGGAAGTTACCGGCAAAAGCAAAATTCCTACCTTTGGAGCTGGACTTCCGCCATTATACATTGGCTGACTCTCTTCATACTGATCTCGAGTGGAGATCAGCTGGTTCAGACGCTTCTTGAAGTCTCTCTTCGTGAAAGCTTTGTCCATCGTCCGCATTGCGTCCTCCGCACCCGAATAATCGCACATAATCCACTTGCCGTGGTGTGCTAAGGGTTGAATCCGCCGTCTGAGCTAGCACACAACGGTGTCGGTTCCGGTGAGAGGAGGGGAGGCGGAAATGAGTTTGGCGATACGCTGTTTGGTCCTCATCAGATCCGGCGGCAGGGTCTTAACCGCGTCCACTGCCCAGTTTTCTTGGGGAGTGGCCGCGGAATTCACAAAAGGTGGAATTCCCGTCTCCTTTCCAGGAAACGGGACATCAGAATGGTAGAAGAAGGAACCCGTCCAGAATTTGACGGATTCCGATGTTTTGATTTTTCGGAACCAATCTTCCCTAAACCTACGAAGGGTGAAGGAGATGGTTCCACAAGTGGGAAGAGCTCCCTCAGAGGGTTTGCGCTTTACTCCAAAGCAATATCGCCAGAAGTCTAACCTAGGCTCTATTCCTAAGTATCCTTCAAAGAGGGCTTGAAACCAGGCAATATAGAGAATTGAGTTGGGAGAGAGATTATGTGGCTGAATCTGGTAATGGTGGAGAATCTGGAGAAAGAAGGCAGAAGGTGGAAAACCCATACCTCTGCTTATGTGCGAGGCAAGGATAACCCTTTCGCCGGGTTTTGGAGAAGGAACCGAATCTTTCTCGTCATACCGCCATTTGTCCTTTAGCACGAGCCCATCATCCTCCATTGACGGAAGGAGGGATGGAACCACATTACAGTGGATCCAATTCCCGGAACTCTCCTCCATTTCTTCTTCACCGCCGGCTGCACCAGGGACGATGACCTCCTCGCCGTCGGTAGCAGTGGTTCCCTCGGCGGGCTCGGTGATGGGAGGTGGAGGAGGATGAGCGGATAAAGACGGCACGTCCGTGGCCGTGGGAGGCAGATCCCCGCGGACCGCGTCGCCGGCATTTCCCTCCGACGCGCTCGTGGTGGCGCGGACGGGGTAGTCCAACTGTGGGTCAAGATCGTTGATGATGGTGTCGATGTCCAGGGCGGCGGAGCTCGCGTCCGTGGCACGGGGTGATCCTCCGTCGACCATTTTCGGGCGGCACGGTCTCGAGACGGATCCTCCGATGTTTTTCTCCGGGGAAGGTGACGAAGCTCGCTCTCTCCTCACTTGCTCAAGCTCGCTTTTTAGCTCTGGTTATGGATCTTGGGGGCTTGAGGAAGAAGAGGAAGCAGAAGAGAAATCCGGAGGCCCTGAGGCGGCTATTTATAGCCGGAAACGCGTTGAGATTTGTTACAACGACTATTTTAGCAGTTGGATCCTCGACGCGTGTCACGCTCAGAAATTCCGGAAAATGAGGGGACGGGGTGATAATGTCTATCTCCTCGTTTCCCGCGAGAATCTGTCAGAGATACGTTTCATGGTTTTTGACTGAACCTAAATGTCCGTGATGTCAGCACGATTTCATCGCTGACGTGATGAAGTTCCTTCTCCACGAAGGCTCGTGGAAGAAAAAGCCTGATTCTGTTAAAGATCTGAGTTTTGTGTCATGAATGATTTGGGAAAAACAAGAAGTGAGACAAAGCGCTAACATTTCTCGGAAAAGAATGCAAATTGACGAAAGGTGGCAGAATGAAGTCCCAATCCTTCTTGGGGGCTACTGTCGGATATATACCGATAAGGGTATATCCGGCATTGTCCTAAAGAGCCAGATTACCAGGGTGGCCTGTTGGTAATGGATCACAGTCCATTAGGCGGCCTAGTAAGCTGATGCGTAGAAGCCGGATTTTAGAAGAACCCGGACCACGGCCCAAAGTGGTGCGGCTTGGAGTAGAAGACGGATTCCTTACTCTCCAAGTTAGATACTTTCCGTAGTCTTCTAGGTTTCCTCTATGTAAAGCCGGACGGGAGAGAAGAAAGAGACAAACAATTAGCTAGAAGCCAACTCGCCGAGAAGTTGATCCTCGTCGAGTTAGCGAAACCCTACTCACATTGTACTTTGTATACTTCAGGCTCCAGCCCTGATTTAGTGAGATTGCAGGAGTAGGAACGCCGTCTAGTTGCGACGTACCGAACCTGGGTAAATTTGGTGTTCCTGGTTTTCGTACTACCACCTCCCCCCACGTCTCTAAAAGTAGTCTTATGGCACCCCCGTCTATGAACTCTACTACGATGTCTCGACAGTTGGGCACCCCGCTACCAGCTCTTCTATCAATTGGATAAGCGGATGAAGTCACTAGTCCAGGGTGTGAAATCTAATCAACAAGTGAGATAAAGATTCTCTATTTACGTCCTCGTGAGAAAAAACAAGAACACAAAACATGAGTAATTTTGAAAGATTTAAAGGTAGCACATGAGCAATTTACTTTGGAGTGGCAGTTAAATACCACATGTGAGTTTAGAGTGGACTCTGTGGAATAACTTAGTTTTCAGGGGTTTGGAGGCACGAGTAGAGCTCATACTCAGTGCAAGTGAAGGTTGGCAATAGACTGGGACGCGATAATCAAGAGAGCAATAATTACCATAATCATGTTTGCGACAAAGTAAAATTAACTGTGGCATAAAATTGATACTAGAACTCTGAGACAAAATAAATTATCGAAGCTTATTAACTTTTGTTTTTAAGTCTTAGCATGCGTGAGAATGTGCAGAGGAGGATACCACAATGCCATACCCTACTATGAATAGGACAATGCATGTTAAGATCAAAATGACATAATATACACTATTAGCAAGTTGAAACTAACCATAAGAAAACATAAACTACTAAGCAATATCATTTGCACATCTAAGTTTACTAAACTTTGAACCACCTCTCTAAATAGGAGATAAATAAAAGATATGACAATCAATTTATTAATATAACTGGTGTTTGATGCTAAGACAAATAAATAGTAAGATACAGACGCTCCAAGTTTATTCAAGTTTCTATGTTGCTCGAAAAACAAAGTTTAAAGGTTTGCAACCGAGGGGTTTTTGATGAAGAGGGATGCGGAGACATCCCCAAGCTAATGACTTTGGCCATTCTTCAATATTTATCTGTTTGGTGTTCCTTCATTCTCTGTGAAAAAAACTTCAACACAAAAACGTTCCCCTTCTTTTCTACGGTTAGACATTAGTGCAATAGATAATATTTCCAAAGTGATGCTATTAAAACAAATCAAATTTTGTTTTAGAGTTACATAAAGGTTTCTGTAACACCTGGGGTGTTACCTGTTTGTTTTCTTTTGTTTGCATCATCTGCATCCCATAAGCATTGCATCATGTTTTCCAAACCACTCAAAACTTCAAAACAATTTAAAATTGTTCAAAACCCTAATGGAAAATGCAAACAACACATTCAAATCAAATCAACTCCTACTTGGCAATATTTCAAATGGGAGTTTTAAAATTAAAATCTTGCAAATAAATTAAAGCTAATAATGTTTTCATAATTGCTTGAACTTATTTAATATAATATGTTATTTCCAAAAAACTCCAAATTAAACCTTAATTGGAATTCAACTAACACATTAAAAAATCAAATTAATATTCTAAATTTTGAAGTTAATATTAACATTACTTTTTATTTGCTGTTTTGCAAATTAACAACATTTATTTCTAAAATAAGAAGAAACCCCAAAACCCTTTTTCCCTTTCTTCTCTCCTTCCTATTATTTTCTTACAATGCAAAAAAAAAAAGAGAGAAAAGAAAAAAAAAATAGAAGAGAGGGGTGAGCTGAGAGGCAGGCCAAGCCCACCTACAACCAGCCCACCCCATCAAGCCCACGCAGTCATCCCCAACCTCCGTACAACTCCCCCCTCATCCCTGTCGTTTTCCCTCTGCAGAAAAAGCAGCAGCAACACGCACCCCATGTGACCTGCTCCCCCTCCCCTATATCTCTCCCTCGAGGCCCTCCAAACCCTAGAGCCTACTCCATCTCCCCCTTCCTCCTTCCACGCGCCGCCGCACCCCTCTGTTCCTCTCCCTGCTACTCCCCTCTAGTTCTATATCTTCTGAAGAAACGGAGCCGAACGTGACTGCACCTTGGAGCCCTTGGCGGCGCCGGCACGGTCACCTCGAGGAGATCCTCTCTCCGGGAATGGAACCGGGGTGGATTGCTCGTCGACTTTCATGAAGGAGCGGAGGCGGGAGGAGGCCCGAGCCGGGCGCGCCGTCGCCGGAAGGTCACGCCGCTGCAGCAGATCGCCGTCATCCCTCGTCCACATCTGCTGCTTCGACGACTGCTCTGGTAAGGCCCTCCGCTCCTCTGTTTTTTTCCTCGCATCAGGCGCTCGCAACCTTGCCCAACCCCGCGCACGCATCACTCACGCAGATCGCCGCCGGTCGATTGCACCGTGGGGGTTCCTGCCCGTCGAGCGCTGTTGTTTCCGTCAGGAACAGAGGAGCAGCGCTGGCAAAAATTCAGTAGCGATTAGTTGTTTAGCACTTCTCCCTTCAGTTTCGTGTTACAGCACAAACTCAGCAGCAGTGCATTGGTACTGCCTCACGAGAGCGCCCTACAGATCCCGGGATCGAGTCCCGGCGGACGCGCAACCCCCCCCCCCCTTTTTTGGCGAATTAATCCGCGCGGGGCGGTCCCACCCGTCAGCGGCCCACTTTGGCCACGCAAGCGCGCGCACCACGCTGGCCCCTCTGGCCCACGCAGCAGGGACAGTGGGTATAGAGCAGCTCGGTACAAAATGTTTCTGCGCAATTCTAAAATTACAATTTCATTTTAATTAGCAGAATTAAAACAAAACTTTAAAATTCAATATCTTTTGTTTTATAATTCCAACAAATACAACCTTTATATGAATTTTGATCCAAATTTCCTAAACTTTCCAAATATCCAATTTGTGTACTGTTTTGAAAACTTCAAATGCATTTAAAATTCAAATTTAAACAATTCAAATGTTAATTTGTAAATTCCATAACTAATTATTTATTAATCCAATAAATGCAAATAAAATATGTTTTCCATACCATTTTAAATAACCTATTCAAATATAAATTTTGTTTCATGGTTTGAATAATTTAAATTGCCTAAACAATTTAAATCTTGTTTAATTCAATTAAAAATTGTTTAATATTGTTTAATTCATAATTAAATAATCCTAAGTCCAATTTCAAAATGTGAAACATGTAATCCAACTAAAATTTGATGTTCTTTTCAAATATCAACTGTGTTATTTGTTGTGAACATTTTAAATGGTTGAAAACAACAAATACTTGTGTGCTCCCTTTAAGGCACCCAAAATTCCCTAAGTTAATAATAAAATTCTAAATTGCTACACCCTATCTTAAATTGTTTCTAATGTTGTTATTTTGCTGTTTTCCTTTTGCATGCCTCATACTAAACCACCAGCACCTGTTGATTAGTTGGAAAACAAATAACCTAACCAAAATCCCTGGGCTTTTCATATGCAACTCAAATTGCATATGGGTCCATTTAAATTTGTTTATCTTGTCGACTAGTTTACCTTGATGCATCTTTAAACCTGTCATGCATCCATACCTTGTTCATGCTGGATCTTTTGCCGTAGTAGTAATTGTTGCATCCGGTGTTTGTTCGAGGTTCGTTGCTTCTTCCCGGATAGGACGTTGAGATGATGTGAGCAACGACAAGTTCTGCTACCTTGCGGGATCTCAGGCAAGTATACTCACTTGCTGCCATATGGCTGCCTTTCATCACTTGTTACCGATTCTTTCCGTTGTTCTTTTCTGCTATCCCTAGTAGTAGTTGTTTCTGTTACGAACCCATCACATGAATCCCTTAACCTTGTTATTGCCTCACCTCCATACCTATAACCATTGCTTGTTGCCCGTGTCTTACTATCCTGCTTAGGTTGTTTTGCTCGAGTCTGTTACCCGTTACTTTCTGTTA
This sequence comes from Alopecurus myosuroides, assembly GCA_028641055.1. Taxonomy (NCBI): domain Eukaryota; kingdom Viridiplantae; phylum Streptophyta; class Magnoliopsida; order Poales; family Poaceae; genus Alopecurus; species Alopecurus myosuroides. The sequence goes on from CM054059.1 coordinate 421,700,959, forward strand.
TCGTTTCATTATGTTCTGGGGGCTCGATGTTTAATCAATCAATCCTGCTAATGTTACTATTAATAATAATTTGATGATAAGGCACCGGCAGGAGGCCCTTTGTGGTTTTGAGGCCTGCTAGTGTCGACCCTAATAGGAAAAGGGTCTTGTCTACTGATCCATGATGAGCGCACTACCCGCATGTGGGAAGCGAGTATGGGCGCCCCCCTCAACTGACTCGATTCGCATCTCGTCCAAATCGCCGTACTAGTTCGGGTGTTCCATTTGCTGCATCATATGCAGGTACGAACCCTTGGCGCCAGGGTGGAACTTTTGTAGTCGGCATTTAGGGCGGCGTGGTCTTCCAGTGCTATGAGGGTCCTCCTTTTCTTCGGGGGGCTCGATTAGCCGCGCACGCACAGCACGCGGTGCTTTGGGCTTGATGCGAAGAAGGGTTGGTTGTGTAGAGTACCTCGCTTGGTGGGTTAGCTCCCCATCTGGCGGGTTATTCTTGCGTGTACGGTTACTATGGTGCACCCCTGCAGGGTAAATCTTCTCGAGAAGCCGTGTTTTCCGCGGTTATGGATTACTTGGTGAAAGTACTGGCTAACAAGTACTCAGGACAACTTAAACCTAATGATTAACAACCTTTCACCCAATGATTAACAACTTGACTAGTAATAGGCTTATTGACACAATAATCTGAACCATCATTAACTCAACTGTGTGAGTTATCCTCGGATTGCTTCTTTGGATAAGGGGCGAGATCCAGGATGGGTTTGTTTGGATTTACTTTCCGTTGGTTACAATACTCGATCTTATCTCCTTTCTGTTAGTTGGAAGTGGTATTATCTCTCTGTAGTTGGTTAGAGCAGCCTACTGTCGCTTATTTGCAATAACCCCTTCCTTCCGTTGATCCTAAAGTATTTGTATCTTGTGATGACTGGCTACGCCGGTAACTTGTGAGTATGGGTTGTATCCCCCTTGCCAGTACTTAACCGTACTGACCCACGAATCTCTTTCGTGGCTGCATATTCAACATTGCAGTCAACAGGTTTGAAGTCTGACGACGTTAGCTTGGGAATCCCTCCGGCTTGGCCTGGGCAGGGATTGGACGCCTTCGGTTATCTTCAGGACTCTTAGTCCAATTTGGATCTTGTCCGTAGTCGGACGTTTGTTTCTTCCGCTGTTATTTGGATCTTTGTAATGTATCAGTTGTAACCCTGGCTAGTTTGACTCATCTTGTATCTATCTGTTTCTGTTGTAATTGTGGAATATTCGTGAACTATTGTAATGTTATCATAAATGGCAACCTGGAATCGGTTATTATGTGGATTTTGGCGGGAATGCTGAAATCTGCATAGTGCCCGATCTCGGGGCGTCACAAAATGGTATCAGAGCCTTGGTTCCGATTCCCGATATTGTTTCGATACGAATGGTTATCGAAGCAACGGGTCCGCAAAGCCTGTAGGTTAACCTAGCTAACGGTCGTTGTTTCTAGAGTGTCAAAACCTATTTCTGCTAAACTATTTTGGAAAACATCTCAATAGGATTCTGGATTTTTCTCCTTACCCCTATTCTATTTCCCCTCCCATCTTATTTGTTTTGGAGTCTCCCCCCTTGTCTATCTTTCCAGTGTTAGGATCCCACGTAGGTGGACGTTTTCTGAGCCTTTAACCTAATAGGTTCGATCATCGGAAGATTCCTGGTGGAAGAACATCGTCGTCACTCCTAGCAAGAATCCCTTGTTAGTGGTGTCGAGGAGATCAACTGGAAGCACGAAGAATCGATAGTCGAACCTCTTCCCCCTCCCGGGTTAGCAGGTGGATTGCGAGGGCGCAATCCCTTGTTAGTGGTGTCGTCTGTAACACCTGGGGTGTTACCTGTTTGTTTTCTTTTGTTTGCATCATCTGCATCCCATAAGCATTGCATCATGTTTTCCAAACCACTCAAAACTTCAAAACAATTTAAAATTGTTCAAAACCCTAATGGAAAATGCAAACAACACATTCAAATCAAATCAACTCCTACTTGGCAATATTTCAAATGGGAGTTTTAAAATTAAAATCTTGCAAATAAATTAAAGCTAATAATGTTTTCATAATTGCTTGAACTTATTTAATATAATATGTTATTTCCAAAAAACTCCAAATTAAACCTTAATTGGAATTCAACTAGCACATTAAAAAAATCAAATTAATATTCTAAATTTTGAAGTTAATATTAACATTACTTTTTATTTGCTGTTTTGCAAATTAACAACATTTATTTCTAAAATAAGAAGAAACCCCAAAACCCTTTTTCCCTTTCTTCTCTCCTTCCTATTCTTTTCTTACAATGCAAAAAAAAAAAGAGAGAAAAGAAAAAAAAATAGAAGAGAGGGGTGAGCTGAGAGGCAGGCCAAGCCCACCTACAACCAGCCCACCCCATCAAGCCCACGCAGTCATCCCCAACCTCCGTACAACTCCCCCCCTCATCCCTGTCGTTTTCCCTCTGCAGAAAAAGCAGCAGCAACACGCACCCCATGTGACATTGCTCCCCCTCCCCTATATCTCTCCCTCGAGGCCCTCCAAACCCTAGAGCCTACTCCATCTCCCCCTTCCTCCTTCCACGCGCCGCCGCACCCTTCTGTTCCTCTCCCTGCTACTCCCCTCTAGTTCTGTATCTTCTGAAGAAACGGAGCCGAACGTGACTGCACCTTGGAGCCCTTGGCGGCGCCGGCACGGTCACCTCGAGGAGATCCTCTCTCCGGGAATGGAACCGGGGTGGATTGCTCGTCGACTTTCGTGAAGGAGCGGAGGCGGGAGGAGGCCCGAGCCGGGCGCGCCGTCGCCGGAAGGTCACGCCGCTGCAGCAGATCGCCGTCATCCCTCGTCCACATCTGCTGCTTCGACGACTGCTCTGGTAAGGCCCTCCTGCTCCTCTGTTTTTTTCCTCGCATCAGGCGCTCGCAACCTTGCCCAACCCCGCGCACGCATCACTCACGCAGATCGCCGCCGGTCGATTGCACCGTGGTGGTTCCTGCCCGTCGAGCGCTGTTGTTTCCGTCAGGAACAGAGGAGCAGCGCTGGCAAAAATTCAGTAGCGATTAGTTGTTTAGCACTTCTCCCTTCAGTTTCGTGTTACAGCACAAACTCAGCAGCAGTGCATTGGTACTGCCTCACGAGAGCGCCCTACAGATCCCGGGATCGAGTCCCGGCGGACGCGCAACCCCCCCCCCCCTTTTTTTGGCGAATTAATCCGTGCGGGGCGGTCCCACCCGTCAGCGGCCCACTTTGGCCACGCAAGCGCGCGCGCCACGCTGGCCCCTCTGGCCCACGCAGCAGGGACAGTGGGTATAGAGCAGCTCGGTACAAAATGTTTCTGCGCAATTCTAAAATTACAATTTCATTTTAATTAGCAGAATTAAAACAAAACTTTAAAATTCAATATCTTTTGTTTTATAATTCCAACAAATACAACCTTTATATGAATTCTGATCCAAATTTCCTAAACTTTCCAAATATCCAATTTGTGTACTGTTTTGAAAACTTCAAATGCATTTAAAATTCAAATTTAAACAATTCAAATGTTAATTTGTAAATTCCATAACTAATTATTTATTAATCCAATAAATGCAAATAAAATATGTTTTCCATACCATTTTAAATAACCTATTCAAATATAAATTTTGTTTCATGGTTTGAATAATTTAAATTGCCTAAACAATTTAAATCTTGTTTAATTCAATTAAAAATTGTTTAATATTGTTTAATTCATAATTAAATAATCCTAAGTCCAATTTCAAAATGTGAAACACGTAATCCAACTAAAATTTGATGTTCTTTTCAAATATCAACTTTGTTATTTGTTGTGAACATTTTAAATGGTTGAAAACAACAAATACTTGTGTGCTCCCTTTAAGGCACCCAAAATTCCCTAAGTTAATAATAAAATTCTAAATTGCTACACCCTATTTTAATTTGATTCTAATGTTGTTATTTTGCTGTTTCCCTTTTGCATGCATCATACTAAACCACTAGCACCTGTTGATTAGTTGGAAAACAAATAACCTAACCAAAATCCCTGGGCTTTTCATATGCAACTCAAATTGCATATGGGTCCATTTAAATTTGTTTATCTTGTCGACTAGTTTACCTTGATGCATCTTTAAACCTGTCATGCATCCATACCTTGTTCATGCTGGATCTTTTGCCGTAGTAGTAATTGTTGCATCCGGTGTTTGTTCGAGGTTCGTTGCTTCTTCCCGGATAGGACGTTGGGATGATGTGAGCAACGACAAGTTCTGCTACCTTGCGGGATCTCAGGCAAGTATACTCACTTGCTGCCATATGGCTGCCTTTCATCACTTGTTACCGATTCTTTCCGTTGTTCTTTTCTGCTATCCCTAGTAGTAGTTGTTTCTGTTACGAACCCATCACATGAATCCCTTAACCTTGTTATTGCCTCACCTCCATACCTATAACCATTGCTTGTTGCCCGTGTCTTACTATCCTGCTTAGGTTGTTTTTGCTCGAGTCTGTTACCCGTTACTTTCTGTTATCGTTTCATTATGTTCTGGGGCTCGATGTTTAATCAATCAATCATGCTAATGTTACTATTAATAATAATTTGATGATAAGGCACCGGCAGGAGGCCCTTTGTGGTTTTGAGGCCTGCTAGTGTCGACCCTAATAGGAAAAGGGTCTTGTCTACTGATCCATGATGAGCGCACTACCCGCATGTGGGAAGCGAGTATGGGCGCCCCCCTCAACTGACTCGATTCGCATCTCGTCCAAATCGCCGTACTAGTTCGGGTGTTCCATTTGCTGCATCATATGCAGGTACGAACCCTTGGCGCCAGGGTGGAACTTTCGTAGTCGGCATTTAGGGCGGCGTGGTCTTCCAGTGCTATGAGGGTCCTCCTTTTCTTCGGGGGGCTCGATTAGCCGCGCACGCACAGCACGCGGTGCTTTGGGCTTGATGCGAAGAAGGGTTGGTTGTGTAGAGTACCTCGCTTGGTGGGTTAGCTCCCCATCTGGCGGGTTATTCTTGCGTGTACGGTTACTATGGTGCACCCCTGCAGGGTAAATCTTCTCGAGAAGCCGTGTTTTCCGCGGTTATGGATTACTTGGTGAAAGTACTGGCTAACAAGTACTCAGGACAACTTAAACCTAATCATTAACAATCTTTCACCCAATGATTAACAACTTGACTAGTAATAGGCTTATTGACACAATAATCTGAACCATCATTAATCCAACTGTGTGAGTTATCCTCGGATTGCTTCTTTGGATAAGGGGCGAGATCCAGGATGGGTTTGTTTGAAGTTATCTTTCAGTTGGTTACAATACTCGATCTTATCTCCTTTCTGTTAGTTGGAAGTGGTATTATCTCTCTGTAGTTGGTTAGTGCAGCCTGCTGTCGCTTATTTGCAATAACCCCTTCCTTTCCGTTGATCCTAAGGTATTTGTATCTTGTGATGACTGGCTACGCCGGTATCTTGTGAGTATGGGTTCTATCCCCCTTGCCAGTACTTAACCGTACTGACCCACGAATCTCTTTCGTGGCTGCAAATTCAACATTGCAGTCAACAGGTTTGAAGTCTGACGACGTTAGCTTGGGAATCCCTCCGGCTTGGCCTGGGCAGGGATTGGACGCCTTCGGTTATCTTCAGGAATCTTAGTCCAATTTGGATCTTGTCCGTAGTCGGACGTTTGTTTCTTCCGCTGTTATTTGGATCTTTGTAATGTATCAGTTGTAACCCTGGCTAGTTTGACTCATCTTGTATCTATCTGTTTCTGTTGTAATTGTGGAATATTCGTGAACTATTGTAATGTTATCATAAATGGCAACCTGGAATCGGTTATTATGTGGATTTTGGCGGGAATGCTGAAATCTGCATAGTGCCCGATCTCGGGGCGTCACAGTTTCTTAAGTGGCCAACTTCTAAATAAAAGGTAAGACCCAAAAGGACTCAAATGAAAACGTAAAAGAGGCCACTCTTGCAACAAAAGTCAAAATTTGTTCAGAAAAACAACAGCTGTATAACGTAATTTTTAGGTGCACTTAGAAATATCAGAAATTTTTGCCAAATTTTGTGCATGCAGAGGATTAGGTTACACATAATCTATTAAAATTTCGTGACTTTTCTAGTTTCCAGTAAAATATGAAAAGTCGTGAAGTGGGCAGTAGATGCTGAAAACAGAAAAGCCATTTTTTACTTATGTATCAACTAAGACAAATGGGTAAAACTTGGTACTATTTTTTTGATAACCTAAGAGACCAGAGACTAAACAAGATCTAAACATTCTAGCTACATCAAGGGAAACAAAACAAAACTGAAAGAAAAAATAAATGACGCTCCAAGAATAACACATAATATATGAAGCAATAAAAATACAGTGTCTTGAAAGAGGACCTGATAGTTTTGTTGACGAAGAAGGGGATGCCATGGGCATCCCCAAGCTTTGACGCTTGTACTTCTTGGATATATCCTGGGGTGACATGGGAATCCCCAAGCTTGAGCTTTTGTCCATTCTTCATCTTCTCGTATCATTCTTCTCTCACTACACTTAAAAACTCACTACATACAAAACTTCACACAATCTTCATTAGCAACGTTAGTGTAACCAAAATAGTACTCCCTCCGTTCCAATGAATAAGGCGCGCACGCATTTCGAGATTTGTCTTTGACCAAGAATGTATTCATATATATAATAGTATTTGGTATAAAATCAATATCATTAGAAAGTATTTTTCACTACGAATCTAACAATGTCAAAGTTGCACTATATAGTCAAGATATTGTTACTCAAATCTTTCGGTCAAAGTTTGTCTTGAAATGTGTGTGCGCCTTATTCATCGAAACGGAGGTAGTAAATCCACTTTGGTTCAATTTCAACACAAGTCTAACACCCATAAAAACATTAGCTACTGTCACAACTTCTTTTAAAGATCTTCCCCTCAAAATAACACCAAAAGAAAAAGATTAAGAGGCACATGCAAATATTGGCAGAAATCTGTCAAAACAGAACATCGGGTAAAGATCGATTTCTTCGAAAATCTTATGTTAATCAAATCAGAAAGTGCAAAAGTAATGAAAGTTGTATAACAACCTGGGGCATATGAAAAAAACGTTTCAGCTCAATTCGATGTTCTGGCTGAGAGAAATAAGTTTTTTGGTGGCAACACAGAATCTGTTTTAGGATAGCAACTTCCCCAAATCTTACTTCCTCCCTATTAGAGTCTATTCTTGGCACAAAAACAAAAATATAAAGGATAATAATAGGTTTCTACAGAGGTATCAACTTCCAAGACTCAAAGAAAACAAAAAAAAACCGAAAGAAAACAACTCGAAAACGGAATAAAACATGGGTTATCTCCCAAGAAGTGCTTTTCTTTAACGTCTTTTAGCTAGGCATGGAAAAAGGAGGGATGCGTTGGGCATCCCCAAGATTTGATGATTGAATATTATTTAATATTTAATTGAGCTTCACTCGGGAGTTCCCAAGATTGAGCTTTTTCTCTTCTCATTTATGTCGTATCACCATCTCCATTGGATCTTAAATACTACATTCACATAAAACTTGACAAAAACTCATTAGTAGGGTTAGGACTCATTAAATAAAATCCCCTTATGTTCAAGTTTTGAAAAGTTTAAATTAATATTACCTACTGTATACTAACCAAATTATAACATTTATCGATCAAATAAAGATTATAAACATTGAGTATAAGCACAATACAAAATAAACATGACAATCTGCCAAAACTGAACGGTCTATAAAGATGACGGTTAACGAGATATTTATGTAGCTCAAATGAAGAAACTCAAAACTAATGGAAGACAAATAATGATCTCAAGTTTATGCACAAAAGTTTTCAAGTAAAAATAATATTCTGAGATTTATCACGATTTTTTAAGTGAAGCACATGAAATCGGTCTAAACAGAATCAGTCAGTAAAGATCGAATTATTAGACCTATCTACATACCTCAAATAAGAAAAAATACTTCTAAAGAAATATAATAATCATTAATTTGCACTCAAGAAAAAGTACCACTTTCTAGTGATTTTTAAAATTTTCTACGGTGGAGCCCAGAAATCTGTTTCTATGCAGCAAAGTGGCAAACTTGCATCATAAACAAACTAGAAGTTATCTATACATTTTATTTTTATGGTAAAAAGGAATATGTACAATATATATAAGTTTTTAACTGAAAAGCTTCCGTGGAAAGAATTGTTTTGGTTTCATAGGCATGAACACAAGTGTTTAAGGTCGACTCCCACTTAACCATTACTCCTCTTTCCAATCACTTTCCTTTTTGAAAACATTTTTAGATACCAAGTAAAACTTTTTTTTTGTAATTCGTGTTCCCTATCCATAACTAAAGATAGCAAACAACTTAGAAATGAAAAATAAAACTACTTATAACTGAAAGAAAAATTACTTAGAGACAAAGCAAACAAGTGCACACAAAAACATTCACCCCACGCTATTGCTCCCTGGCAACAGCGCCAGAAAAGGTCTTGATATCCCACAAGTATAGGGGATCGTTGTAGCCTTTTCTATAGGTAAGAGTCTCGAATCCAATAAGAAGTTAAAGGTAGGGTAAATATTCTCTCAAGTCCAATCAACCACTGATACAACTCTACACACACTAAACATTTGCATTATCTAGGAAATAAAACTAGAGCAATAATACGAGTATGAGAGATAGCTTTGCAAGATAACAAATACTAGAAATTAAATGTTAGTGTTGCAGCAATAAAATATACTAAGTAACCATAAACTAACAATACCATGAGTGTGGAAAAGTGTTCGTAATTGTGGTGGCTTTGTCCAAGATTAATTAGTGAAGATATCGGGTCATTGTCTTCGATGCAGTTTTCTATGTGGGAGAGGCCAAGCTAACAAGCTCTCACTATCCAATGATTGCCAGTACTTATGATTGGAACTCTAGAAAACATCCGTAACTACTATAATATACATTAAGGTAAAAATACCCAGCCATAGCCTTAAGTTAATGGTCCTCTTACTCCCATACGTGCAACTAACCGGTTTGAGTCCTTAGATTTATGTCACTCCGGCAGAACTACACCCCTTCCTTTGAACATACTACTAACCCTATGGTGTTGATCCAAGCGCGCACAAATATAATGGACACCAAAGGACAATACCATATCAACATACAACTCTAATGAACCAAAGACATTCAACCAAGCAATCAAAAGACAAATAAACTACACAAACAAGACATAGATCATAGGATAAATATTATAACATCAAACACCATGTTTACATAGGACGGTACAGAGGTTTATGGAGGATTAACCACTGAATACAAGGAGGAGATGATGATGGAGGTGTTGGTGAAGGCGGCATCATGGCGGAGAGGATGGAGAAGGGGTAGCACGTGAGGTGCAGGGCGGCGCCGGCGGCCGCGCAAGGGGCTCCTCCTGCGCCGGCCGGCCATCATGGGGGAGCGCCGCACCTTAGCCCCCTTACTCCATGTCTTCTTGGTTCTGTAGATGAGCTCTCCCCCATGGACATGAGACCATGGGGGAGGCAAAATTCGTGGCTTTTGGTGGCTGCCCCAGAATTAGGGTTTTCCTCTCCTTATATGTGATGGGACAATGCTCCCCGACCCTCCGATGGATGGCCCCTTGATCTAAAGGCTCTTGGGAACCTATAGAACCTTACTAGGGACCCCTATCATCCTCAAAGTCGTGGCTTGGCCAAATCCATCAAATATGGTAAGAGCAATCTCGTCACCGATTCCCGTAATCCCATAATCAGATATATATCCTCCAGTAAAATGGGTCCACGGGTCGCATATGAACTCGGATTGGGCTGTTCTTGGGCTTAAATGAAAGGTATGGAAATGGAAAACAACTTTCTAGGAAATTTGATCTTCGGTTGACGTTGTATTTGGGGGTAAAACTGATGATCTATAAAAACTGTTAGTGGACAGTTTCAGGAAAGTCGGAATCCTTTTCCAACAAGTCTCTTTTTGTGTTTTCTTGTTAATTCCTACACATCAAAGAGTAAAACAAGAACATTGTGCACTATTGCAACTATTAATAGGTTAGTGCAAATAAATCATAAACTTTATATAAAAACAAGTGTCAAAAGAATAATATTAGCATGAAACAATCAAAAATTATAGATACGTTATGGACGTATCATATCCCGATGCTTCGTTTTCCAGCAGAATTTTGACTTTGGGGTTCAACTCTCCAATTATTGTAAAACATGCAAAATAGGTAAAATAACATAAGTATCATGCTCCAATATGAAATATACTCCCTCCATTCCAATGAATAAGGCGCACACGCTTTTCGAGATTTGTCTTTGACCAAGAATTAATCCATATATATAATAGTATTTGGTATAAAATCAATATCATTAGAAAGTGTTTTTCAATACGAATCTAAAAATGTCAAATTTGCACTATATAGTCAAGATATTGTTACTCAAATCTTTCGGTCAAAGTTTGTCTTGAAATGCGTGTGCGCCTTATTCATAGGAACGGAGGTAGTATGAATGAATAACAGTAAATTATGATATAAAATAGTGATGCAAAATGGACGTGTCAACTCCCCCCAAGATTAGACCTCGCTTGCCCCCAAGCAAAACTGAACTCAGTAAACATGACCACAGGTTTATGGAGTGAAGAGTCGATCAATAAAATACGGACAAGAAGCATCACATTTATCTATGCACCGGTCATTATAGAGAGCAACTTCCTCTCATATAACTCAATTTGACACGAGTAATGGGAGTCACAAACAAAGATGCAAAAGAGAGAATCAAAATTGGTGATGGCAAACTTCATTCTTGGTCAGATAACATTTAATGATATCATACTTATCTTAGGTGAAGTCTTCATAACAAGGCTTATATTGTAGAGCTTAACATGTTTAATTATAACAATCCTTTTACAGTGATTCATAGCTTTCAAAGTAATATTCATTCAGATAATAAAGCATGTGCTAAACAAAGAAGGATAGAAAACATGATTGAATAAATCAACATATAGATGGTGAGATCACAACAACTCAAATGCTTGCTGGAGACAGAAAGGAATGGGTTTACTGACTCAACATACAAGTAAAGTATAGGCCCTTCGCAGAGGGAAGCAGGGATCACTCATGTGCTAGAACCTTTTGTTTTAAATGAATCAGATGTAATGAAAATAAAGTTTGAGAGTGGTGTATGTCTATGTAACGAATGGCAACGAAAAACTTATCATATCCCATATCAAGCAAGGTTGTTGGTCTTTTGAGATCGGTTTCCATTGATACTTTTTCTCTTTTCCACATCATTGGCACTTCCCCCCACCTTTGTTTACACAAACCATAGCTAACCGAATCCTCGGGTGCCGACCAATCAATCATCAATCCATGGGGAAGTGCCTTTCATCCATTATATTTATTTATTTCATGATATTTGGTACCGGCTCTCGGCAATATTAAGGCGAGCACAGATTTCATACTCATATGGGTGAAAAGGGGGGAAGAACCTTGCTTGACATAAGACATAATAAATTTAACACTACTTCCTCATGAGCTAAAACAGGAGCACAAAACGGGTTTAATAGTTTTGAAGGTTTTAAAGGTAGCACACGAACAATTTTACTTGGAGTGGCGGTGAAATACCACGTATAGGTAGGCATGGTGGACACAAATGGCAAGTTTTTGGTTCAGGGTTTGGATGCACGAGTAGAGCTCATACTCAGTACAGGGTTTTTGGCTAGCAAGGCTGGGTAGCAAGCATAAGAGTTGAGGGAAAACAAACAAATATACATATGATTACACCAATCATGCAATCTTCATTGAAATCCCAAGAGATCTTAACTTGTGAATACTAAGTTTATGAGCTAATAGGCAAATTCCTCTTTCTTTTACTAGCATCTCAAAATATCATTTCTACTGACCCAAGCTAAGTTTGCCAAAACCAACTAGATTAACTTGATGATCTCCAGAGTGACACCAAATACGAACAACAAGCTCAACCATATGACAGAAATTGAAAACTAAAATAAGGTGTGCAGAAAGTAAATGATGAAACTTCTCATTAATATTTCAAACCGGCAAGTCACACCAAGGGATACAACGATAACCAACTAAGGAGAGATACTTCCATACTGCAAACCATCCTATATGATAACTTCTCTGCTCATGATATGACTCTACTGAAAAAGTAAAAAGATGAAAGATAGTGGTTTTATACCGCGGCAGCCCCCCCAAGCTTGGAACAAGACGAGGGGATGCCAAAACCAATGACGAATTATTTCTTTGGTGGTGACGACGAATCCTTAATGAGCTTTTCAACCAGTTCCTTCAATTATTCAATCGGGTAGGTGAGATTATGGATCATCTCCGTATTGTTCTCAACACGGTTCATGAGCATGTCGGCCTTCGAGTCCCAGCTCTTGGAGTGACTTTCGGCCTTCGTATCCCCGCTTTTGGAGTTACTTCCCCACTCCACTGTCTTTCCTGCGTGGTTAGAACGATTGATATCCCACATAGAGGGAAAATCCCTATGGGGCACCTTTTTGTACTGATAATCATGGATTAATGTGTGAAAGTGGTTCTTGATGCCCGAAGCAGGTGTCCTTGAAGCTAAGGAGTGACGTGGAACCTTCCCTCTGGTGCTCATCGGCGCGCCTCTCTTGAGATTCAAGGGATTAGCCACCACTCTAATGCTTGCAACGGTAGCGCGAGGGTATGCACTCGGAGTTTCTTCCACTTCTTCTTCAGCTTCACTCTTCATCTCCTCCTCCGGCTTAGGATCTTGTGGGTCATCTTCCTTAAGCTCATTTCCCATGTCGTTGTTGTCGGAAACCATGGTGCTTCTAAAACTGGGAGCACTTCCTGACAGAAAACAACTCGAAACAAAAACACGACGAAAAAACGATATACGGACCTCGGGGGGTCCGGGGGATTATATAGCAAAACGTTTCATAAAGAAAGGAAAGTACTGGGTGAAAAAGGTTCTGAGACGAACTCCGAGGCGTCCTGACCATAGCCAGGCGCGGCCAGGGGTGGGCCCGCGCCTGGGCATGGTGAGGAGCCTCCGGGATCCATCTTCGCCTTGTTTCCGGCTCATAATTTTTCATATTTTCCAAAAACAGTAAAAATAAAAGTTGGAAGATGTTTCGTGAATGTTTTCTTACCAAAACTGATACCTATTCGAAAACTGACTCTGCAGTTTCTGAAATATGCTTCTTAATAAATTCCTCCGGGATCATGGCTTGAATACAATCAACATTTTCATTATAAGGATCTCCAGAAATATAATGCTTGAGTCTTTGGCCGTTCACCACTTGTGAAGTGTTGTCTTCAAGGGAAACAATTTTAATTGCCACCGAACGATATACCTCTTCGATAACAAAAGGTCCTTCCCATCTCGAGAGTAATTTTCCTGCAAAAAATCTGAGACGGCACCTATACACTAGCACTTTCCCACCAACATGAAATTCTCTTTTAATAATTCTGTTATCATGCCACCTTTTAATTTTCTCTTTAAAGATCTTAGCATTTTCATATGCTTCACTCCTCCATTCATCCAAAGAACTTAAGTCAAGCAACATTTTCTCACCAACAAGTTTAAAATCTCTATTTAGGTCTCTCACTGCCCAATAAGCTCTGTGTTCTAATTCTAGGGGAAAGTGACAAGATTTTCCATAAACCATTTTATAAGGAGACATGCCCATGGCATTTTTATAAGCAGCTCTATAAGCCCACAAAGCACCTTTTAATTTACTAGCCCAATTTTTTCTTGATTTAATAACAGTCTTATGCAAGATATATTTGATTTCTCTATTTGACAATTCTATTTGCCCACTAGTTTGAGGATGACAGGGTGAGGAAATTCTATGATTAATATCATATTTAGCAAGAGTCTTTCTAAAACCACCATGAATAAAATGAGATCCCCATCAGTCATAAGATATCTAGGCACACCAAACCTAGGGAAAATAATGTCTTTAAGCATTTTTAAAGAGGTTTCACCATCAGCACTTTTAGTAGGTATAGCTTCTACCCATTTACTAACATAATCAACAACAACAAGAATATGAGTGTAGCCTTGTGAAGAAGGGAAAGGACCCATAAAGTCAAAACCCCAACATCAAGCGGTTCAATAATAAGAGAATAATTCATAGGCATTTCATTACGTCTAGAAATATTTCCAACCCTTTGACATCGATCACAAGATTACATAAACTTTCTAGCATCTTTAAAGAGAGTAAGCCAATAAAACCTGATTGTAGAACCTTGTGTGCAGTTCTATCTCCAGCGAGATGTCCTCCATAAGCACTACTATGACATTTTCTCAATATCTCTCATTGTTCATTTTCAGGAACACATCTTCGCATACCATCAACACCTTCTTTATATAAGTGTGGTCATCCCAAAAAATAATGCCTCAAATCATAGAAGAATCTTCTTCTTTGCTGAGCTGTAAAGGTAGGAGGCAAATACTTGGAAACAATAAATTTAGCATAATAAGCATACCATGGACTCTCTTGATAGCTCACTTTTATTGCAGCCAACTGTTCATTAGGAAAACTATCATTAACAGGAATGGGATCATTAGAGATATTTTCTAATCTAGACAAATTATCAACAACAGGGTTTTCAGCACCCTTCCTATCCACAATATGTAAATCAAACTCTTGTAAGAGAAGCATCCATCTAATAATCCTAGGATTAGCACCTTTCTTTTCCATAAGGTACTTAATAGCAGCATGATCAGTATGAATAGTAACTTTAGAATCAACAATATGCTGCCTAAATTTATCACAAGAAAAAACTACAGCTAGGAATTCTTTCTCAGTGGTAGCATAATTCTTTTGAGAAGCATCAAGAGTTTTACTAGCATAATGAATAACATTTAACTTCTTATCTACCCGCTGTCCAAGAACATCACCTACATCATAATCACTAGGATCAGACATAATTTCAAATGTTAAATTTCAATCAGGGGGTTGAACAATAGGGGCATATATTAAAGCCTTCTTTAAAATTTCAAAAGCTTCTTTACAATCTTCATCAAATACAAGAATATTAGAGAAATCTTTAATGGACCTTCTATAGAAACCAACGTGACCAAGAATACTACGAATACCTTTGACATTCATGGGACAAGGGATCTTCTCAACAGCTTCCACTTTAGCTCTATCAACTTCAATACCTCTTCTAGAAATTTTATGTCCAAGTACAATTCCTTCATTTACCATAAAGTGGCATTTCTCCCAATTAAGAACAAGATTAGTCTCCTCACATCTCTGCAAAACTTTATCAAGATTCTGCAAACAATTATCAAAAGAAGTTCCATAGATGGAGAAATCATCCATGAAGACTTCCACAATTTCTTCACAAAAACCATGAAAGATAGCAGACATGCATATTTGAAAAGTAGAAGGAGCATTACATAAACCAAAAGGCATACGTCTATAAGCATAGGTTCCATAAGGACAAGTGAAAGTTGTTTTCTCTTGATCAGGCTTTCTAACAGCAATTTGAGAGAACCCAGAATAACCATCAAGAAAGCAGAAATGAGTTTTCTTAGACAACATCTCTAACATTTGATCAATAAAAGGCAAAGGATACTGATCTTTCTTATTAACCTTATTAACTTTCCTAAAATCAATACACATCCTATAACCAACCGCTACTCTTTGAGGAATAAGTTCATTATTTTTATTTGGCACAACAGTCATCCCTCCTTTCTTAAGGACACAATGCACATGACTAACCCATCTACTATCATAAATAGGATAAATAATACCAGCATCAAGGAGTTTTAATACCTCATTTCTTACCACATTCTTCATCTTAGGATTTAAACGGCGTTGATCTTCAACAACTGGCGTTGCATCAGGTTCAATATTAATAGCATGCTGACATATAGTAGGAGAAATCCCCTTCAAATCATCAAGAGTATAACCAATAGCACCTCTGTTGGGGGGCTACCCCCGAGTAGGGCTAAGGAAGGTGAGAAATGGAGTTCAAGGTACTGGTTACCGAGTTCGGCCATACCGAGTAGGTACGTGCCGGATAGGATGGTACCCGGTTGATAGCTGACGGGATAGAGCTATCCGGCAGGAAGAACAAGAGACCAAGGGCAAGATTCAAGTATCTGTCTGGGTCAGCTGAGTAGCACTTGGAGGATCCGGATAGAAAGGACTGTTTTCCTACCCGGAGGCAAAGTCAATGGAGCCGTTGGGTGAATCTCGCGTATCCAGGAGCAGTACAGGCGTGCGGTTCAACTTACTAGGCGCGTGATGATGTGTATCCATACATGGGTACAGTGTGCAGTATGGGCAATGCCATGTCCTGTCTCTGACAAGGGGGACATGACATGTTAGCGACCAACCGCGGAGACTTTCGGCGACTGTCAGCGAGGACACGGAGGCGTGCGGTGCTGCATAGTGTGTAGTCACCTAATCAGTACTTGTATTCGTAGAGGTAGTAGGTGGCCAACAGTATATAAGGTGGCCTCCCCCCTCTTACGCGAGGGACACTGGTTGTGCAATCTGAGGTTTGGCTTAGCTACGTGAAGAGAGAAAGAAACATAGAGAGAGAGAGAGGTTCTTCTTCCTCTAGCTCCTCGAGCTTGAGGAACTCTTGTACTCGACAGATACTTATACATAGAGAGAGAGGCAGAAGTAGGGGTGTTACCTCCACACGAGGGCCCCGAACCTGGGTAGATCTTGTTGTTTGCAGTTTTCTGAGTGCGCCAGTTAGGCGTGCGATCCCTCCCCGGATACCTACAACGTCCATCGGCCCCAAACTTTAGCCATCCCATGGCATCTGTCTTTTCACATCCACGGCAACCTCTGTGTTTCCTCAATATTCCCAATAATCTCTCTTCTTCTTTACCATAAAGTTTAGAACTAATAATAACAGGATATAATTTCTTATCATCAATATGAGCATATTTAAGATTGTTAGGCAAAGGCTTTAAATCAAAAACAAGATCCTCCTTGTGTGTTAATGTGGTATCCAAGTCTTCCAGCGGTAAATTATGTTTCAGCATCGCTGGCTGATGTAGGAAAATCTCGTCAATTTCATTTCTTTCTTCCATAAAGACATCACTTTCGTGGTCTTCCATGTATTGCTGCAAAGGATTTTTAGGAGTAAGAGCAATAGCATCCAATTTTTCAACTCTATAATTCTCATTAGGTAATTCAGCTTCATAAGGTGCTTTAGCAAATTTTAAGAAATTAAATTCATAAGACTCTCCATCAAAATTTGTAAGGATTTTCTCCTTTTTACAATCTATAACAGCACCACGAGTGTTTAAGAAAGGTCTACCAAATATAAAAGGACAAGTATCACTAGCAGAAGTGCCTAGTACTAGAAAATCAGCAGGATATTTAGTTTTACCACATAAGACATCCACATCTCTAACAATACCAATCGGAGAAATAGTTTCCCTATTAGCAAGTTGAATAATCACATCAATGTCTTCAAGTTCACAAGAACCAATTTCATGCGTGATTTCTTTATAAAGCTCATAAGGAATAGCACTAGAACTAGCACCAATATCACACAAACCATAATAGCAATGATCACCTATCCTAACAGATAGCACAGGAACACTAGGTTTCCTAGATTTACTAGGATGAGAGACAATATTAGAAGCATCTCCACAAAATATAATGTGACCCTCTTCTACATTTTCAGAAACAAGGTCCTTTACTATTGCTATTGTAGGTTCTACAGTTATTTGTTCCTCGGGTTCTACAGGTTTCCTTGCACTTTTATTGACCACACTAGCTAACATAGAATGTTCTTTTACCTTAGCAGGGAAAGGAATTTTCTCAATATAAGGTTCAGGCACAATAGAATCAACAGTATGAACTTCTATATCTCTAGTAGGAACACAATTAACAATATCTTTATAAGGTGCATGGTACTTATTCCATTCCTCTTTAGGAATATCAATATAAGAAGCAAAAGCCTTATATAAGTTCGCAACAACTTGAGAATCAAGACCATAACCAATACTAACATTATGAAAATCATCGGATGACATAAAAGTTTTAATGCATTCATAATCATAATTTATACTTGACTTTCTACCTTTGTCATTCTCCCATTCTTCAGTGTTTTCTTGAATACGGTCAAGAATATCGCATTTATCTTCATCCTTCATACGTGTAAATGATCCAGAACAATAAGCATCCAATATATCCTTATCATGAAGAGAAAGCCTTGCATAGAAATTATTAATAACAATATTACTGGGGAGCTCATGAATGGGGCATTTGAGCATTAGTAATTTCAATCTCCCCAATGCTTGGGCAATACTCTCTCCGTCATGAGGCAAAAAATTATATATATAATTTCGATCTCTATGAATTTCACTTGGAGGATGGAATTTAGAAGCACAATTTCCTCCCATCCAATAGTCTTGCTATTTTTCAGCAGTTTGAACCATTCCGCGGCTCGGCCTGTCAATGGTATAGAGAACAATTTTCTCTTCACTTGGCCCATTGTAATACCTGCACACTTGAACAACTCGCATAATTCATGTAAAAAGAGCAAATGATCACCAGGATGGACAGCTCCATCACCTGAATAGGAGTTATTCATAACATGTTTAACAATCTTTATAGGTACTTTATAAGGATCCAAATCATCAGGCGGTGGGTCACTTACACTACCAAATTCCGCGCGGTCTGGGACCTTTCAATACCGTTGCGGATGGGCTCCAAACCGTCGCTAATGGCAATCTGGTATGTTTTGCACGACGGAATGAAAACGTATCAGATCGACTTTCAGGGACGATTCTGCAACGTTTATATGAACACTTGTTGGGCCGTCCGGACTAAACCGTTACGGCTATCCGCAACGTCCAAAAAATCGTCGCCACCAGTTGGGCCGTCCGGACTAGGCCCAATAAGCATTAACGTTTTTTATTTCGTCGCTATGAGGCGACACATGGCAAACGAGGTTCTAACGGCCGTAATCGTAATCAGCTGACGTGGCAAAACGTGGGAACATTTTTTTTACGTCACCAGTCTTGACCAATGAGGCAAAACCATGTGGACCAATCGAAATACACCACATGGAAACAAAATGGTGCCACGTTGTCTTCTTCTGGGACGAAATCTGTTCGTCCCGGGCTACCTAGCGACGTTTTTTCCATCGCGAGTCTCGACCAATCAGGCGAAAGCATGTGGAGCAATCAAAATACGCCACATGGAAACAAAATAGTGCGACGTTGCTTTCTTCTGGGACGAAATGTGCTCGTCACGGGCTACCCAGCGATGTTTTTTTCGTCGCTAAACTCGTGGCACGTGCACCAAATAAATGGTGTCACGCAACGTCTTTTCCATGACGTTTTTTCCGTCTCGGATTTGGGTGATGTCATCACCGTGCCGGGGACGTTATTTTTACGTCGTCTAATCTCCCACTCATAGTAGGCCACATGGGCTGGGCATACATCGCCACATGTCGGTATTTGCCTTGACGAACTTTTACGTTACGTTAATATGATGTCGGTTTTGGTGCAATTTGGGTGGTTACATCATCGTTATAATTGCCAATTGCACACAGGCAGAAAATGAAACCACATAACATGCATCAAATACTTAGTTTTTCACAGAATATCAAACCAACATACAGAACCACAGTTTCAAGGACCACGCATCTTCTCAGCCAGCATCTCAAGTAGGGCAACTCCTTCTAGTTGAGATTTCTTTAGCGCAGCTTGTTGCTTCTGAATGTCTCCCATATCAACTACAAACTTCAGCCTCAGTTGCTCGAATTCTGCTTTCGCCGTCCTCATATCAGCAATTGTTCTGCACACATTCACATCAAGCTGCAGTTCAGGCTAACACTTTGAAATACATGATTCCACACGGGCCTTCTTTGAGAAAGTATGCTTTCCACTCTTCGGCATGACAACTTCACTATCATCCTCGTCCTCAACCTCTGAAGCAGATCGAGACATCACCCTTTTCTTGCTTGCCTATCAAGCATGTAAAGAAAATAGATGAAAATAACATATGACAAGAATGTACAAAACATAGATGAAACTAGCAGATGACAAGCATGTACAAAAAATTGATGAAAACTAGCAGATTATAGTCAAACAACTGTGTGTGTCATGAACTAGCAGATGAGAAGCATAGATGAAACAATAGGTGTCAAGCATGTGAGTAAGATAGATGAAAATAGCAGATGACAAGCATGTACAAAAAATTGATGAAAACTAGCAAATTATAGTCAAACAACGGTGTGTGTCATGAACTAGCAGATGAGAAGCATATATGAAACAGCAGGTGTCAAGCATGTGAGGAAGATAGATAAAAATAGCAGATGACAAGCATGTACAAAAAATAGATGAAAACTAGTGTATTATAATCAACCAACTGTGTGTAATGAACTAGCAGATGAGAAGCATTGATGGAATAGCAGATGTCAAGCATGTGAGGAAGATAGATGGAAACCATGTTGAAATAACAACGACAGTCTTAATTACTATAAGTGGATTTCACGACCTTAATTAGCTTGCCAAAACGTCTTATAGTATGGAATAGAGGAAGTAGCACAAAACATATGGCGCCACATTGATCAAACAGTTCAACACAAGATAAGAAAGTTGCACCTTAGTTGTTATGATGTCATGAAAGAATGTTGAGCTACCGGTTTAGGGAATAACCTCCAGCTCATTGTGCACGCTAGATTGTGATTGATGTGACACGACTCCTTCAGTGGCATCTGATTCCTCTTCAACATCATACACAGACATGTACTGAGTTCCAGAGTCATGCTTCTTGGTCTTTTTTTGGGGGGGGGGGTTACAGTAGGACATGAAAGAAAACTTGTTGGCTTTACGCCTAGTTCATGCATCTTTGCATTGTTTGCCATGATAGTTCTGGCACGCTCTTCTTCAATGGGGTGTAGTGGCGATCCTAACATGAATAAAGAACTAAAAGTAAAGTACAAATATAACACTTCATAAGAACCTAATACAACATAAAAAATTAAGGCACTCATCTTGTAAGAACAGTCTAGTGCAACGAATATAAATTCTTATGCTAACTAAGACTGATAGGATCACAAGCAACATGACATTAAACCTAATACGTAGTATACAAGCTAGATTGCTGCAAATGAGCAAAGTTTTACCAAGCAAGAAGGACCCCTTACTATTTCCGTTACAAGAAACCATTTAGAGAGATTTGTTGCATCAAACATTAGCAGTATAATTAGGATAATAATGAAGCATCGAACATACGATTAAACAGACAACCAATTTAGAAATATTAACTACATCGAACATAAGCAGGATAATAAGGAAGCATCAAACATACAATTAAAGAGACAAAAGAAATTTAGAGAGAATAGTTGCCTGCGTATTTAGGGTCTTCTGTCTTGATCCGTTACTTGCCTTCAATCTTCACTCGTTTCAGCGTGCTTGCAGACATTGACGGTGATGTTGCGGCGAGGTTGGAGACAAGGTGGCAGATCTGGATGTACGGCGAGGTCGGTGGCGAGGTGGATGACCGGCGAACACGGCGTCGAGGTGGCTGACCGGCGAGCACCGCGCGAGGTGGAAGATAACATACGGAGAGGTTTAAGACGATGTGGCAGACAGGCGAGCACAACGGCGAGATGGCGGATCTGGACGACAAAAAGGCCGGTGATGTGGCAGATCTGGAGGGTGATCTCGACGATGACGAGGGAGTTCTGGCAAGCGAGCTATACGACGAGGTGTGAGACCGGGGGAATAGAGGATCTGTTTTGGCAGGACAAGGGGGAGTGGATATTTCGAAGTAGTGTCTTTCTCTTTCGGCGAGAGGGCCGATCGACGGGATAAGGCAGGGTTTCGGAACGATTACAGAAATGCCCTCCAGGCTAAAGGTTGCCAGTTGTGTGCGAGAGGGCTGAGAAGTAAAATATCCTTGCACGAAAAAATTTGGGCGGGCTGTCATGGCGCGAATTTTTCAGAGCGACGCAAAATTTTGCCGGAACTGCGGGAAACTTTGCTAGCCGTCCAATGCTGATGGGTGGCTTACAAAAATTGAGCATTTATGCAATTATTTAGTACTAAAGATTGTGAAAAAATCGCAAAAGTATTTTACCTAAAATCTTGGAAAGGTTCAATTATGTGGAATACTACTACATGTTGATTGGTGGCTTGAACTTTGCAAGCCGTTGGATGCTAGTCAACTTTTTTGTCTACATCTATCACCAGTGTCGGAAGGGGGTAGACCATTGTTCTTTTTGCTTGGTTTTGTTAAGTTAGGCCATAGTTACATGGATAACCCAAAAGTATATCTACTTGTAATAAGATTCCCTCAGTTCGCCTGAAGAAACCATAGCCATGATGGGGGAAAAGACGAAACTGTCGTTCTGGCCCCTCTATTTGAGCCGGAAGGGGGTCGAAAATTGGAACCAATTTCTTGATTTTGGTAGGTTAGGCACAAGGAACACCCAAGACAATGGTAGCACCACACCTCTTGGCAAGATTTCCCCAGTTCCTTCAGATCCGGGACTTTCGAGCTCTAAGTAGTCCCCAGACACGCAGAGAGAATCCGACGCCGGTGAAGTGCGCCCTAACAAAGAGAGCGAGGGAATCTTGTGCATCCAAGACCCATGACACAGTCTAACACACATGGTATGGTATACGCTGGGATTTGTTGGCATTCGGATGATCCGGAGCCCCCTCTCCGGAGAAACCATAGCCCCGCTGGGAAAAAAGACGAAACTTCCGTTCTGGCCCCTCTACGTGAGTCGGAAGGGGATAGAAAAGTGGAACCAATTGCTTGGTTGTGTTAGGTTAGGCCCAATGAACACCCAAGACAATTGTAGGTCCTACCTCTTGGCAAGATTTCCCCAGTTCCGTCTGATCTGGGAGTTTTGGGCTCTAAGTAATCCTCGAACTCGCCAGAGAGAATCCGACGCCGGTGAATCCCTAACACTGGGAGCGAGGGAATCTTGGGCATCAAAGACCCATGCCACACTATAACACACGTGGTATGACATACCATGGGATTTGGTGGCATTCAGACGATCCTGGGGCCCCTCTCCGGAGAAACCATAGCCCCGATGAGGAAAAAGACGGAACTGTTGTTCTGGCCCCTCTACGTGAGCCGGAAGGGGGTAGCAAAGTGGAACAAATTTCTTGGTTGTATCAAGTTAAGCCCAAGTAACACCCAAGACAATGTCTGGTCCCACCGTTTGGCAAGATTCCCCCAGTTCCGTCAGTTCCGGGAGTTTCGGGCTAATCCTCGAACCCGCAAAAGAGAATCTGACGCCGGTGGAGCCCTAACACAGAGGGCGAGGTAATGTTGTCCATACAAGACCTATGACACACTCTAACACACATGGTATGGAATAACAAGGTATTTGGTGGCATTCAGACGATCCGGAGCCCCCTCTCCGGAGAAACCATAGCCCCGATGTGGCAAAAGACGGAACTGCCGTTCTGGCCACTCTACGTGAGGCGGAAAGGGGTAGAAAAGTGGAACCAATTGCTTTTTAGTGTTAGGTTAGGCCCAAGGAACACCCAAGACTATTTTTTGGCCCACCTGTTGGCAAGATTCCCCAAGTTCCTTCAGTTTCGGGAGTTTCGGGCTCTAAGTAGTCCTTAAACCCGCCAGAGAGAATCCGACGCCAGTGAAGCCCTAACAGAGAGAGAGAGAGGGAGTCTTGGGCATCCAAGACCCATTACACACTATAACACACATGGTATGGCGTACCATGGGATTTGGTGGCATTCATACGATCTCGAGGCCCCTCTAACCATAGCCCCGCTGGGGAAAAAGACGGAACTGTCATTCTGGCCCCTCTACGTTAGGCGGAAGGGGGTAGCAAAGTGGAACCAAATTCTTGGTTTTATTATATTAGGCCCAAGGAACACCCCAAGACAATGGTAGGGTCCACCTCATGGCAGGATTCCCCGAGTTCCGTTAGTTTCGGGCTCTAAGTAGTCCTGGATCCCGCTAGAGAGAATCCGACGCCGGTGAAGCCCTAACACAGAGAGAGAGGGAATCTTGGGCATCCAAGACCCACGACACACTATAACACACATGGTATGGAATAACATGGGATTTGGTGGCATTCAGACGATCTGGAGGCTCCTGATCCGGAGAAACCATAGCCCCGCTGGGAAAAAAGACGAAACTGCCGTTTTGGCCCCTCTACGTTATGCGGAAGGGGGTAGAAAAGTGGAACCAACTGCATGGTTGTATTATGTTAGACCCAAGGAACACCCAATAAAATGGTAGGGACCACCTCTTGGCAAGATTCCCCCAGTTCCGACAGATCCGGGAGTTTGGGCTCTAACTAGTCCTAGAACCCGCCAGAGAGAATCTGACGCCGGTGAAGCCCTAACACAGAGAGAGCGAGTGAATCTTGGGAATACAGGACCCATGCCACACTCTAACACACATGGTATTGCATACCATGGGATTTGGTGGCATTCAGACGATCCGGATTGCCCTGTCTAGAGTAAGACCATAGCCCCATCGGGAAAAAGATGGAACTGCCGTTTTGGCCCCTCTACGTGAGCAGGAAGGGGGTAGCAAAGCGGATACAATTGATTGGTTGTATTATGTTAGGACCAAGTAACACCCAAGAAAATTTTAGGTCCTAACTCTTCGATAGATTCCCCCATTTCCGTTAGATCCATGAGTTTAAGGTTCTAAGTAGTCCTGGAACCCGCTAGAGAGAATCTGACGCCGATGAAACCCTAATACAGAGAGCAAGGAAATCTTTAGCATCCAATACCCATTCCACACTATAACACACATGGTATGGAATAACCTAGCCTTGGGTGGGATTCATATGCTCTTGAGCCCCTCTCCGGAGAAACCTTATCCCGCAGGAGAAAAAAGACGGAACTGTCGTTTTGGACCCTCTACATGAGCCGGAAGGGGTAGAAAAGTCAAACTAATTGCTTGGTTGTGTTAGGTTAGGACCAAGGAACACCCGAGAAAATATTAGGTCACACCTCTTGGCAATATTTCCCTCGTTCTGTCATATCCGGGAATTTCGGGCTGTGAGTATAGTCCTCAAACCCGCCAGAGAGAATCTGACGTCGGTGAAGCCATAACAATGAGTGAGAGAATCTTGGGCGCCCAAGACCCATGCCACACTCTAACACACGCGGTATATCATACCACGGGATTTCGTGTCATTCAGACGATCCGGAGTACCACCCCCTTCCTCCTCCCCTCTAGAGAAACCATAGCCCTGATGGGGGAAAATACGGAACTGTCGTTCTGGCCCTTCTACGTGAGCCGGAAGGGGGTAAAAAATTGGAAAAAATTTATTGGTTTTGTTAGGTTAGGCGCAAGGAACACCCAAGACAATGGTAGCTCCCAGCTCTTGGCAAGATTTCCCCAGTTCCGTCAGATCCGGGAGTTTCGTGCTCTAAGTAGTCCTCGAACATCCGGAGAGAATCCAACGCCACTGAAGCGCGCCCTAACACAGAGAGCGAGGGAATCTTCGGAATCCAAGACCCATGCCACACTAACACACATGGCATGGGATACATTGGGATTTGGTGGCATTCGGATGATACTGAGCCCCCTCTCCAGAGAAACCACTTGGAAAAAGACGAAACTGTCGTTCTAGCCCCTCTTTGTGAGACGGAAGGGGGTAGAAAATTGGAACCAATTTCTTGGTTTTGTTATGTTAGGAACAAGGAACACCCAATACAATGGTACCTCCCACCTCTTGGCAAGATTTCCCCAGTTCCGTCAGATCCGGGACTTTCGGGCTCTAAGTAGTCCTCGGACATGCAGAGAGAATCCGACGCTGGTGAAGTGCGCCCTAACATAGAGAGCAAGGGAATCTTGCGCATCCAAGACCCATGATACACTCTAACACACATGGTATGTAATACTCTGGGATTTGGTGGCATTCGGATGATCCAGAGACCCCTCGCCGGAGAAACCATAGCCCCGCTGGGAAAAAAGACGAAACTTCCGTTCTGAACCCTCTACGTGAGCCGGAAGGGGATAGCAAATTGGAACCAATTTCTTGGTTGTGTTAGGTTAGGCCCAATGAACACCCAATACAATTTTAGGTCCTACCTCTTGGCAAGATTCCCCCAGTTCCGTCACATCTCGAAGTTTCGGGCTCTAAGTAGTCCTCGAACACCCAAACACGTTCCATATCGTTTTGTACGCGTACACGTATAAAACGGTATACTCCTTTCTACACATACGATAGAGCCTTTGATATTCGCTGACTTGGTGGGTTGAGGTTTGTGGTGAATTTAGGTCACTGATTGGTGGCCCCGCGGCGTCCTAGGCACCACTTGCCAGTGACTAAATGTCACATCATTCTATGTTGACTAAATCAGCCGGCGCGTTCCCACCATGCATGCGCACACGACATCGTGACCAGTCGAAACGGGGCGGCCTCGAAACGGCACTCTGTATATAAAGCTCCTGTCGCATCGTCTCTCTCCCCCATCCATTCTCCCCCCATTTCTAGCAAAAAACCCAACTCCGCCCTGGCCGCATCGTCTCCCAGTCCTCCTTCTCTCCCAACTGCTGAGCGCACAACCGCGAGGCGGTTCCACAGAATGGAAGGTTCGAAGCAGGAGAACGACGGCGTCGTCCCTTCTGTTGTCATCGCCGCAGGAGCCTCCCATGGCGGTTCCAGTTCGTCGCAGCCGCAGGATGTCGTCGCGGCCACTGAAGTCGCCACCGCAGGTTCGTCTGCCGGCCATGGCGCTTCGAGTGCACCACCTGCTCCTGCCGTGATGGAGGCGCCTGCTGCTTTCCCTCTCCTGGCAGATCTGGGTGATCCCTACGGGGATCGCCAGTCATTCGACGAGGACGTCGACGACCAGGACCCTGAGGTATCTATGTCTAGGACGACTTAGTTTATTGTCAAAGATTCAGGGTTTGTGCATGACTGCACGCAAGTTCGGGCTTCTAGTGTTTGTAGTTGCATGTATACTTTGTTTTTTTTTGTAAAGTTTGGGTTTCTGGTGTTTGCGGTTGCATCTGTACTTAGGGGTTCGAGGTTTTTTGTATTCGGGATTAAAAGGTTTGTAGTTGGATCTGTACCTAGGGGTTCGAGGGTTTTTTATACACACAAGTTCAAGATTCAGAGGTCTGTTTGCATCTGTACTTAGTGGTTCACAAGTTTTGTGTGTTCGGGATTCAGAGATTTGTAGTTACATTTGTAGGGGTTCGCGGGTTTTTTTGTATTTTAGGGATTCAGAGGTTTGTAGTTGCATCTGTACTTAGGGGTTCGCAGGTTTTTTGTATTTTAGAGCATCTCCAGCAGCTCATCTATATGGACATCTAAACCAAATATGGATGACAGAGGGGTAAAAAACGTTGCCAGCAGATCATCTATAGCATCATCTATTTATACATGTCCCTAAATTCTTCTACCCATCATCTACATTTGGGGGATGGCTAGATGATCATCCAAACCAAATATGGGAATATTTTATTGATTTCAACATGCACTATTCATGTTATTTTATTTTATAGAGACCAAAGGGAAAAACACTGTAGAAAAATAGACATGTACTAGACACAAAATTTTGACATGTACTAGAACTATTTGCTTCTACTTAAACTATTGAATTTATGGACTTGTTGAACGGAGGATTTGTTGATATGAATTTTGGGGTATCACACAAAATATAGTCGTTCACAAAGTCATTGTTCAAAATAGAGTCGTTGGAAAAAATTGATGAACAGTAGTTATAACATTATATTGACAATATAGATGTCCTGAATATAGATGTTCTGCTGTGAAAGTAATAACATCTATGCATGAATCTTTTTAAATGATCTTCTATATAGAGTTATGGATGATAAAATATATATGAGCTGCTGGAGTTGATTGAGAGGTTGTAGTTGCATCTATACTTAGGGGTTCGCAGGTTTTTTGTATTTTAGGGATTCAGAGGTTGTAGTTGTATCTGTTCTTATGGCTTCTAATTTTTTATGTGCATGTTAGCATGCATGTGAGTTAGATATTCTACGTTTTTTGGAAGCATTTTCAATTTGTGTAGTTATTTTGCCTCGCAGACACTCTTGACACATTATGAATTTGTTGCAAAATCACATATTGTACCCCCGTGCATGATAATTACTTGATCCAGTTTATGCATATAATTAAAGAACGATTCTTGTATGATATTTTTGATCTAGTAAGGTATAATAACATGTCCTGATTAGAATATAATCTGTTAAATATTATCTTAGATCATCAATGAATTCCTGATGTGTTATTATCTGTTTTTGTGCATTAGTTCACCAAATATATATAGTGGAAATGTGATGTTGTATAAAATTCGACCCATTTTTCTCAACATTGATGTCCTCTTTAGGGCGTATCTGCTAAATAAATTACTTGAGAAGTGTATGCAAATAAATGAATAACTATTTCTTCATGTTCTTTGTGATCTCGTTAGGTATATTACTCTTTTCTAATAAGATTGTGTTGCTAACTTTTGTTTTATTGCAAATTTGCAGGAAGAAGATCTGGAAGTCGGCTCGGATGAGGACGATATGGCTGCGAAGAGAACACATGTCCTGACGAAGCTGCAGGCAGGCACCATTCGGTACCGTCATTACGACAACTTGTTCTGCCCTTTCTGTGTCAGAAAGATGGCCAACGATCGCCATAGATTGATCCGACATGCCGTCGGTGTGGGAAATGGCTCTAAGTATCGTGCTCCCCATGTTAGGGCCAAGCACGCTGCCTATGGCGTCTTCCTGAAGAAGCTGCTTGCGCAGGATATCCTCGCAGGTCTTGCGGAACCTCCTCCTCGGCCTTACTCCAACGAGTCCAGGAGGGCCATGAAGGCTCGGAAGCGGCAGTACGCCAGTACATGATGTAGCTGCTGCTGGTGCACTCATTGTTGCAGCTTGGACGGTGTGTTTGTGTTATCTCTTACTTCTGGTAGTGTCGTCTGGTGTGTGCGTAGTAAGAACTTTTAAAGAACCTCTATCATATTGGTATGTAAGAACCTAATATGTATATTATATTAGTATATGTTTCTTAAGTCGATCATGTTTTAAGGATGTCAAAAAACTTATTAGGCATGATTTAGTAATAAGTGGGTCACATACCTTTACTACTGGACCATGCCTAATAAGCCAGTAGTTGGTGCAACATCACAAATGTGAATAACAAGACTCGATCTTTGGTGTGTGGAAATGAATCAGCCCGAATCCGAAGAAGTAGAATAAAAATACGATCAGATTCTAAAACTCTTTTCCTTTTGGTTCTTTTCTATTTTTTATTTTCAATCCGAAAAACAAGAATAAATTATGACTAACAGCCCGCGCCAAATCTCCACGGAAACAGCCTCACGCAGGGTCCCACTCGTCAGCGTCTACGCGCCAAATCTCCACCACACCGCGCTCCTCGCCCACTCGGCTACTCCTCCACTGAAAGCGACCTCCACAGAAAGCCTCCACTTCGCCCTCCCGCCCCAAGAGCGACTGCCACGGCTTCGCCCTCCCCCGTCCTCGGCGTCGTTCTCAAACAATGACTGGTAAGCCATGGTTCCCTCCCTTCCCCATCCTCAACCAAACGATGCGATGTAGGTTAGATGCCGGCAGATCTAGGTTTGATACCAGCGGATGAAGGTTAAATACCGTCGGATGTAGGTCACCGTTGATGTTTTAAGTTACCACCGGCCATGGATCTAGCTCACGCTACCGTTACAGGGCCCTCGGAGATCGTTTCCCCTACCAAATGGAGATCGACCTGAACAAGGCCTCGGAGCTCACAAAGCCCCTGTTATTCAGATAGCCAAGGTAAATAGCATATAAATTAGCCCTGTAGCCAAATGTTCTCTTAAGATTCATCTATATCCTTTCTCCTTCGTCGACACTTATTTGATTTTATTCTTTTCGTATTTGGCTATAGGACCACAGTGCAGTATGTGACTTCTGCAGCATGTCGCGTACTGAAATTCAGAAATTGGTGCAGCAATTAGTTGAGACAATTGAATCTCATCGTCTCTCTGAAGTTTGCAAGCTGGCTGATGATACCAGCGCTGAGAAGCTAATCTGTTTCGTCTGCTGCGAGGACAGGCTGGACAGGGCGATGAAATCTTCAAAAATGCTAGCACTTGAGTTGGAACTGCAGGAACAAAACAGAATCTATATGATCATGCACGTCTTGGTTACTAAGATTGATTCTGAGCTGAAGAGTGCGAAGAAAACTTTGAAAGTAGCCGAAGAGAAGTGCGACATGCTCTAGAGGGGAAAAGACACCCTGTTGAAGAGTACGAAGGACACCAATGTGAAGTTGAGATACATTCTAAGTTTCTTGCAAGATTATGGAATGAGGTAAAACTACTTTGCTCTTTAATTAGATTATGTCAACCTGCAATGCATGCCAATGAGTCTAGCTGTTACTCATTTCTCTGTTTTGTTGCATGTGCCGATGATTAAACTGTGCAATGCTAAAATCCAAAGGATTGCTCCCCAGTACCTAGTAGCGTTTACACGGACATTGTTTGTTCATGCTCTCTGGTCCTGTGGAGCTTGACCCTTTGGACTTTTTTTTGCAATGTATGTATGAGGTTTGCTTATTTTATGTTCATTGTCTGTTCTGTGTGCCGATGATTAAACTCTGCACCTTCTCTCGGTGAGATATTGGCACTTACCTAGGGTTGTGTACAACTACATTTGTTCTGCATCTTCCTTAGTAAGTGTTCGATGATCTCATTGATTTCTGTGTGCTTCTTTACTATGAGGCCCAATTATGATTTTGTCTGTAATACATGAGCCATATTGGTTCTGCGTATTCCTTGGCAAGTGTTCGATAATTTCATTGATTTGTGTGTGCTTCTTTACTGTGAGGCCCCTATCTAGGTTTGGTTCTCTGCCGATCATTAATATGCAACAATGTCTCCAACATTTGGCGTACCATAGAAAAAAGAGTGCCATATTTGTGTTTGATCAGAGTGCCGATGATTAAACTGTGCAATGTTAAAATGCAGAGGGAGACTCCTCTAGACCTAGTAGCATTTACAAGGACCTAGTAGCTTGTTTATGCCACCGGGTCTAGTGGTTTATCACCTCTGTACTTATGTCATTTGTACACGTGAGGCAGTTTTGTCACTCATCTTTGTATGTTTGGAAGTATATCTGCTTCTTTTTTGTAGATGTGCTAAACATGTATGATGCTTTTCTACTAGTGTTTCCGTGGACGCGGTTTCGGAAAGTTCCAGTGGATGATGTGAATCTATGGATGTGGCTTCGGAATGCATGCTGGCGTAGGAAAATATCTGCTGGATGATGTGAAACTGTGGATGTGGCTTCATAGTGGATGTTGGCATAAAAAAAGTTCTAATTAACTGTGGACCTGTTGTTAAACCTTTTGTGATGCTAATTTCAGTTACTATAAATCTTCTATGTTTCGGAGTGCATGTAACCGGGATGATGGCGCGGAACAGACATCGAAGAGGGCGAGGAAGCATATATTAGTATTAGTACTAGGGTATCCATTGTTGCAAATGTAAAACCATGTCAATTTATTTCCATTTCGGAGTGCATTTTATGATTTAAATCTCCTATATATTCGGTAATTTGGTTGACACCCGCCACGTGTTATACCCAGTCAGCTCTCCTCTCCACTCCCAAACAGTGGATAATGCAGCGTCTCCCCATACGGGCGCAGAACGCTCTCCTCTCTACTCCCAAACTGTCTGTCTCTGCCACACCTCTCTACTCCCCTTCGTTGTGCGCAGATCCACCAGTACCATGTCTGGCCGTCGCGAGGAGGGCCGCCAGCAGCAGATCCACATGTACTTTCCCCGGCGCATCGTGCAAGGCGCGGAGCGTGCGCGTGCCCGCGAGGCGTACCGGCGCGAGGTGCATCAGGAAAACTCGTCCCGCGTACCACCACCTCCGGCTCCACCCATCGCACCTTCGGATGTCGAGGAGGAAGAAGAGGAGGAGTATCTCGCCTTCGAGTTCCACAACGAGGCCCTGCAGTGGCCCCACATGCAGGCGGGGATTTTAGCGTCCTTAGAGAGTTACGCGGCAGAAGAGCTCCGGCAAGCGAGGCTCGCTCGGCTTTTCACTGTCAAGATAGAGTCCGACACTTCATAAGCGATCCGCCATTCGATGTAGAATGAAGATGCGGCAGCGCATGCGGAGGCGTGGCGGCACACCCTTGGCTAGGAAGCTAGGTCCGGTGTCTATCCTTTTCTTTTTGTGATCTGTTTCAGAAACGGCTTATTCAATGTAATGTTAACTGTGATGATTTAGAAGATTACGTGAATGCTTAATTTCGAAGATTATGTGCATGCTTATTTACCGTGGTGACAAGTGGGGTCCAGGCATCAACTGGTCGGTCGTAGCCAGTCAAAGCAGTCAAACGGGACAGGATGTGTGGCCCCAAGAAAATTCGCGACATTCTACGTGATCAGGCAAGCTTCGTCGATGGCAACTGGGTTCTTAGTGGGCTACTGGGCCGGAGACAAAAATCCATGACATAAAACTAGCAAAAAGTCGAGCAAAACCAGTCTGCGACGGACCAAACTCCACTTTTCAGCAATTCACGACGGAAACGTGCGACGTTATCAAAACGTTCCGCTCAAAACGTTCTTGATCGCACGGAATTTAGTAGTGTTACTACCCTAGCAGCGGCAGCAGTGCCCACAAATAAGGGCTCAAAAGGAGATCCAAACATAGTGTAATAAAGCAGCTGAAAGTAATAAAAACAACACTTACAGCAGAAGCTTCCTTTATCAATTCCACTTCCCAATAGCGCTTAGCTCCCCGGCAACGGCGCCAGAAAATAGTCTTGATGACCCACAAGTATTAGGGGTGTATCGTAGTACTTTCGATAAATAATATTGTCGAACCCAACGAGCAGAAGAAGGAGTTGACAAGCAGTTTCGATGAAGGAATAACTGTAAATACTGAAAGATAAATTTGTAGGGATTTTTGATATTGCAGATAAATAAAGTGCGAGTAACTAAAATGCAGTAATAATAATTGCAGCAAGTGGCCCAATCCTTTCTTCAGCAAAGGACAAGCTGGTGGGTTTACTTATGATTAACAAACGTTCTCGAGGACACACGGGAGGTTTCTGTCAAGTGCTTTTGTTTCATGCCGCTGAACAATCTTTTGTGTTTTGATAAGTGTTGTGTGGATGAACCTATGCTAATGTACCGTCCCATACAAGACTATTACATACATCTGATTATACCCCTTGCAAGCATCCACAACTACAAGATAGTAATTAAGAAATAAATCTAACCACAACTTTAAACTCCGGGATCCTACGCTCCCTCGTGCAATGGTTTCCTAATGAGGGTTTAGGTTTCTGTCACTCCGGCAACCCCACAATTAGTAGCCAAATACACGATGCATTCCCCTAGGCCCATAAATGGTGAAGTATCATGTGGTCGACGTTCACATGACACCACTAGAAGAATAACACCACAACTTAAATATCAAACCATTAAATATTACTCAACATTACTCCACTACTAACAACTTGACTTCTCCCATGTCCTCAAGAACAACACGAACTACTCACAAGACATCATATGGATCATGATCATAGGTGATATAATGGTGATTAACAATATGGACATAAACCTGATCTAATGGTTTCACTCAATAGCATCAACTAGAAGTAGTAATCAACACCGGGAAAGTTTCCCCTATGAAATAGACAAGACGCAACCCTAGATGTTACAACGGAACGGAGTGGAGCTGAGGGTGATGATGGTGGAGATGATGATGATGACGATGATGATTCCGATGAAGTCCAGCTCGATGACGGTGACGATGATGATTCCGATGAAGTCCAGCTCGATGACGGTGACGATGGAGATGATTTCCCCCCTCCGGGGAGGAATTTTCTGGCAGATTTCTCCCTGCCGGAGAGCTCTCTCTCTCTCTCTATTGTTTTCTGTCCCGGAGAAGCGGCGGAAAGACTCCTCGATGATTCCCTGTGTGTTAGGGTTCCCGGGGGATGAAGTACGTCGAAGGGGCAAGCCAGAGGTGGGCCAGGGCCTCCTCACCACCCCTAGGCGCGGCCAGATGTGGGCCCACGCCTGGGCATGGAGACGGCCCTTGGTGGCCCTCCTCCATCTCCCCTTTTGTCTTCCTCCGTCTTCGGGCAAAATAAGAACTTTCCGATGATTCCGGGGTGCTCTGATCTTCGCGAATATGGTTTCCTGACGCTCTGTTTTCTAGCAGAATTTCTGACTCCGGGGTTCAACTCTCCAATTATTGGAAAACATGCAAAATAGGTGAAATAACATAAGTATCATGCTCCAATATGAAATATATCAATGAATAACAGCAAATTATGATATAAATAGTGATGCAAAATGGACGTATCACACCCGTCATTTGGCCTGAAACCCTCGAATGTCCGGAGGAGATAGCTTATTTTTGTGAACACATTTTCAACACAATTGTCGTATTCTAAGTTTATTATTTTTGTGTATACTAGGACATATATAATGACACAACGCGAAGGTCTTGCATCATTTTAGGTTGTTTTGAATTTTTTGGAATCTTTTAAGCCGGTTTGAGGGTAAAGTGAAGATGGCAGGCATGACCGTTCGTAGCTAGGGGTTGAATATTGATAAACTCTTGGTGTATCTATGATGAAATAGGTAGTTGTGTACCTAAAATGATTTTTTTTCAAAAAATCATGAGCAAACTTTGAGGTACCTGTAGTTTAAGTTTGACCGGTTTCCAACTGAATCGGCAGAAACTTGTGTTTTTCAATAGAGGTGGATTGAAACCTTTTCATAGGAACACAATTGGTTATTTGTGCATATAACATGGTCTAGTATTTTGAAAAGTTGTAGCTCTCAAGTTTACAACATGTTTGTGGTAGGTCCTTCACAAAAAAACCTATTTTTTACACTCAGAAAATAGAAAATGATTTTTTATTCAATGAAAAGGAAAAAAAAGTCTTATACATGATGGAAAATTTTATATGAATGTCATATTTGAATTTCTCATATTTTTCTAATCGACATAGACATATTATTTGTCAAATTTCGATTTACAGATTTATAGATATGAATTATTCAATATTAAATAGAAAACACAAAAACATTAATTATTATTTAAATTCAAGTTTATTATTAGTTATATTCTTTTATTTAAATAATTGTTTGCATTCACAAAATAAAAGAGTGTGACATGATGGTCCAAGAATTAACAAGATTGATTGGATAATATTGTTAGCAACACATCCGTTGTTTCTAGATAGCTTACAGGGAAGGAACTACGAAGTTAAGCGTGCTGGCGCTGAAGCAATCTCATGATGGATGACCGATCGGGAAGTCTTAGTAGAACCGAGTAATTTAGATTAAAATTGTAAATGTTTAGAGATAAAGATAAATGTGACTATAGTGTGATTAAGTGGTTAAACAAGTGAACTAAAAAAATGGAGAGAAAAATAAAAAAAATTGCCTGCCTATTAGCCGACGGCTTTGCCGTCGGCGTATCCCGTTTACGCCGACGGGCGCTAGGCTACACCGACGGAGCAAAACACCGACAGGGCATACGCAGATGGGGCCGACGGGGTTTAAAGTTTCCCCGACGGCAGTAGAGCCGTCGGCGTATCCGAACGTTCCTTAGTGATGGCTGCTTTGGCTTTACTTCTTGTGCAGGTCAACCGGACGGATGAAATGGCTTGCAAACTCAGATTTTTCTAAGAAACAAACGTGGAAAGCTGGCATACAATTTTCTATACCTACTATCGTCACCTAAGCTCAAAACAACTTCAAGATTTAGCTTATGAAGTTAAATATGTCATAGGCATTTTACATTATTCACTCTTGGTTTGTGCTCTAACATAGCAAGACCTCATACCAGTAAGTGGATCATCAGTAGTGAAAGTTTCATGATCCAGAAATTATTAGGTTTTTCTTGACCATCTATCTGCCCCATGGGAGATGCAATTTTTGTAACACTTTGGCGGCAGCGTGCCGGGATTCACTCTTCCCCTGCCGTATTGCCTATGTATACGTCATTTTATTACTTATTTTTCAATATGTCATCTTCTCTGTTAGATTATCATCTATTATGTACATTTGACAGTTCAAATCGAGGGGTGCGGCAACGCGCGTCTACATTGATCTAGTTAGGATATTAAAAGTGAGCCAAAACCGAGCTCTCTCGTGCCAGTAGTAATTTTGGCCGTCGGATTGTGGGTTCTGATCGGATTCGGTGGTCTGATGCACCTGTCCCACGTCGGCTGCTCCTGGGTGGAATGTCCCGGGGCTGCTACTCTGGAAGACGAATCGGAGGCCTTCCGTTCGATCTCAAATTGACGGTGAGGATATAGCCACGTGTACATACACAAAACCGGCGGCGACTCAGTCCGACGCCCACCTTCCCCACAACCTGCACACTCCGATGCCTCGCGGCTGCCGACGCTGGACTTGTAGCCTGTCGGACTTCACACCCAGACGGCAGCATACATTAACGGGATGATTAATTTTAGCTTGTATGTTGCTCAAGCTCCAACGCACAAGCACGACAATAAGCTAATGGAAGTAGTTTAGATTCATTCTTCCAGCAACTTGCTAGGAAGCCTGCTGGTTAACCCAAATCGATCATCTTTTTTATGCGACCTTCTATTGCTTCTGTTTGGGCTTACAAACCGACGCTTCCCTTTGGACGGCCGGCTGCCCGCAGTGCATGTTGAGGACAACCGGGACTCCACCGTCCGACCGCACCTTGGTCGACGTGATCTGATCATCTATTGGACCACTTTAAAATGTGCATTGCTAAAAAGGACCACTTCAAAAATTATTTGTCAAATCTGTCGTGGCGGCAGGCCAGCCAAACGACACGGTGCATGCCAAGCTCGCAGTGCAGACTGGCAGGCGTTGTCGACGACGCAAGAGATGAAGAGACTGTAATACCCTAGATCTGCGATGGTATAGCTGAGCTAGGGTTCATGGAGGAAGAGAGAGGCAGAAGAAGGAAATCAGACGAGAGGAAGGGGACGAGAGAAAAGAGCATCAGGAGAGGTTCATTCAAATCATCGATGCCTGGTTCCTTACACGGGTGGCCTCATATAGGACCCCCGACTCCACGGGCTCAGCCCACTCTTACACAGGCCCACGGCCCACAACACGATATGGCTAACTGACGAAGATGTATCCTGACCAAGGTGTGACATTGTCCCTCCCTTAGGATTCAGCTTGTCCCCAAGCTGTAGCCCCTGGAAAGCGTACCTTGATCACTTCATAATCCTCCCAGGTTGCAAAAGTTGCCGGTAAGGACGTCCACTTGATGAGCACTTGTAGTTTGGCGGTGTTTCCTTTCTTGCTCAAACGTCGATCCAGTATTTCCTCAGGTTGGAATTCCTCCACATCGAGCTCCAAAGGCACAGGAAGTTCTGACGAGACCGGTGTGTAATCTGGCGTAAACGGCTTCAGTTGCGAGACATGAAAAACCGGATGAGGGAAGCTGCAGTTTGTAGGCAACCAAGCCAATGCGAGCTTCAACTGGGAACGGTCCATAGAACTTGTAGGCTAGCTTAGGGCACAGCCTGTTGACATCAGATGACTGAGCATACGGCTGGAGCTTGAGATACACCTTTTCGCCCACCTGGAATGCCCTCTTTGTTCTGTTCTTGTCTGCATAATGTTTCTGGCGCAATTGGGCTTTCTCCAGGTGGTACTTGTGATGGAGGGATACTAACCCGGTAGGCCAACTCCAAGGCATAACCCGGCCCAAAGGACGCTGCGCAAGATCCGGCTAAGGGTAAAGAAACTTCTGGAAGGCCCAAGTTTGTAGGCCTCGTAACTCGGATTGTGGGTTACGGTAAAAGGAAAGTTAGAGTTCGTATGCGGTGTCCGGGTAGGATTCAGGGTGCGCCTTGGAGAGTAAGCCATGGGGGTACGGGTGCTTTATAAACCGACCCCCAGGTCTAGTTGAGGGAGATCTGAGAACCCTAGTAGTACCGCTTGATATCGAGCATCCAGTGTATACGAGAGATCGAGTTAATATATTGAGATCGGAGACTCAGCGACTTGATTGCCGGCTACCAGATCGAGTCCCATCATGTTTTCCTCTGAGCTAAACCCTCTCCCAAACGCCTGTGTCGTCTTGCCCCAAGATCAGTTACCCCCGGTAACGTCTGCCGTGATAATCCCACGACAGTTGGCGCCCACCGTGGGGCCTGCGTCCAAAGGTGTTTACATCACGGGAGAAACTCGGAAGAACATGGAGAATCTTGTCGTCGGCGAGATCTACATCGACCACAAAGGGGAAAAGACGGTGGACGATTCCGGCTGGGGGCCAGAGTCGGATCACCTCGAATCCGGATCCGTCGTGACAATCGGCCGGATCAGCGTCTTCATTGGTATGGTACGTACGCCTGATTTAAAAGGACAATATCATGTGCATACTACGGGAACTTCTGACAGGAACAAAAGGATACTCAAACAAGCTGTGAACTCGGTTTCCTCGGCTGTTCCGGAACACCTGAGATGGGCGGAACAAGAGATAACATGGAGCAGAAGAGATCACCCGGAAAGAATAGAGCACTCGGGAGTCTTAGCATTGGTAGTCGCACCACAGGTTAATGGTTACGAGTTAAAAAGGGTCCTGATGGACGGTGGAAGTAGCATCAATATCTTGTACTGGGAAACTTTTTCACGCATGGGTCTCAAGGAGTCCCAGCTGCAGAAAAGCTCAACAATTTTTCATGGAATAGTGCCGGGTCACTCGGCATGTCCCGAGGGGAAAATCGCATTGGAGGTAGCTTTCGGAGAATCAACGGATAATTATCGAGTGGAGTGGCTCACGTTCGAGGTAGTCAAATTGCGCAGTCCTTATCACGCACTATTTGGAAGACCGGCTTACGCCAAATTCATGGCCAGGCCGTGCTACGTGTATCTACAACTGAAGATTCCAGGTCCTAAGAAAACCATCACCATACATGGAAACCGGGACATAGCGGCCGAGTGCGACGAAGGAGATTCGGTAATGGCCGAGCAGGCTTGCAGAAAAGAGGAACTCAAGTATTATCGGTCTCAAGTAGACCCGGAGGACAGGACCGCATTGAAAAGGCCGAACACTGAGGACGAAAGAGCAAAATTCAAGGCAGCACAAGACACCAAGATGATAGACTTTGTTGAAGGTGATTCCACTAAGCAATTTACTATAGGCTCTAACTTAGACGGCGAGCAGGAGAAGGCACTTGTGGAGTTCATTCGTTCAAATGCGGACGTATTCGCCTGGACACCTAGCGACATGCCGGGTATCCCTACAGAGTTGGCAGAGCACAGTTTGCATGTAGACCCCAAGTCCAGGCCTGTGAAGCAGGGCTTGAGGAAGATGAATGAGGAAAGAAGAAAAGCTATAGGTGAAGAAATTGCTCGGCTATTGACAGCCGGCTTCATCATGGAAGTATTTCATCCGGACTGGTTAGCAAATCCGGTGCTAGTGATGAAAAAGACCAATGAGTGGAGAATGTGTATTGATTTTACGAGTCTCAACAAGCATTGCCCAAAGGAACCGTTCGCACTACCAAGGATAGATCAGATCATAGATGCAGTAGCTGGGAGTGACCTATTGTGCTTTCTGGACGCTTACTCCGGGTATCATCAGATTAAACTCAAGAGGGAGGATTGGGAGAAAACATCGTTTATAACCCCTTTTGGGGCCTTCTGTTACAAAACCATGACATTTGGGTTGAAGAACGCTGGCGCAACTTATCAACGGTGTATTCAGAAGTGCTTCGAGGACCAAATTGGACGCAACGTCCATGCTTATGTGGATGATGTGGTTATCAAGACCAGGAAGGCAGAAACATTTATTGACGATCTGAAGGAAACGTTCAAAAACTTAAGGAGGTATCAGATGAAGCTTAACCCGACAAAGTGCGTATTCGGAGTCCCAGCCGGGAAATTACTTGGCTTTATCGTTTCCGAGAGAGGAATTGAGGCAAACCCGGACAAAATCAAAGCTATCCAAGGTCTGAAAAAACCGGAAAATTTGAAGCATGTTCAAAAGCTCACGGGCTGCGTAGCAACCTTGAGCCGATTTATATCAAGACTCGGAGAAAAGGCGATACCCTTGTACCAGCTCTTGAGGAAATCCGACAAGTTTGTATGGGATCAAGAGGCGGACGAGGCGTTCTAGGCACTAAAGAAGCAGCTATCTGAAGCACCAGTGCTAGCGGCCCCGGGTCCTAAAGAGTCTATGTTGCTATATGTGGCAGCTGGCCCCCGAGCCGTCAGCGCAGTAGTGGTGGTGGCGCGTAAAGAAGATGGGAAGGGTTATCCAGTCCAGAGACCGGTTTATTATGTCAGTGAAGTATTATCAGAGGCAAAGCAGCGCTATCCGCATTGGCAAAAACTGGTTTTTGGGGTCTTTATGGCCAGCTGAAACTGAGGCCATATTTCCAGGAACACCCCATAACCGTGGTTAGCTCAATACCAATGTCGGATATCACATCAGCTACGAGCCCAGGTCAGCAATCAAATCTCAAGCTTTGGTTGATTTCGTTAATGATTGGACACACACAGGCATGACTACCACGGTTCCAAACTCCGAGTCATGGACCATGCACTTCGATGGATCAAAGCAGTATGAGGGGTCAGGAGCTGGGGTGGTGCTAACATCACCCAAAGGAGACAAATTGAGTTACGTACTACAAATTCACTTTGACTGTTCCAATAACGTGGCCGAGTATGAAGCCCTATTGCATGGCTTAAAGGTAGCCAAGGAGATGAACATCAAGAGGATACGATGCTTCGGAGATTCAGACCTTGTGGTACAGCAGGTGTCAGGAACTTGGGATAGAAAGGACGCGACTATGGCAGCATACCGCATGGAAGTTGATAGGGTTGCAGGATGTTTTTCCGGGTATGAGGTGGAGCATATAGATAGAAGAAAGAATGAGGCAGCCGACGCCCTCGCTAGACTCGGCTCGCGCAGAGAACCGGTCCCACCCAACGTTTTCCTGGACGAATTATGGCGACCATCAGTTAAAACCGAGTCAGAGGAGGAATTGGCAAGTCAAGAACCGGAGTTAGGACTCGTGGCCACTGTACGCGCTATTCCAGAGTGGACAGAACCATTTTTGGCCTACCTATCACGAGGCGAGTTACCACAGCAAGAAGTGTTAGCAAGGCAAATTTTGCGGCGAGCAAAGGGATATTCTATCATCAACGGGGAGTTATACAAGAGAAGCACCGCGGGGGTCTTTTTGCGTTGCGTGGCACCAGAAGAAGGCCGACAGATCCTCAAGGAAATCCATGAAGGCAATTGCGGGCATCATGCATCCACAAGATCCCTTGTAGCCAAGGCTTATCGACATGGATTTTTCTGGCTCACGGCTGTAGCAGATGCGGAACGACTAGTAGCAAGGTGTGAAGGATGTCAAAGGTACGCTCTCCAAACCCATGTGCCGGCTATGCAATTACGGACCATCCCGTTAACTTGGCCGTTCGCTGTCTGGGGGATGGACATGGTTGGCCCCTTTCATATGTCACCTTGCAAGAAGACACATCTTTTAGTGGCTATTGATAAATTTACCAAGTGGGTTGAGGTTATGCCAGTTACTAATTGTGAAGCAGCTACAACAGTCAAGTTCCTGAAAAGAATTATCTACCGGTTTGGGTATCCCCACAGCATAATTACCGACAATGGAACCAACATGTCCCTTGGTGAGATGGAAAAGTTCTGTGGCAACAATGGAATCCGGCTTGATGTAGCATCAGTGGCTCATCCACAGGCCAACGGACAAGTGGAGAGGGCAAACCAAGAATTGCTCCGCGGGTTGAAACCACGATTGCGAGTCCCCTGTATCAGGGCTGCTGGCGCATGGGTCGAAGAACTTCCTTCCGTGGTTTGGGGTATCAACACTACGCCTAACAGATTCACTCAAATGACACCCTTCTTCATGGTCTATGGTGCGGAAGCAGTGTTACCGAGTGACATTATCCATGATTCACCGCGAGTATCAGCTTACGTTGAAGTGGAGAATGAAAAGACCCGGCAGGACGCCATAGATATGTTAGAAGAACAAAGGGAACAAGCCCTGGAGAGATCAGCCATTTATCAGCAAGGTTTACGGAGGTATCATAGCCGGCGCGTGAAAACCCGGGTCTTCCAGGAAGGAGACCTGGTTCTGCGCCTGGTACAGTCAAACGAAGGAAAACACAAATTATCACCGCCATGGGAAGGACCGTTTATCATAAGCCGGAATCTGCATAATGGATCGTATTACTTGGTAGATGCACGGGAGGAGTCGGCTACAGTTAATGACACCGCTCACACCACTTCATCTATGCAAGAAAGAGACATGCCATGGAACGTGGCTCAGCTACGTCCATATTATACTTAGTAAAGACTATATTGGCAAGAGGAATTGCACGATGTAACAGGCAGCAGGTTTCAGACGTACTCTTTTCCTATCCAGGGTACCCTTGGGGACTGGATGGGTTTTTAATGAGGCGGCTTGCTGACCTAACTTTTTCATATCAAGTAAAGAGATGGTTATTCTTATGTTCTTCAGTCCCAGTACGTTGCATATATTCAGGTCTTGGGGGCTTATTGCTTGAATAGCACAGTTGCAAACTCAAAGACCCGGCCTTGATGCCTATGAGTTATGAGGGCCGATTACTCGCAAACGAGTACGGCTGCAATCTCATAACCGGACAAAGGAGCCAAATTTTCTTGACTTTTCTTACTTAAGCTCGATGTGACTCGCACTAAAATGGCATGATTTGCTCGCTTACGATTACAATCAGCCATGAAGCCCAATGGGACTTGGTTGACCCTGTCTTCGTACAGATGTAACAACATGATATCCATGCGAAAGCCGGCTTATAGTACAAGATAGTCAAAAGGGTCATCTAAACCACAAGTTATGCAGAGTACAGGGCTAATAGCCGGAAACTCAACGATTATTAAGCATAACTTCAGAACCTATGTGAAACGGCTCTGGACTTTTTGGATTTAG
Organism: Alopecurus myosuroides; assembly: GCA_028641055.1. NCBI lineage: Eukaryota > Viridiplantae > Streptophyta > Magnoliopsida > Poales > Poaceae > Alopecurus > Alopecurus myosuroides. The sequence continues at coordinate 421,743,868 of CM054059.1, forward strand.
CAGCAAACAATGCGTTCTCCTTAAAAAATCACGTATCCCCAACCCAGAAGTCCGGGTCTTGGGGACTCGGGATCTTGAGAAAGAGAAAAATTGCTTAGTTGTTCAAGCTCAAAAAGTCCAAACATCCGAGTCTTGGGGGCTTGGGGACTTCGAAGCAAGTCCGCTTGTCAACACCCATGAAACCCGGAAACCGAGCCTCACAAAAGGAACAATAAAGAAAGTCAGATATCTAGTGCAAATGAGTTCAAAAGTGAATAAATTTAAAAGCCCCGAAGAGGAATAGAGTGTATCAAGAACTTAGCGTGCATTACAAAATCCCGGTAAATGATATCAAAGGTGCACAGGCGCACCATCCAAAAAATAATTGTTTAAACGGCACATCGGCCGACTGACGCATGAGAAGTGGCACGAAGGAACAGGTATCACCCGGCATCCTAAGCCCCGGCATCCATCTTCGCCTTACCCTTGCCGTCACTTGGGGTAGCAGCAGCACCCGGATCAGCGGTGTCGGCTCGCGCAGGAGGAGGAACGACTGGTGTGGAGGTAGCGGGCGCAGAGTCGGCTTCAGCCTTCTTTTTAGCAGCCTCCTCCCTCAACTTAGCAGCTTCCTCCTTCCATCGGGCAAGCATGTCATACGGCTCGGGAAGATCCGACTTAATAGCTTCACCAGCAGCATCATAAGCAGGAACGAGGGAATCGACATCTAAGCCGTCAGCAATCACGCTGGCCGGGTAACGGACCTCCTTCTGGACAGCCTGGAAATCCTTCACGGAGAACTTGGACCCATCAAGCTTGTATTCCGGGAAACCGCCCATAAGCTTGGCTAGATCGAGCTTAGGGAAGTAAGCCTTGGCAAGCGCAAGACCCCGGGTTACTCCAACCCGGCAGGACGAGCGTTTCCAGTGCCAAATCCACTCGGGGATAGTAGAGCAAGCGTCTAGCATTCTCTTCAGGTCGCCATGCCCTTTACCCGGCCACCGTATTTCTTGAAGGATCCATTTGGTTCCGGCGCATAGCTGCCGGATTACGCTCTTGATAGTTTTCAGCCTGACAATGTCACCCTCGTCCGGCATCACTTCATCCGGACCTGCAGAAATGGAAACATGAGTCAGGAAATTCCGGCTATTTATCAAAAGAGTAACCCGGATGAAGAAGCGTACCAAGCAAAGCACGGTACGTATCAGCAATTTGAACAGAAAGGCTCGTCAGATCATCTTCTGCTGAGTGAGCCCTCCTCCTATACTTCTTCATTATCGTCCTGCTCCTCCTGGCCTCAGCCTCGGCCGCCTCACGTAGAGCCACCTCCTTTTCAATGAGCTTGGCGGCCTCGGTCAGCTTCTCCTCAGATTGAGTCACGAAGGACTGCATGGACACAAGGAAGGATTAGCCGGGTAAAGGGGTAAGTTATCAGTCGCTTATATCGTAAAGTTCCAAGCAAATTGTGAATTAATTCACTCGGAACTTGGGGACTGGATAAGGGCACAGGCAATATTAGTCGGGTTTACCTCGTGTTTGGCTATTAAAGCCTCCAAGATGTTCTCTTCATTAGCCCTCAAAGCGCACAGGGTTTCGAGCATCTGGGCAAACGTCAGGTCCTCGGGTCGGGCACCGGAAGAGCCGGCAGCCTGGTCACCTGATGGGGGAGCTCTCCCCGCCCTGGGAGTTGAGACCCGGATAGTCTGAGTATCCGGGTTGGGAGAACCCATCCTTGTGTCCGGAACCTCGATCTCCTCGTCTACTGGTTCGGATGACTCAGGAGACTCGGCGGCTTGTTCCTGGTTGTTCTCAGTATCACCGCCGGTCGCGGCGTCTACGTTCTCAGTCGGCTCCTCTGTCTGACGGTTATCCACCTCCCGGTTATCCATCTCCACATTCTCCGGGTCACTAACGGTGGCTTGAGCACTAAAGAAAAATGGGAAGAGGCAGTTAGCAATGGTGATTGAAAATTGTCAGGCATCAAAGGATGTCATATAGTAAAAGCTTACCCAGTATTTACGGCGTAATCCGGCGGGAGTTCACCGCTGGAAGCAGACGAAGTTGTCAAAGGAACCGTTAGCGGAACCCGGAATTGCCCGGCGCGTGGATGGTTAGGAGAGGGGTGGCGCTGAGGAGAATTGGAAGGACGAGGCGGAGGAGCACTGGCACGATGGACGGGGGAGGTGGAGATGCCCGGGTTAAGAGGATCCTCACCCGGGGAACTCCGAGTCACTCTGCGCTTGGCTGGAAGAGAATCCTTCAAGTACGACGAGTTCGATAATTGATGATTAAGTTGTCGCATGGTATCAAAGGAGTAAGGCTCAGAGGACATAGAAGAGAAAGGAACCTTGAACACTACCCCTCTGGCCTTCCTCTTGGCCCCAACTGGAGTTTCTTGATCAGATTCGGTAGCTTCCGGGTCGTCTTCGTTCTTCTCGTCTTCATCCTCCGGTCCTGCGAACCGAGTATGTATCCATGGAAAAGTTAAATAGGAGGATAACGATGCAAGTAAAGGTAACACAAGATCCGGGTGAATACCTTCATCACCGTCAACCGGCTCGTCTTCGTCTTCCGGGTCTCCGGAAGGGGGGGAGGTCTCAACTGTCCAGAAAGGGTCACCGGCCTGGGACGGAAAGGTGAAAATAAGAGTTAGGAGTAGTATCGAGTCAAGATGAAGAAATAAGCTTATGAACATCGGGTCTTACCGCTGGGGCCGGGTTCTCCCGAGTAAACGGAGGTAACCCGACGATGTTTTTTATCACTTCTAGCTTCTCCGTCAGGAAACCCTTGATGGTTTTGTTGGTATCCCCGGCTGCAAAGCTCTTGGTGGAATATCGGAGTGCGTCTGTGGTGTGCCCCGAGTATTCGCACATCAATTTGGTGCGGATAGAATTAGGTTGGATACGGAAGTCAACCCAAGTTTTCACTAAGTTGAGCCCAAGAAGGCCTTGGGCTGAGAGAACGGCTAACTTAGCTAGCAAAGGTATGATTGCCTCCCTATCTGAGTCAGAGGCGAAGGCATTGAAATTCTCGGAGGTATTGAGGAGGCCTTCCGAGTAACCCGGCAGTCTCTTCTCGCCGGGTGGAGAGGTGTCATGGCAGTAGAAGAAGGATAGTTGCCAGTGTTTAACATGGGAGTTCAGATTAAGGGTTGGCATTGGGGAATTTTTGCGGCGTTGGATGGATACCCCGCCGCAGGTGAGAAGTGCTCCATCACCGCTTTCGCGGCATGGCTTGCACTGGAAGAGTTCAATAAAGAGAGTCAAACTTGGCGGAGTGCACAAGTATGACTCGGATAGGACAATGAAGTGAGTAATATTCACCATAGAGTTAGGCCCTATGTCAAATATCCTGAGGCCATAATGGCTCAGGACCTCACGGAAGAAAGGGTGGCCCGGAGGACGGAATCCCCGGGTCACGTGCTCCACGAAACAGATTACCTCGCCGTCGGTGGGTGTGGGCCGGGTCTCGTCACCCGGCGCCCTCCAGCGAATGTCCTTCTGAGGGGGGAGGACCCCCAACTCGGCCATCTCTTCCAGCTTGGCCTTTGTGACTGTGGATCGCCCCCAATTGGCAGATATGGATTGGGTTGCCTTTGCCTGGGCCGGCTGTTTCCCTTGCCTTTTGGGAGCCATGGGATCAACCTGCAAACGCAAGGAGGAAAGATACAGGAAATAAGACTCGGGAATATTAGGTTATCCGAGCATGCACTTGGAGTATCAAGAATGTGTGAAAACTAAGGATTATCCGGGTATCACATCACGGAGTGGAGGTTGCGAGTTATCCGGGTATTAAGTACGACTCTAGAAATTATTGCTCACTTACGTATTGAAAAGTGTCTGAGGAAGACGGATGGTTGCCCATGTATCTACTGCAAGCAAAAGAACCGGAAAAGGGGGATTTTCCGAGTGTCAATGATATGTGCGGAAGGTTGGGGTGAAATGGATCTAGATTGGAAAAACTTGCGAACGATTCTACGAAGAAATTGGTGATTAATAATGGAAGGAGGATGGTGTGTGATCATCAAATAGGTTATTAAAGGAGCTGGCAAGCCTCTAAGCCATCTAATCTGGTGGGGCGGGAGAAACGGCCCGCGGGTTGACCAAGATCCAATCCAGGATGAATCATAAAATTGCGGGGCTAAATTAGCAAGTGCAAGGAACTTACAGGGAGGTACTGGAATCCTAGTGCGTTGGCTGCGGGTGGCGTGGTCTGAGTGCCCCTTTGCGGTTCTTGGAAGAGCAGGACGAGGGCGCGGGGATGAAGCTTGGTGGCGGTGCGGATGGCTTGAGAACGAACACGGCCGATGGCGGCTTTGTTCCGGTGGCGAGCCCTAGATTCTTGCGGTGGCGTCGCGAGAGCGCAAGGTGTGAGGAAGGAAGGGATAAGTTGGAGTGAGGCGTTGGATTCCAGGTTACCCTTTGAGCACTATTTATAAGGTGAGGGTGAACCTATTCTAACGGCCAGAAGCCAGAAATTATGGGGTAATGGTTATCCGTGCGGGTTTTGCGAGATATGCTTCAGGTATTGAGCGAGGTATCCGGGCAAAAAAGAGAAAGAGATCCATTCCGTGAAACCAGGGTCAATTATCGAGTAAAAGTATAGAATCTTGATGTTTTTATCAGGGTTTTGACTCGGAAATCTGAGCAGTGTGTTTGGAGGAAAGCCGGGCTACTATATGGCCGCCATGGAGTTAGGCCTAGCTATCTATCAGAACACCTTAACCCGGCCTCCATACGCTTGTGTGTTTGATATCTTTGCAGGGAATAGCAAGCGCTTCCAGGAAGGATCCGTGAAGCCCAAGCTATTCTGGGGACTACTGATGGAGGGATACTAACCCGGTAGGCCAACTCCAAGGCATAACCCGGCCCAAAGGACGCTGCGCAAGATCCGGCTAAGGGTAAAGAAACTTCTGGAAGGCCCAAGTTTGTAGGCCTCGTAACTCGGATTGTGGGTTACGGTAAAAGGAAAGTTAGAGTTCGTATGCGGTGTCCGGGTAGGATTCAGGGTGCGCCTTGGAGAGTAAGCCAGGGGGGTACGGGTGCTTTATAAACCGACCCCCAGGTCTAGTTGTGGGAGATCTGAGAACCCTAGTAGTACCGCTTGATATCGAGCATCCAGTGTATACGAGAGATCGAGTTAATATATTGAGATCGGAGACTCGACGACTTGATTGTCGGCTACCAGATCGAGTCCCATCATGTTTTCCTCTGAGCTAAACCCTCTCCCAAACGCCTGTGTTGTCTTGCCCCAAGATCAGTTACCCCCGGTAAAGTCTGCCGTGATAATCCCACGACAACTTGAGCAACGCAGAATAAGATTGTCGTTCCTTCAAAAAATCTTTCACATCAGGATGAGCCACTGTGTTGATGTAAGGCAACAGACCATAGTGTGGTTCATGATTGTACAAGGCTTGAAAAGGAGAACACCCCAAAGAAACATGGTAAGAAGTATTGTACCAAAATTCAGCCATGGATAACCAACTGTACCATTGTTTTGGGTTGTCATGAATGGCACATCTGAGGTACATCTCTAAAGACTGATTCACCCTCTCGGTCTGCCCATCACTCTCAGGATGGTAAGCACTGCTCATTTGAAGTTTGGTGTCATACAACTTGAACAGTTCTTTCCAAAAGTTACTCGTGAACACCTTGTCTCTGTCAGACACAATTGACAAGGGAAAATTGTGCAATTTGATGATTGTGTTAAACACAGCTTTGGCCACAGTGGCAGCTGGATAGGGATGCTTCAATGGTATGAAATGTGCATATTTGGTGAATCTGTCCACCACAACAAGTATGACCTCATATCCAGCAGATTTAGGCAGTCCATCAATAAAATCCGTAGATATATCCTGCCAAGCTCCAGCTGGGAACTTAAGAGCTTGCAACAGACCTGGTGTCTTGCAGTGTTCATCTTTGTCTTGTTGACAGATGCTTCATTGTTTGACAAAATCTTTCACAACAGTTTTTAATCCCTTCCAGGCAAAGACCTTCTTAATTCTTTTGTATGTTGCCTGCATACCAAAATGTCCTCCCATTGCACTAGCATGAAAGGCTTGGATGATTTTAGTCTGTAGCCCAGTGTTTGCCCCAATCCATACTTTGTCGTGTAATTTCAACAAACCTGAAAGCGCATGGTGCCCCCATATGTGGTTTTGGTAATTAATGACAATCCTTATGGACTAATGGTTGCATTGAGTTATCCTTGTAGACCTTGTCCATAGGAAATAATGGAGTTCATGTGTTGAATTCTATTAGCTTCCTTGATGGCCATTGTTATATTCAAGGATTTATATGAAGAATGGTCATGGTTTGAGTTGAGCTTATTGCTAGTGTGTCTTCAAGAAAATGATTAGGTGATCTTTAATTATCATCTTCAAGACATCATCATTTGAAGTAAGAAGCAAAGATACAAGGTTGATCAAGCAAGTGATCAACACACAAAGCTACAAGATGTACCAAATGGGATTGTGTATCTCATGGTATGGTAAGCAATTGTAAATATATCTTTATGAACTAACCCATGATATGTGTGTGTGGCATCTCTATGTGTGGTTAGGTATCTTTCCATGGGCATGAATCAAAAAGAAGTTTTCATATAGCCCATGGTCTATGTCGTCGTCAAGCGGTGTTCGTCACTTAGCTTGACGTGGAAGCTCAAGTGAAGCATCTAGAAGATATCCTATGCTTGATGCTTGCCACCCTTTTGGAGATTGTGTCCTTGTGAAGATTTGCTGACAAGGTTCTCTCCCATAATGGTGTATGGGGGAGATAGTCTCTCCCATAATGGTGTATGGGGGAGCAACTTGCAAGTCTTCATCAAGCGGAGGTTGTGCTAGCAAGCGCAATCAAGAAAAAAGATCCAAGTTGAGAGAGAGTCAAGATCGTCATCATCTAGATCAAGTGGAATTCTCAAGGCAAAGGTATAGTATTGATAGGTTTTCTATTTTACCGGTCTCGTGTCTTCGGGAGACCGGGTTATAGGATAGATAGTCCTACTATCAAGAGGGGCTCTCAAGTGAGTAACTTGATGGGATCGCTATGGAGAGCTCAAACCTTTGCATACTTGGCATATCATCTTTCTTGGTTCTTATTTGGCTTTGTCTCCTTTGGGTTTTAGTTCTTGTCATGATCTTCATGACAAGGCTTGGTTTCTCGAAAACAGATTTCGTAAGAAAAACTTGTTGCGTTTTCGGTGGTGAAAATATTTCGTTCGTCTTTGAGAATGTTCCCACACCTTCCATGTGTGGTAACTTCTCCATACTTCTCCATTCGTCTTTCTTTTGGATACTCCTTGCTGTTATCTTTCCAATGCAATTGGATTTACCTTGTTCGGAGTTCATTTGCAAAAGTTACGAAGTTTCTAGTTCAACCTCTTTGTTTCAAAAGCCAACCGGATTATTCTGGGCAACCGGATATTCCGGTTAGGATAGTTTTGGTCCATATTCGGGACAGAGATGAGCCTGATTATTTCGGACCGGATTATTCATCTCAGACCGGATATTCCGGTTGTGGAAATTTTGCTCGAAAACGGCTAAGGACTGGAGTCAAAACTGATAGAAGTGAACCAGATTAATTGTACCGGACTATTCAGGAGGAACCGGAATATCCGGTTCAGCTGCCTGTTCGGGACAGAACCCAACCGGATTATTTGTACCGGATTATTCACTTTAGACCGGATATTCCTGTCGGGCCGGAATATCCGGTCCAGTTTTGGACCGGAATATCCTGCTCACTCTGCACGCAAAACGGCTAGTTTTTGTGGGGACCTATTTAAGGGGGTCTTCTTCCCCATTGGTTCCCAAGCCTCCAAGCACGAAATTTCCTCTCTCCCCACCATTGTTGACCTTGGATAGGTTGCCCCTCTCCCAATCCCTCCTATGATTCTTGCATATCTTTGAGGGATAAGTTAGAGGAGATCTAGATCTACATTTCCACCAATCCATCTTCCTTCTTAGTGAGGGAAACTTAATAGATCTTGATCTTGGAGTTCTTGGTGTTTCTCCTCCATTTTTCTTCCTCTCTTATTCCCCCATAAGCATTTGTTGCTTTGTTGGAATTTGAGAGTAAACGATTTGAGCACTTGTGTTCTTGCCATTTGCATCGGTTGCATCGGTTTGCTCTCTCCACGAGGATTCGTGGAAGTTGAAAGTTTGTGAGCTTGTTACTCTTGGTTCTTGGACCCTAGACGACTTGTGGTGTTCTTGAGAGCCTCCAATTGAGTTTTGTATGTGTGCCCCAAGATTGTGGTGACTCTGAGAGCCTCCAATTAAATTGTGGATGCGTGCCTCGGGTTTGAAGGTTGCCAATAGTGGAAGGTAAACTAGGCCTTTGTGGCGGGGTTCATCGGAGAATAGGGTGAGGCCTTTGTGGCATTGAGTATTCCTCTTGTGGAGAGCTCACACCCCTACCATGAGACGTACTCCCCTTGTGGGAGGAACTCGGGAATACATAATCGTCTCTGTGTGCCTCGGTTATTTCTATACCCGAGATTTTTACTTATGCAATTTACATTGTGATAGCCATCGAGCTTGAAGTTATATATCTTGCTATCACCTTGTTACTTGTCTTGCTTAACATAAGTTGTTGGTGCATCTAGTTGACCCTAGAATATTTAGGTTGTATGCTTGTTAATTTAAACACCTAGTTTATATCCGCATTTAGCAAGCTTTAACCGCAAAAGTTTTAATCGCCTATTCACCCCCCCCCCTCTAGGCGACGTCGTTGTCCGTTGAATTGGTATCAGAGCCCGGGCTCTCTTTTTTAGGCTTTACATCCTAGAGAGTACGATGTCGTTTAGGGAAATAGAGCACGATCCCGCTTTTATATTCTATGGTAGAAATTATGATGTTTGGAAAATTCGCATTCTTAATTTTCTTACGGATATGGGTCCAAAGTATGTTAAGAGAATTGTAGATATGGATTTTCCTCCTCCAAAGGATTCTCAAAATTTATCTTTAGAGGATGAGGAAAACAATTATCTCGATACTCTTGTATCTAATGGTCTCTTGTGCATTTTGAGTGATGTAGTTATTGATTCAATCATGCCTTTTCGGAACGCTCATGAGTTATGGACAAAACTTCAAGATATATATGATGTGTCCAACTTTATTGAGGATGATTGTTCTCCATCCACTTCCGGCCGTGATGAGTTCACATCTTTCTCAACTCCACCAACATGTGATTTGTCACAAGGTAAGGATATGGTGAGTGGTGATAGAAATTGCATTGTGGATAATGAATTTGCTATTGATTATACTTCATCTCTATCCCATTGCAATGATCTATCTTTGGACTTCATATATCTTCTAGCACTCAAAGTTTCATACATGCTAGTGTTGATAGTCCTTGCATATCATGTAATAGTTGTTTAACTAAATATCATGATGATATGCTTCCAATGTCTTTTTTTCATATAAATAATGCTTCCATTTCCTCTAGTACTTGTGTGGCTAACAATGTAGAGGAATCCCATATTTTGGTGGAACAGGACATGGACCTTATTGGTGCTTCAAGTCAATCTTCATCATAATTATCCATTTCTCATATGTGCCTTATGGCTAAGGATTCAAAGCTATCTCCACCTTTGGAACACACTACATCTTGTGATAATGAGGATGAGGATTTATTTTGTGGAGAGTATGAGGATGAAGTCGCTTTAATGGAGAAGGGTGAGTTTCTTCTTCTTGATCTCCCTAAAGGTAGTAAAGCTATCACTCCTTTGGGTGAAATATTGGCTTTTTCTATTTATAGCTCTAAAATCATTGAAAAGAAAGGTGATATTGAAAGAAGTGATGCCGATGAAAAGGCATCACTCACTATGTCTCTTGAGGAAGAGTATGAGCTCCGATTTACTCTTGAGGAGAAACTTGAATCTATTGAGGATCTCTATAATGAACAAATAGCCTATCTCACTAAAGCACGTGACCATACTAATGCTAAATATAAAGTGCTTAAAAATGAAAATGTTGAATTTTTTGTTGGCAATGCTAATCTAATTGAGGAAAACTCTAGGTTGAATAATGAGCTTGCCAAGTTGTCTTCTTCTATTTCTAATGATGCTTGTGCTACTAACTCCACATCTTGTGAACCATCTATTTTGAAGGAGAATGTTGAGCTAAGGGCTCAACTTGAGTTAATGACTAGCAAGTGTGGGAAATTGGCAGAAAGTCATGAAAAGCTATCTAGCTCTCATGAGGATCTTATAGCATCCCATACCAAGATAAAATTAGCTCCTGAGACTATCACTACAAATGTAACATCTTGTCAGCCTCATGTGGTTACTAGCACAATATCTTCTCGTAATGCTATATTGACTTGTGCTCGTATTAGTAATTCATCCTCTCATAATGTTTCTACATCTTGTGATGAATTTCTTTCCTTGCCTTGTTGCTCTAAAAATGAAGCATCTACTTCCTCTAGCTCTTGTGTTGATTCTAACCATGTAGAGGAAATTAAAGAGCTCAATGCCCAAGTCACTTCTTTGAAGAAAGACTTGGAAAAGAGTCATGAAGGGAGTTCCACCCTTGACAAGATGTTGAGAGTGCGAAGACTTCCAAATGACAACAGTGGACTTGGATTCAACTCCAATATCAAGAACAAGTACATGGTTGACAAGAATAAGGTCCAAGAACAAGTCAAAGATCCGTACAAGATTATTTGCTTCAAGTGCAAGATTGAAGGGCACCATGTTAGATCTTGCCCTTTGAGGAAGAAGCCTCTTAGTGAGAAGCAACTAGGGAAGCAGCCTCTTGTTCAAACTCATGCTCAACCACGAGTTGAACAACGACCACCTCCTAAGAAGACTCAAGCCAATGCTCCTCAACTTGAGGAGCCTATTAAGAAGAAAGATAAGAGTCGATGCTGCTACCTTTGTCGTGAGAAGGGACACCTTGCTTCTTCATGCACTAATGGTACATTATCCAACCCTATCCTTGTTGATGATGTGTATTCCATTCGGAAGGATAATGTGGGCAATGTGTTTGCCAAGTTTGTTGGTATTCGAAGTGGTGTCAAGAAAAGAACCATTTGGGTTGCCAAACCTATTGTGACTAACCTCTTAGGACCCAACGTGGTTGGGGACCAACAAGCTCAAACTTGATCGATAGGTGTTGGTGGAGGGCATTGGAGACTTGGCTATTTCATGAAGAATTAAGGGATCTTCGTCAATTATATTTCCTCAAGCCAAGTCACTTGTATTATATATATCTCTTACCCAATGTTCCTCCATGCGGTAACTTGTATTTAAATCATATATACATTGTAAGTTGCTTGCTCCCTTACATATGTTAGTTTTGTTTCTAGCATATGTTTGTATGTGGTGTGCTTACTACTTACCTATCTTGATAATCTAGTGTGTGTTTGTTGGTTTGCACTCCATGTACTTGTGTGCTTTGTGTTGATCCTTCTTTACTATTGTTGCTTTTTAGTTGGCTCTTTGGGAGATTAACGGACTTTCCCATTTTGGGGGAGTAATATGCTTGGCACTTTACTATCCTAAAATGTGTGTACACGAGGAATACCACTTAGTGTTGATATATCAATATTATCTAGTCTCTATGTGGTATGTCATTCTCATAAGAAATTCAATTTCTAAATGTCCATTAACTTTCTCTAGTTGTATTTATTTTTTCCTCTTGTTGTTTTCAATGGATTATCACATTATGGGGGGATTAATAAGCTATGTGCATATTACAAGACTAGAAAATGTGAACATGTGAGGTATTTCCACCTAGAGTTGATATTCTAGTTATCTTGTTCCTAAGTGGCATGTTGCTCAAACATGTTCCATGTTTGCTTAAAATATCTTGTGTATCTCTTCTTTGGTATCTTGTTTTTAAGATAGTTTCTTGTTGCCTTGCATTTTCGGGTTTTATTTGAAGCCTTCAAGAATCTCTTTCTAAGCATGTTTTTTTATTTCTATCTTTTACCACATGCTTATGTTTTGTGAATATGATTGTGAACAAATCTACCACCGAGAAAAATCTCCATACATCTCTTGTCTTTGACAAGTTATAATAATTTGTGGTAATTTTATTGATCATATTTACTTTGTCCATTGCTCTAAAATTGCCTTGTTTCTTGCCAAGGATTTGTTTGGTTCAAACTCCTTTGTGTCTTCCTTGCTCTACTCAAAATTTGTTTTGTGCTTTCTTGAGTTAGGAAAAGGAATGATCCCATTCGTGTGCACTTTCATTCAAAGTCATACATCTCTTGTGTTGCTTTTCTTGGGGAAGCTATCCTACTTTGAGTAGAACACAATTCTTTAATTGGTATTGCATATTATTACTTTTCTTGAGCTTTACTAGTGTTTGAACAATATATATGGAGAGTAATGATTCCATTCTGTGCATCTTGTATTAAAATGCAATATCATAATTAATTCACTATTATTGGAAGAACTATCCTATATGTGTTTGAACACTTGTTGTCTTGAAATTGGTATTTTATCCCAATGACGTGTCTCTTTGGAAGACGAACATTTTTCGTCTTGGTACTTTGTGTGCCATCATGAAAAGTGTAGAGGGTTTGTTTATTCTTTGATGTTTTTTTGTTTTTCTTCTCTATTTGGTTTCCTAAATCATGTGTTGATTTGGGGTTTTGATATAATTTGGACACTTCGTTTGATTTTCTCTCTTGTGAGTGCCTTCTTTGTTTTTATTGGTATTTCGTCCAATTTGTATCTTGTTTGGTTCTTGAAAGTTTTGTGCATGTATATTTACTATGTATATACTTTTACATGCTTACTTTCGTTGATCCAATATATAGGATGAACTCCATCAAATCCTAAATGGCTAAGATGTGCATGAAATTCAAATTCACATTAATATGCACATATTTATGTGGAGTTTGTCCTATGTATTGTAGTTGTTCTAACTACTTTCGACCCAATAAGTTTGGGAACCATTTTGTACTTGAATTTTGTTTTTAGGTACAATGGAGATACATTGGTTGCTTGCTCCATTCATAAGGAAGGTGTTCTCACCATGGTTTTATTGGAGTCAAGCTACGATGATTATCAAACTCAATCTTGCATCCTCTTCATCACCAATATCATCTCGGTAACAAGTATCTATTCCATGCATACATTTCTAGCTTTCAACCTTGTGTAGGTTGCTTCTTGGCATGATTTTCCTTTATTGCATTTCATTTGGTTCTTGCAAATGTCTTATCAAAAGCATCTTTATTGCAACTATGGGTAAGCCGGTATGATTACATATTAAGGGGATGTTTATATTCCTTTTCATGATTCACCAATCCCAAGTATATTAATCTAGCAACTTCTACTTTAAGTATCTCATATGCAATATTGATGAATTCTCAAAAACATTTGAATCTTTCGTGATATGCGTTACCTTACTCGAAGCATTCCAACTATCACTTTTCCCTTGTGATATTTGTGATGCTTTGATGATTTTATTGTTTGTTCATCTATATCCCCTTAAGATTAAACTAAGCTTAGTGCTTTTCTTTCAAGCAAAAATCTTATTGGTATATTTATGAACCTCTCTTGTATATTATGTTCTTCACCTTTGTACCTATTTTGTGTGTGCATGTTTCTTTATGGATATATATCTTTGTGATTGGTGCCCACTTAGAAACTTATACACACGGCAATAGTAACATCTTTGACTGATATTCTTTTTCGTTAGTGACCACGTTTTATTGCTTTATATTCTTTGGTGGTTCCTAAAAGGCACAATATTTGATTTTCATTTGGTATTCCTTTTGCATCTTAATAAGCTTGTGGACCTATGTGTGTTATCCTTTGTTGGTTTGTGTGTATGGGAAAGACATGATATGCACTATGTGCCTCAATAATTGAAATACTATGTGATGATTTTTTTCATCCTATTAGTCTCCTAAAAATGTTTTTCCTTGTCACACCCATCTTTTTTGGTTGAGCAAGTCTTTAGTCGACGCTTCTTGATCGTAATTTCTCAACTTTTGTTTTTTTGCAAGTTGCTTTGCTTCATTTCCAATCTATTCTCTTACTCTTGTTTGTGTTCAAAATTATCTAGAAGGGAGTGATGAGTCCGTGTTGCACAAATTATATAGTAATTCAAACCTAACATTGTGCATGTACCTTGGGGAGTTCCCTCTTAATTTTCTAGAACACTTGGTTGATCTTATCAAAAATTTGATTTTGGTCAATCGGTTTTTCGGATCCTTTTGTTGGTTGCTTCTTTGTGAAAGTATCCTTCAATTTGACATTGCTTGTAAATCTTTGGATCCTCAATATAGTTTGATCTACCTCCATCTATTCGTAGTTGGATATATTCTCTTTATTTCACTCATATCACGGGGAATGCATACACTATGGGGGAGCTCTTATTATATTGACCTTATAATCTTTTTGCCCATTTCGTCAATGGATGCCAATGGGGGAGAAGTTTAGAGGGTTTAAGGGAATTTTGTTTTATGCTTTAGTTTCGTTCTTAAGCATTTGCCTTCCATGCTATTGCATCCTTGCTCTTTGTTTTGCATGGTTTCTTAATTCATCATATAAACCCTCGTAAAAAGGGATTGTCATCAATTACCAAAATGGGGGAGATTGAAAGAGCATGGTGCCCCCATATGTGGTTTTGGTAATTAATGACAATCCTTATGGACTAATGTCTGCATTGAGTTATCCTTATAGATCTTGTCCATAGGAAATAATGGAGTTCATGTGTTGAACTCTATTAGCTTCCTTGATGGCCATTGTTATATTCAAGGATTTATATGAAGAATGGTCATGGTTTGAGTTGAGCTTATTGCTATTGTGTCTTGAAGAAAAGGATTAGGTGATCTTTCATTATCATCTTCAAGACATCATCATTTGAAGTAAGAAGCAAAGATACAAGGTTGATCAAGCAAGTGATCAACACACAAAGCTACAAGATGTACCAAGTGGGATTGTGTATCTCATGGTATGGTAAGCAATTGTAAATATATCTTTGTGAACTAACCCATGATATGTGTGTGTGGCATCTCTATGTGTGGTTAGGTATCTTTCCATGGGCATTAATCAAAAGGAATATTTCATATAGCCCATGGTCTATGTCGTCGTCAAGCGGTGTTCGTCACCTAGCTTGACGTGGAAGCTCAAGTGAAGCATCTAGAAGATATCCTATGCTTGATGCTTGCCACCCTTTTGGAGATTGTGGCCTTGCGAAGATTTGCCGACAAGGGTCTCTCCCATAATGGTGTATGGGGGATCTAGTCTCTCCCATAATGGTGTATGGGGGAGCAACTTGCAAGTTTTCATCAAGCGGAGGTTGTGCTAGCAAGCGCAATCAAGAAAAAAAATCCAACTTGAGAGAGTCAAGATCGTCATCATCTAGCTCAAGTGGAATGCTCAAGGCAAAGGTATAGTATTGATAGGTTTTCTATTTTACCGGTCTCGTGTCTTTGGGAGACCGGGTTATAGGATAGATAGTCGTACTATCAAGAGGGGCTCTCAAGTGAGTAACTTGATGGGATCGCTATGGAGAGCTCAAACCTTTGCATACTTGGCATATCATCTTTCTTGGTTCTTATTTGGCTTTCGTCTCCTTTGGGTTTTAGTTCTTGTCATGATCTTCATGACAAGCCTTGGTTTCTCGAAAACAGATTTCGTAAGAAAAACTTGTTGCGTTTTCGGTGGTGAAAATATTTCGTTCGTCTTTGAGAATGTTCCCACACCTTCCATGTGTGGTAACTTCTCCATACTTCTCCATTCGTCTTTTATTTGGATACTCCTTGCTGTTATCTTTCCAATGCAATTGGATTTACCTCGTTCGGAGTTCATTTGCAAAAGTTATGAAGTTTCTAGTTCAGCCTCTTTGTTTCAGAAGCCAACCGGATTATTCTAACCGGAATATTCTGGGCAACCGGATATTCCGGTTAGGGTAGTTTTGGTCCATATTCGGGACAGAGATGAGCCGGATTATTTGGTACCGGATTATTCATCTCAGACCGGATATTCCGGTTGTGGAGATTTTGCTCGAAAACGGCTAAGGACTGGAGTCAAAACTGATAGAAGTGAACCGGATTAATTGTACCGGATTATTCAGGAGGAACCGGAATATCCGGTTCAGCTGCCTGTTCGGGACAGAACCCAACCGGATTATTTGTACTGGATTATTCACTTTAGACCGGATATTCCTGTCGGGCCGGAATATCCGGTCCAGTTTTGGACCGGAATATCCTGGTCACTCTGCACACAAAACGGCTAGTTTTTGTGGGGACCTATTTAAGGGGGTCTTCTTCCCCATTGGTCCCCAAGCCTCCAAGCACGAAATTTCCTCTCTCCCCACCATTGTTGACCTTGGATAGCTTGCCCCTCTCCCAATCCCTCCTATGATTCTTGCATATCTTTGAGGGATAAGTTAGAGGAGATCTAGATCTACATTTCCACCAATCCATCTTCCTTCTTAGTGAGGGAAACTTAGTAGATCTTGATCTTGGAGTTCTTGGTGTTTCTCCTCCATTGTTCTTCCTCTCTTATTCCCCCATAAGCATTCGTTGCTTCGTTGGAATTTGAGAGTGAAGGATTTGAGCACTTGTGTTCTTCCCATTTGCATTGGTTGCATCGGTTTGCTCTCTCCACGAGGATTCGTGGAAGTTGAAAGTTTGTGATCTTGTTACTCTTGGGTCTTGGACCCTAGACGACTTGTGGTGTTCTTAGGAGCCTCCAACTGAGTTGTGGATGTGTGCCCCAAGATTGTGGTGACACCGAGAGCCTCCAATTAAGTTGTGGATGTGTGCCTCGGGTTTGAAGGTTGCCAATAGTGGAAGGTGAACTAGGCCTTTGTGGAGGGGTTCATCGGAGAATAGGGTGAGGCCTTTGTGGCATTGAGTAGGCCTCTTGTGGCGAGCTCACACCCCTCCAACGAGACGTACTCCCCTTGCGGGAGGAACTCGGGAATACATCATCGTATCTGTGTGCCTTGGTTATTTCTATACCCGAGCTTTTTACTTATGCAATTCACATTGTGATATCATTCGAGTTTGAAGTTATATATCTTGCTATCACCTTGTTACTTGTCTTGCTTAGCATAAGTTGTTGGTGCATCTACTTGACCCTAGAATATTTAGGTTGTATGCTTGTTAATTTAAACACCTAGTTTATTTCCGCATTTAGCAAGTTTTAACCGGAAAAGTTTTAATCGCCTATTCACCCCCCCCTCTAGGCGACGTCGTTGTCCGTTCAAAACCTTGTTGCAACAGAAAACCTTCGGCATTAGACCCTGTGACAGCTAACTCAGTCAGTAATTTTTGAGCCTCTGGGTCCACAGCTTAAGAATTTAAGACCTCATGTATCCACACTGGTTGTCCTGCAGAGATGGCATACATACTGAATTCATGTCTCACTCGAGATAAGGCATCTGCCGCTACATTCTCAATGCCTTTCTTGTATTGGAAGGAAAACAAGAGTCCTGCCATTTTTGCCATTGCCTTCTTCTGCAGGTCAGTAGAGAGTATTTGATCCTGTAGGCTGCACAGGCTCTTGTGGTCGGTTTTGATGACAAAGGATCCTCGAGCTAGATACGATCTCCATTGATCCACTGCCATGATAATCGTAAGGAATTCCTTCTCATATGTAGACAACTTCTGGTTATTCACACTCAGGGCTTCGCTATAAAAAGCCACATGATGCCCTCCCTGCATAAGAACATCCCCTATACCCATTACACATGCATCCGTTTCCACCGTGAAAGGTTGAGAAAAATCTGGAATGGCCAACACAGGAGTAGAGCACATGGCTTGTTTTAACCTGTCAAATGCCAATTGTGCTTCTGTGGACCATGAAAAGCCAGTTTTCTTCAGTAACTGAGTCAATGGTTTAGCAATTACCCCATTTCCTTGGACAAACTTTCTGTAATATCCTGTAAGTCCTAGAAAACCTCTGAGTTCTGTAACATTAGTTGGCACCGGCCAAGCCATCATTGCCTTGGTTTTTTCAGCATCTGTGGCCACTCCTTTGTCTGAGATAATGTGGCCAAGATATTCCAATTCATTCTGAGCAAACGGACATTTACTTTTCTTGACATATAGTTGATGGCCTTTGAGAATTTTAAACACGGCTGCTAAGTGTTTCACATGTTGTTCAATATCCTTGCTATACACCAGGATGTCATCCATGAATACCAATACAAATTTCCTGACAATATCCTTGAAAACTGAATTCATTACACATTGGAAGGTAGCTGGTGCATTAGTCAAGACAAAGGGCATCACTCTGAATTGATATTGCCCATGATGTGTCTTAAAGGCAGTTTTAGCTTCATCTTCTGGAACCATTCTTATCTGATGATACCCAGCTCTCAAGTCCAGTTTGGAGAAAATAGTAGCTCCAGTCAATTCATTTAATAATTCATCCACCACTGGCATTGGAAGTTTGCTCTTGATAGTATTGTTATTCAGTTTTCTGTAGTCAATGCAAAATCTCCAACTGCCATCCTTCTTTTTCACCAACAATACAGGGCTGGCATATGGACTCATGCTTGGAATAATTGTGCCATTTTGTAACATTTCCTGTACTTGCCTCTCTATCTCATTTTTTGCATAGGAGAATACCTATAAGGTCTAGCATTCACAGGAGTGGATCCTGGCACCAGATTAATAGCATGGTCAAACTCTCTGTGAGGTGGCAATCTCTTGGGTTCCTGGAACAACTCACTGTATTCCTGCAATAGTGCTTGCACTTTATCATATTAAGGTACACCTGCAGTAACTTGAGCATTCTCCTGCTCCCAGCTTATCTCTGCCACTGCCCACACCTCATGAGCTGCCACTGCTTTAGTAAGTTGTTCAGAGGAGATTGCTTGAATTTCTTTAGCTTCAACAGGTTTAAGACCCTGCAGAGTAATAGTGCTCCCTTTGTAACCAAAACAGATCCACTTCTGTTGCCACTCACACTGCATTAATCCCCATTTTTGCAACCAATCCATACCCAAAATACCATCAAAACCTCCCAATGGAACGACTTTCATATCTTGAGAAAATGTATGTCCTTGGACCCACCATGCAAAGCCTGGTACCATTTGATTACTCATAACAGTGTCACCATTTGCCACTCTTACTCTAGTATTTGCCATGTGTGTAGTGTGCAATTTCAGTTTCTGCACCACCATTTGATCCAGAAAACTGTGAGAACTGCCAGAATCAATCAAGAGTAACACTGTTTTATCCCCTACCATTGTTCTCAGTTGTATAGTTCCATTGCCAGTAGCTCTTGACAGTGCATTTAGGGATATGTAGCACTCTGATCCATCCGATGTGCCCTCGAAAGTATCTAGAATTTCATCTGACTATATTTCTGTAGCTTCTACAGCCTTGGCCTGCACATTTGTTGCCAAATTGCACATATGTCCTGGGGAAAATTTATCCCCACACTTGTAACACATCCCATTGGCTCTTCTATATTCTTTGAGTTGTCTAGCCTTCCACAATTCCCCTTTTTCGAACTTGTTTTGTTGTGTATTTTGGGATACTCCAATCTCCTTGCCTGACATACTGCTGCTCTTTCTATAACTCCCCTTTCCATTTCCTTTTGCCCTTTCAATGACTCCCTCTTGTACTGCAGCAAATGCAGCTGCCTCAGCCACTGTATTTGGCATTTGCACTTCCACTGTTGCCCTTAACTCTTCCTTCAAACCGAGAATGAATTGCTGAACCAACATCATTCCACCCAGGTGAGGGTCATACAGCCTTATCTGATATACCAGGACGTCAAACTGTTTCTTATACTCATCGACAGTTCCTAGTTGTTTCAGTGTTAGTAGCTCTCTAGTTCTATCTCGCAGTGCATTCCCTTCAAATTCAGTAACCACTGCTGCCAAAAATTCTGGCTAGTTATGCCAAGGATTCACCAACTTATAAGACTGGTACCAATGAGCAGCATTATCACGCATGTACATCGTGGCAGCTGACACCTTGAACCCTTCAGAGATGTTATACAACTGAAAGAAAGTATTGCACGTATCTATCCAAATACGAACATCAGTTCCATCAAATTTGGGAAAATCCATCTTAGGCAACCATCCTTTTTTGTGTTCCTCCCCTGCTTGTTCTGATCGACCAACACTACTTTCAGCGGACGTTGATGTTGGAGTGGGAGGTGGCATAGTTACCTTAGGTATCCCTACTGGAGGTGGTCTCTGTTGCTGTTGTGTCATCAGCGGCATGCCCAATTGTTGTTGTTGTGCCGACGACTGAGACAATCCCGGTGTCGATTGACGCGTTCCCGGTGGTGCCCCCATAATACTGGCCGC
Source organism: Alopecurus myosuroides (assembly GCA_028641055.1). Classification (NCBI taxonomy): domain Eukaryota; kingdom Viridiplantae; phylum Streptophyta; class Magnoliopsida; order Poales; family Poaceae; genus Alopecurus; species Alopecurus myosuroides. The sequence goes on from CM054059.1 coordinate 421,764,086, forward strand.
ATCTCTGACTGGAATCGTGATTGGTGGCGGCTCTGGACCCTTCAACGCCTTGGCTGCTTTGCTCTGCTCCAATTGTACCTTCCCCAGCGATTCCATGGTGAGATTTACCTTAACCTGCATCTGCTCGAGTGCGTCGGTGTGCTTGCTCAATTTCCCATCAATCTCGATCAGATGCCCCTCTACTTTATCCAGCGGACCAAATTTCTCCTCAATTTTGGTGAAGCGATCGAGTAGCGCATGTTTCTGATCCTCCAGCCGCTCCATCACGAATCGTGTCTGCGCTGAGGGAGTGGAGACCCGCGATGGCGCCGTTGCTGCTCACTCTGTACCACCCAAACGCCGATCTCGGATTTACAGCAACTTCCCGAGGGACTCTGCAACCGATCGGTCGATGTTACTAGGACGGCGTCGAGATTGAAGAGCGCGGCGGCGAGCGCAAGGCTCTGATACCAAGTGTAATACCCTAGATCTGCGATGGCATAGCTGAGCTAGGGTTCATGGAGGAAGAGAGAGGCAGAAGGGGGAAATCAGACGAGAGGAAGGGGACGAGAGAAAAAGAGCATCAGGAGAGGTTCATTCAAATCATCGATGTCTGGTTCCTTACACGGGTGGCCTAGATATAGGACCCCCGACACCACGGGCTCAGCCCACTCTTACACAGGCCCACGGCCCACAACACGATATGGCTAACTGACGAAGATGTATCCTGACCAAGGTGTGACAGAGAGGTCCAGGTAGCGCTCAGAAGTGAATGTTTCTATCCAATTCCCAAACCCGAGATAAATTACCTGCCCCCTGTAGGGAAGAGATCTACGGGAATTAAGCTCCCTAATTCCCCTTCCCCATCCCTGCTTAGGGCATCTCCAGTCGCCCCCCCAGAGCCCCCCCAGGCGGTCTTTTTAGCGCCGGAAGCGGCGAATAGCGACGTTTCCTCACCAGTCGGCCCCCCAGAAGCCCAAATAGCGACGTTTCGGCGCTATTTCGCGCCGCGGCACCCAGGCCAAACTCAGCCCACTGGGTTCGGCCTGGGGGGCAAAACTGCGCGGCTGCACGCACGGGCCAGCTCTGTCAGTGACGCGCCGAATAAACGCGGGAACAGAAACCCCCGCCCGTGACCTTCTTCTCGGCGCCCGCGCCGTCAAAGGCTGCCGGAGTAATGGCGTGGCGGCCGCCCAGTGCATGCGCCCCAGTCAAAGGATGCCGGCGTAATGGCGTGGCGGCCGGCCAGTGCATGCATGGCGGGGGCGGCAGCGGTGCCACGCGCGGCGCAGGGACTGGCCCGCCAGGCTATAAAAAGGGCGCTCGTCCCTCGCCGTTCTCCCATTCTCGCTTCCTCCTCCTCGCCGTTCTCCCATTCTCGCCTCCTCCTCCTCGCCGTACCTAGCAACGATGCCTCGCCTCTGGGATGCGTGGCCCGACAGTGACGAAGAGGAACAACAGCCGGCGCAGGAGGTGGCGCCCGAGCAGCCGCCGGCGCAGGGAGCGGTGGCGCCCGAGCAGCAGCCCGCCCAGGAAGAGCTAGCGCCCGAGCAGCCGGCGCAGGCTGCCCGGCGCTGGAGAAGGGAGAGGAGGAGGAAGCCGGTGTGGCCGGAATAGCACGCCGCCTTCCACTCCTTCGAAACCGCGCGGAACGAGGGAGCATTCCACCAGGTCCTCGGCGGCCTCGAGCAGGCGGCGGCGGCGGCGGAGGCTGCCGCCGTTCGGGCATCTCTGGAGACCCACCAGAGGGAAAAGGCGGAGCGCGAGGTGCGCCGGCAGCTGGCCGAAAACGCTGCGTCGGCCGAGCAGCAGGCCATCATCGCGCAGTACGAGGCCGACTGGCGGCAGGTGGCGCTGCAGAGCGAGCGGCGCAACCGCCAGCCCTCCGAGCAGGCGCAGCTGCACCGGCTGCGGGTGCAAGGCCGGGCAGAGCGACACTGGCTTGCCGCGGCGAAGGATGACGACGAAGCTGGCCCCTCCAACCGGCTCGCCATGGTGGCGAAGGGTGACCGCGAGGAGGACGACGATGAAGACGACGACGCCTAGGATAGTCGTCGCACTGTTTTAGTTTATTTCTCGATGTTTTAGTTTAAATTTGCGTCGAAATTGTACGAACTTGAACTTTGCTGAAATGAATAAAATGCGTCGAGTTTCGAATCGAGTTTTTTTTGGGCCGAAACTTGGGCCCGGGGAGCGACTGGGAAGACTGCTCCCCAGGTTCCAGATTAGCGCCGTTTGACGCCGCGGCAGCCCCAAAACGGCGGTGTTTTGGGCCCTGGGGGTGCAACGGCTAGAGATGCCCTTAACTCCCATGCCCACCAACCAATCAACGGATTTTTAGTCCCATCTCCGTTAAACTCCCATTCCCTGACGGTCACCGCGAGGGTAAAACTGGAATAGTTGCAAAGGGTCTCAATTGCTGATGCTGAGTAAGGCGTACCACTTATGGTCATATTGTCGACATAGCGAAATATTTGTGCCCAGCAAGGAGGCTCTTCACCCGCTGCCTTGGGGTCCCAGGTCATTACGCCATTAGATAATATAGGTAATATAATAAGGCATTTTATTTCATTTGGAGGATCAGACTGTTGATGGTGCATAGATGTGATACCAGAATTTTAATAGGGTTTAATTGATGAACATGAGTGATTAAATTTTCTATCGGTCCAACATTCATATTTTTGCCTATTGTGCCTGCTGCAATGGCTGCTGGGATCTATTTCTTTAATCATAGTACAACTTTTTTTTTTGAACCAGGAGTGCTCCCGAAGGAGCAGGAAGCCTCGTGTTAAACATACAGCGGGTGTACAGTAGAAATTACAAGGGGCCCCATAAGAACAGGAAATAGCACATAGGCCCCTAGAGAATGCAGGAAGGACCGAACTGAAAGAAAAGAAATTACAACCAAGTCCTCCTCTTTCCCCACCGTCGAGCCAGAGAAAAGAATCGAACGTGCCGTCGCCAGGCACCGCCGCGGGGACGAACCACTTGCGCCGATGATGGCTTGCGCCTCAGCATCCGCCGATTCCAGACAGGGCCTCCAAACGGAGGTTGAAGATGGGCTGGAGCTTACCAGCCAGTACCCATGGCCATAAACGGCCACTAGATTGCCCGATAGAATGAAAGCTTCAACGCTCCACGACTGCAACAAGAACAGAGCAGAAATCTTCGGCTGGTAGCTTCCTTCCACCACCACGGCGACAGAATAGGCACCTGCAGAAACTTCAGCTCGCACTTGCGCAGCTCTCCGCCACCCCCCTTTGCTAATCAGCCTATCAATCAAACCCCAACAACTGCCACGGCTCGTCGGAGGAGACAGGAGGAAGATATCGGGGCGACATCGAATCCAAAAACCAGCCTTATTGAAGGAGTAGATCGAGGCAGACAGCCATGGCGCATACGGCTCCACCCTTCGGAGCGCCACACCCAGCAACCACCTCGAACAGACGCAGATCCAGCCAGCGGAGATCTGCCCGTTCCTCCTCGCCGAGCTTATTGAAGGGGAAGGCCGGAGAGAACAACGAAAACGAGGGTGGAAGACCAACCTCGCAAGCTGAAACTCACCTAGCAGGCCAGCGACGTCGCTCGAGAACGCCGGCGGCGAACCTCCCCACGGCACAAGGCCGGAAACTGGCAAAAAGCCAACTACAAAGCAACCTAGCCTACCCCTAACCTGTACAAGGCCACGAGCTAACCCCCCATCACCTCTCCGACCAGCAACGCCGGCGGAGGAGCTCCGGGATCGGCTCGGGCGACTCGGAGCGTCGAAGACGACTCTCAAAGCGGCACCGCTCTAGAGGATAACTCTCCCCCCTATCAATCATAGTACAACTTCGCGGTTTGCTTAATGAGTTCAATACTTCGATCACTATTGTGGGTCCTTACTGATGACAGACATGGTTGATAAGTGCAGTTTTAAGTTTCTTTTTCATCGTGATATCAACATTGACGAGGTGAGCAGGGTTAGGTAGAAAATTTGCTAAATCACCATCATTGATTTTCAGGAACACTAGAATCACCATCATTGATTTTCAGGAACACTAGATATTCATCAATTTCCAGAAACATTATCGACAATTCTTTCTATAGTGTGGATACAACATACTAACATGGGTCGTTTGCATTATTCAGTATGAACATTAAATGCAAGCACTGGCTATTTTTCTGCGACTCATGCTTTACAGTAGTGGTTGTCTTATAAGTTATTTACCCTATTCTCTCGAAGTCAGCAAAAAAAAGTGGTCGCCCTATGTCTCGCTTCTAGCGAGTCGATACATCCTCTCGCTTATGCTAGTTGTCCTATCGCTTGAAGAGGACAAAGTGCTAGGCCGGCCCATTAATGTACAGCTCTGCGACCTATGCTCTGAACCAAAAATTACAACCGTGATGTTAAAAGCTTCAAATTTATACATTTTTAAAAATTGTTTATTTTCAAAAGTTGTTCATTTTCAAAATGTGTTTATTTTATAAAAGTGTTCATTTTATAAAAGTGTTTATTTTCAAATTTATTCATTTTAGAAAATTGTTCATTTTTAAAGTTGTTTATTTTCAAAAAAAAATCATTTAAATTTTTTGTTCAGATTTGAAAAATATTTAGATATTTTTAAAAAAATGAAAACGAATAGTTTTTAAATGATGAACAAATTTAGAAATAACATGGTAAACAATTTCTGAAAAAGAACAAATTTTAAAAATGAACAATTTTTTAACATAGTGAACAATTTCTAAAAATTAAAACTATTTTATAAAATATATTTTTTTCTGAAAATGATCATTTTTTAGAAATTGTGAACAACTAAAAAACGATTTTTTAAAAAAAAGATATTTTTCTTCACAATGAACATTTTTTTATGAAACTAAGAAAAAAAGAAACAAAGAAAGAAAAGAAAACTAACCTGAAGATGGGCCGGGCCCGTGAGGGAGACTGCTGCAGGCGAGTCCTACTATGGCTCGCAATAAGCGAGACATAGTGATACCGAAAAAAAAGGGACAAGAACGAAAGTAGACAAAACCAACTTGCACAGCAAAACTAGCCCCACCCACGAACTCAGGAAGCCCACCTACAAAACTAGCCCATCAACGATTTCACGAAGCCCAATTGCAGTCAATCACCTCTCAGGAAGCAAGCCCAACTACAAACCCAGCCCCGCTCACGAAAGAAAACCAATCTTGAGGCAGACCATGGGACGGAGCATCGGACGGATAGCCGGCTAGCTGAGCATTAGCAAAATCGTTTGTTGTTCGGGTGGCCTAACCTAATATCTTCTAACTTATGTCAATTATTTCTCTCTATTATCTCCTCAACTGATACCTTTCTTCCTTGGCTGAATTATGTTTGGGGGTTCAGACTGCTTGTTTTTCTCTACGAATTGTTGCAGGTACTGCCGGGGATAAGATTGAAGACTTGTTCTGTTTGGTTGGTTTGCGTTATAAAAAAGCACACAAGCTGCAATGGCTACCTGTCAGGTCAGTCTACATCTACATGTACTCTCATATTCGGCCGCACGCGTGCCTGATTTATACAATTTCATGACACTGTATGTGTCAATAATACATATGATAGTACTGCCGATTTAAAAAAAAAAAATGCGCAAACATATTAGTTCTTACGTAATTGTGTCTATAACGAACATGAACATCAATCTCATCATATTGGCGGGCACACAAACTGCACAACATACTGAGCATGTTTCATCAACCAGAAATCAGCTGAGTTAAGAAAATAAAAGATAACATACAAAATATTGTGGACGGAGCACTGAGTATAAAAATGCCAGCTTAAGTTGGTAAGCAAATATTCCAGACAGATAGTGACCAAAGCAGCCACTCGAAGCGTCGGTACAGAAGAGGCAAACTAAGGGAGCTGAGAAGATTCTCAAACACCTACCTGGTCGCCTTTTCCGCTCAACCACATAAAGAGATCCATATACAATCCGTTCCCAAACAACACTAAGAAGCAGCAGCAATGTATTTATATACATACATACATGAGAAACACGTTACACGCCCTGACTGCAGCTGCATTGAAGGGGTCCCTCCCACATTGGATCTTTCATCTTCAGAAGAATGGGAGCGGTTGAAACTGTGGGCTGCTGCTTGCTTCATCTAAGGTTTTAGGCGCTGCATTAACTCACGGTTATGCTCATTTAGGACGAACTTTTCCTGTTCCTCCAACCTCCAATCATCCCCTCCTAAAAGAGAACCAACAAATCACATTAGACGATTATTCAATTTAGCTCATATAAGCTAATCAAGCGGCATACCATCATTAGCAGTGCTCCAAAGCCGAATCACGTTGCACTTGAGATCGGATGCACGAATTCTCCCGACGCCGGACTTCAAAATGTTGCCCTCAGAGTCACGGCGCACACAAAAATCCTTGTGAGAATTGACAAAATCAAAGTACTCCTCTCCTTTCTCTCTCCCTGAACCTACCAAACATACAGCGTGGCCCACAATCTTCTTCTTTTTCTTAGAAAATTTTGCAGGGCGAACTGGCCTATAGATCTGGCCATATTTCAAACTGCCCAATCTTTTGCCACTGTAAAATGAAGTCACAAGACCAGCGCCATCTGCTAGGGCGGTTGTGATGCCCTCAAAATCGTTTTTAGCGATTACGGTAACATCAGCAACCTTATGAATTTTGGGCTGCAGAGAGGGAACAAATGAAACAAAAGTTAGGGTCCAGGAAGATACTGCTCATATGCTCGAAGAAAATAAAAAAGTTTAAATGATCAACTGAGAAATCTGTTACAGAAAGAGAAGCTGAAATGGATTCAGAGAGCCAAGGATGTTAATCTCAAAGGAGAGGCCAATTACAAATTTTTTTATGCTAAGTTAATGGATATCGGAGGAAGAATGTGATAACCACTCTAGTTCATGAAGGGGCTGTCATCACTGGACAGAGAACTTTAGAAGAACACATTTCTGACTTCTACAAGGGCCTTTTTGGTCAACCTATGCATGGAATTGGGCGATATTACTTCTACAAGGAACATTTTCTATGGATCAAATCAAAAGAGTTAATTTTCAAATGAAACACAACAAGGCAGTGAGGCCAGATGGTTTTAACACCGAGTTCTATCAACATTTTAGGGAGGTTATTAAATTTGATCTTCAGACTTCAGGTTGTTTGTCAGGTGTTAACCTGAAACAGGGTGTTTCTGGCAGGGGCTCATGTACCTCTTTTATGTCTTTTTTTCAGATCTTGTACTCATACTCTTTATGTTTTCTCTGATAGAAATCATGGCCCTACTCTTTCTCAAATGAAAAATACCAATATAGACAAAAATTATCTACCAACTTCTCTATCATCCCAACTTGAGTAGGAACTAACAAACTATATTTCTAGCATGAACAATCATACCTCAGCAGATTGGCCTCTAAGACCAAAATTTTTCAGTCGAAGTGGTATGTGCACCATTCGGGTTAAACGATGAGGCTGAATAGCATAACCTTTCTCGATCATTTCCGCGCGAGTCTCTTTAAATTCGTCAAACAGTTCCTCAGGATCTAAATCCTCAAGGAGATCAGGATCTCTTTTCATCTGAATAGCTTCGGAACGTTCCAGTACTCGAAGTGCATGCACGTTTGCATATGCTACACAACGTCCTGTGGAAGAGAATGGTACATTAACATATGCAATACACACCATTTTTTATATTTACAAGTTTAGCAACTTACTTTTCTCTTGAATGTAGATTTTTCCCAAAAGACTGTACCCATTGAATCTTGTATCATCATATGAAATTCTAAAATTTTTGTTGAACTGTGAATGGATAAGAGCAAAACAGTTAAACAGTAACAAAAAAAAATCTGATTCATAACAAACAACATAATGATAAGTAGAGTTCATTTTTCACCTTTTGGCCACAATCGCAGAAAAACTTAGGAACCATGAAAAGCGACCTCCTTATAGGCAGATTCTCTCTTTTACATTTACACCGCCAAACCATATCCATGCCATCAGAAGAACTATCAAGTTCATATCTAATAATGGGAGGCATACCGTAACCTACACAACAGCAATATAAAAATACTTATTATGCATATGTGTTTCAAGAAGGCATTAGTGGCATAGAGATTTAAAATTTTAAACATATATATCAACATACAGCCACAATTTCCAATGAAACAAGTTATTATGATTCGAAAAAATGGTGTGGCTATATACATAACACAAAGCGGATACTTTCACATAAAGTATTTCCGCAAAGAGCGCAAAGGCAACACGAACTTTAGGCCTGCTAGAAAGATGGCAATAACTACATAAATAGCTAGTTCTAGCACGGTAGGAATTAAGCTAGAATGCCAGTTACCCTATCATGAGAAACACCTTGAAAATCTAGAACTGCAACTGTTCAAAAGCATGGAATGTATCTGAACTGACCCGGGAATCAAGAAGCAGTGAGTTGGCATTTTAAGTTCAATATTTTGAATAGGATCATAACTTATTCAGGTATAGAAGTTCATAAGATTTAAATAAAAAAGTAACTTATTGATAGATCAATAAGCCAAGAAGCGGACAGGTTTTCAGTTTGGATGATGCAGTATAGTGATCCAATTGTACCCAACCCAATTAACTCATCAACCTTCTACTAAATCTATGCAAGGAGTAGTGGTTATGTATGTTGTCATGGTAGTGTGCTGAAATATTTTGGGTTATCATTCCACTCGAATAGCTCGTCATACTTAAACTGTAAATTGATACGCACTAGTGCTAGTCAACAACTACTCCAGGATATGTTCTGCTTTCTACCCTGCACTAGGAATCATGCCAAACTTGTATCGACATGCTAGCTAGCTTGATCATGCAAGACATATAGACAGCAATTTTCTTATTGTTGCAAGTACAAAAATTACTGTTAAGATGCAAGCATTTAACAGATGCTTGTATGGGACCATATTAGAAACAGGTGCTTGTATGGGTTCATGCATAGCATAGATGGGTTGACCTGTTGATCAATAGGCTACTGTGCTCACCATAGATAAATTGACCTGTTGATCAATGCATGTGAAAAAAAAACAATGCTAAGAATAGGATACTGCACTCCTCTTTCTAAATGATTTTAAACCTGAACAATATTATATTGCAGCGCTGAACACGCCAAAACTACTGACTGTCAGTTTGACACTGCCCACTAGTCACCGTCAGTTGAGGTCAACGCCCCAGGTTGTCTCGGCATCTCAACGCCTTGACCAAGGGGGTTGGGCAAAAGAGACAGAAATTGCCACACCTCAACGCCTTGACCCAGGAGGTCGATTAGTTTAACCTCAACGCCTCGACATCGGACGTTGAGCAAAAGAGACGTTCTAGTGTATGTAGGCAATGCTTTGCAAATACATCTGAACTGAATTAAAAATCAAGAAGCGGTGTTCTAACACCAAACAAACTCCATTCGCCTTCCACAAAATCAAGCCCTAGATATTTGCTATAGGACGCGAAGAGGGAGATGGGGGACGGGGGAGGTACCTCGGCCTTAGGCAGTCTCGATACGGCAGCGGGCGAGCGGGAGAGCGAGGGCAGGGAGGGAGTGGACGACCTTCCTGGCGGCGCCTCAGCGCCCGCGTCGTAGGGGCCGCGGCGGAGGCGTGCGGCGCGGAGGTGCAGCGGCGGCTGGTAGGAGAATCCACGCAGGGGGGCGTCGCGGCTCGAGATCGGAGCAGCAGAGGCGCCCTCGTCTGGCGTGGTAGCAGGGGCGCCCTCGTCCGGCGTCGCAGACGCGGCGCAGCAGAGGGCGAGGTGCCGCCGGCACGAAGCCCTTGGCTGATTTGGGAGTGGCACCAGGCTTCCGCTCCAATTTCTTTTCCTTTCCGATTTTTTCCTTTTTCTACCGTCGTCTTCTGTTTTCGGGTAACCGCCGTTAAATGATAGTGTGACTAACTGACTAGTATGTGAGTATTTCATAGGCAGCGACTTGACGGCGCGAGTGACATGCTCCACAGCCTCTTTGCTTGTTTGATCAAGGGTTACGATTATATAGTACAGTATATGGAAAAACAAAGGATTCTTGTAGAAAAAGTTTAAGTAGATGTTAGATTTCCTATGAAAAGTGCAAAGGACTCCTTAGAAAAATAGCTACGATATTCAGTTCTATAAAGCAAACAATCAAAATGTGAAGAAAAAAAAACTCGAACGCTCCAGGTCAATGCTGAATCTCGGGGTTGTAGTGTAGGATTGTAGATTTGAGAATCGCGAAGCTGGAAGAAATTACTACTCCCTCCGGCCCAATAAAATTGTCAGAGGAATTGCACTGGCTAGTACATATTTTGTATAGAAGTCACGACAATTATTTCGGATCGGAGGTAGTATCATTTTTCCATTGTCAAGTGAACATACTAGTATGACTTGGAAAAGCCAATATGCGATAAAGTCGTTACACTAAGAAGAGGTATGTAGGCATATTTAAGAAGTTCCGTTCATGTTCTAGAAAAAAAGTTGCTTTCATACAGGCTACCTAGGGACTTCATACTTAGTGAGAGAAACTACTTTATGGACACTCACTTTTTTTTTCTTTCAAAATGATAATTAGGACTCCATATATTCGATTAGAGGGAGTGGCGAAAGAGGAGTGCTCCAGAAAGGAAAAAGGAAAAGGCGATGGGAAGAGGAGGACATGCGATAACTTGCAATGTGGTAACAACATGACAACCACGAACCACCCCCTCGGCGGTTGGACGGGGTAATGTGCCTAAGTTAGAAAGTTGGTCGATAATAGCTCCTTTGCATCGCAAACGCGCTACCCCTCCTAGACGCACACCACTAAGTAATCCAAGCTAAACCACATTACTAACTAACAGTGGATAATCATCTTTCTTAGAGGCACTAAATACAACTCCATGAATGAGCCTTTTTCTTTCAGTAGCAAATCAATAGTATTTTGACGTTACTCAGGTAGAGAAGTTCATTTGATCGCTTATTTGTTAAGTTCACGTTAGTTAGAACAGTAAAGAATAAACATATGTTAACATTTTGGCAAAAATGTATATATAGTCTAAGAAACATAAAATTTCCTACAGATACATGTATTTGACAACACAATTTTGAGTTCATATCACAAAATTATACGGGTGGCTCCGCCACTGGGAGGAAGGTGCATGTCAGACGTGGGGAGGACTACGACCGGACGAAGAAGAGGCGCTTTCGCAATGCACAACTTTATATCCTAATTAATCACAATATATTCGTGGTGTGCCTTAAGAAGAATAAACATGTACTCCCTCCGTATCAAAATATAAGATGTTTTACCGTTTATTAGACAACATGTATCTAGACATGTTTTAGTGCAAAATACACATTAATCTACACACTAAAAAAATTACTAGATATGTTTTGTCTAGAAAATGCTAAAACATCTTATATTTTATACGGAGGGAGTATATATATGTAAGCTCAAAACACACATAGAGAGAAAATGTACCGTGGCAAAATGGGTAGACAAAAAACTCAAAACGATATGTAAGAATTATATACCATGTCACTGCAAAGTTCGGGTGAAATAACCACTGACCTCCACGTCGCTCCATAAATTAGCAGCTGGGATGAGATCGATCCATGTCTCGAGAAAATAGCCAGCCACAGAACTTTGGCAGGATGTAACGCCTCGACAAACCATGAAAAACGTGTCAGTAAAAACACCAAGATTAAGATATAGTGAGAATATTGTTACTACTTAGCTTGCAGATTAATCGAGGAGCAAGATGTCCATACAGTTGCTAGCGTCTAGTTATCTTTTACTACATCGGTAAAGTACTCTCGCCCTTGAAGGTTTCAAGTATATTTCTCGTTTTCCTTCTGATTTTGTCTGCGAGGACTATGAAGGGTTCATTTCAAACAGGCGGCCGGAGTGTTCGACCGATTTTAAGCTAAAAAGAGCACTCGATTCGCAGATCGATTTACACTTGGTTCTCACGGCAAATCGGAAAGGAAGTCGTGCTGGCATCATGGTGGCTCACCGGCCAATAACTGACGGAGCTGCAAGCTCGTACTCAGCTCAGCTAGCGACGACCCAAGATCTGCGAAGCAAGCACACCTAGCTAGCTACTTGCTAGTTGGCTAGCTTAGCCAAATTCGATCCATGGACGGGCGTACGTACCTGCGCCGACGACAGCCGCGCCTTGCCTTTGCTCTGTCCGCCGCTTGCAGCGCGCCGGCCATGGTGGAACCGCTCGAATTCGGCCGGGATGGATGTGCTTGGGGAGAGGGGAGGAGGAGGAAGAGGAACGCGGCTCACCGGCCAGGAGTCAATACGCTCTCCGCGAGTAGCTAGGCGTGGGTTAGTACTCTGCTCCACTAGTCAGCTCGGCCACGAAAAGCGTGTGATGTGCACCACGTCCACTGACTGGCGCACGCACATTTTTGTGCATCAGAGTCCGTGAAGCCGGCAGGAGAGCAGACCGTGTCCTTTGCTGCGCACTGTTCGGTTGGCCTAGAGGGTAATCCCGTTGTTCTAGTATTTTTTTTATCAAAAATGGCCCTTTAGAGGAACTTCAAGCATATATGGCACCTTATGAAAACCACAACAATAAATGGCCCCTCTGTTGTTTCCCTCTTTCTCTCGCTGTGTGTTGTTTACTGACGAAACTGAAAAACCAGAGAAGACACGAGTTTGGTGCAGAGATTTCTCTTGAACTATTTATCAGAGGTTCTGATCATGGGGCTTCTCCACTACTTGGACGTGGCATCCCACGTCCGGAGATCACTCACTTTGATCCTACAACGATGGAGTGGCTCGCACAAAACGCGTCCACTTAAGAGACTAAAACTGAAGATTCGCTACCTAAAGGAATGACCAAGTCCTAACTGAACCTAGTACCGGTACCGTGTGTTGCAACAGCCAAACCAACGTCGGTTTCAGTCTCGTGTCAGCCAAGCTGGAGGTTTGAACAACATTTCTTCCCCTCAAACCTGATGCTTGATCTTCAGAGCGTCGATCTTCTCATGAAACTCGACGAACTTGTTGCGGCCTAGGGCCTTGGTGAGGATGTCTCCAAGTTGTTCCTTAGTGCTCACGTGTTCAACTTCCAGCGTTCCATTTTCTGCGGTTGCTTGTTGCGGTTGTGGTGCACTGGGTTCTTGCATAAAGTGATGTCGGACTTGTTATCTATGAAGAGTCTGAACTTTTGTTGCTCCTAGCCGGTGAGCTCACCGACGAGTCTGTCCAGCCACACTCCTTGACACGCTGCTGCCACCGCTGCAACATACTCAGCTTCTGTGACGCCCCGAGATCGGGCACTATGCAGATTTCGGCATTTCCACCCAAATCCGCATAATAACCGATTTCAGGTTGCCACTTGTGATAACATTACAACAGTTCACGAATAATCCACAACAACAACAGAGGAGGTATATACAAGACGACTCAAACGAGTCAAGGATACAACTGATACAATACAAAGATCCAAATGACAGCGGAAGAAACAACATAGTGTCTGACTACGGACAAGATACAAATTGGACTAAGAGTCCTGAAGATAACCGATGGCGTCCAATCCCTGCCCAGGCCAAGCCGGAGGGATTCCCAAGCTAACGTCGTCAGACTTCAAACCTGTTGACTGCAATGTGGAATATGCAGCCACGAAATAGATTCGTGGGTCAGTACTATTAAGTACTGGCAAGTGGATAAACCATACTCACAAGATACCAGCGTAACCAATCATCACAAGGTACAAATACTTTGGGTAGAACGGAAGGAAGGGATTATTGCAAAGAAGCGGCAGCGGGCCGCACTAACTAACTACAGAGACGCGCTACAACATCCGGCTAAAAGAAAGGGATAAGGTAGCGCGACAAAACCAACTATAACTACTCACCAAACAATACCCATCCAGTGTTACCCCCTACTAAGGAAGCAACCCAAGGAAACTCACACTGTTGATTAAGGTGACATTCATTTTTATGGTGGAGGTAATCTATATTACTAGTCAAGTTATCATCGTTAAGTGTAAGTTGTCTGAGTACTTGTTAGCCAGCACTTTCACCAAGTCATCCATAACCGCGGACAACACGGCTTCTCGAGAAGATTAACCCTGCATGGATGCACCAATTTGGCCGTACACGTAAGAATGACCCGCCAGATGGAAATGCACTTCCACCAAACGAGGCACTCAACACAACCCAACTCTTCTTCGCATCAAGCCCAAAGAACCACGTGCAATTGAGCGCACGACTAATCAGCTTCGCAGGAGGAGGTCGCCACCCCTCCTTGCTTCTATGAGCACCACGAGATCAGGTTGTTGTTCAAGAAGAACACGTAGCTCGTGATGCTTTTGCGATTGTTGATGTCGACGGCGTCGTCGTTGTTGCTGAAACCAACAAGTTTCGCCTCTCCTCCGTGCACATAGCGGCACTCAAAGTCCTGCGTGCCACGGAGGTAGCGCAGTATCTGCTTGACCGGCGCCTCCATGTGCCTGCTCACGATGCCCACGACATGGGTGATGTCAGGCCGGGTGTTGACTAGGTAGCGTAGGCTACCGATCACACTCATGTACTTCGTCGCGTCGACGACGGCGCCGTCCACCACCTTCCGAAGTTGAAGGAAATGCTCCATGGGTGTGTTGCATGAGTTGCACGTGTTGAGTCCTGCACGCTCCAGGATTTTTTCGGCGTATGCTGCTTGGGTCAGCGTGATCTCCCCCTCTCGATGTTGTACCTCGATACCTAAGTAGTAACTAGGGAGACCGAGATCGCTCATCTCGAACATCTGCTTCATCTGTGTCTTGAACTGGACGATATCCCCCGCGTTGCTCCTTGTGATCACAAGATCGTCGACATAGACACCGACAAGCAGAAAAGATTCGGAGTTACCACAACGCTAGACGACGTGTTCGAGTGAGCAGCGTGTGAACCCGAGAGACACGAAGGTCATGTTGAGCTTTGCGTTCCACGCGCATGGAGCTTGACGAAGACCGCACAACGCTTTGTCCAGCTTGAGGACCTTGGAGGCATCCTTGTCGATGGCGAAACCGGGAGGCTGCTGCACATACACCTCCTCGGTGAGGACGTCGTTCAGAAACGCCGATTTGACGTCCATGTGGTGTACTTCCCACTTTCCATGCGCGGCGAGCGCGAGCAGCAAGCGCACCGTATCCATGCGCACCACGGGAGCAAACACCTTGTTGAAGTCCACCCTCCTGTCGTTGCGAGTACCCCTTCGCCACCAGCCTCGCCTTATACTTCACGATGGCGCCGGCAGGATCTCTTTTCACCTTGAAAACCCACTTCATGCCAATGGCACGGTGTCCCTTGGGCAGAGAGGATGGTGACCAGGTGGAATTGTCTTATATGGACTTCAGCTCAGCTTCCATCGCGCTGCGCTGATATGTCTCCAACGTGTCTATAGTTTCTGATGTTCCATGTTGATATTATGCCAGTTGCTACATGTTTTCCGTATGTTTTCCTACGTTTTCCGGGACTAACCTATTAAAAAGATGATAAGTGACAGTTCCCTAATTTCTGCTGTTTTTTATTTCAGAAAAGTTGTTCTGGAAATATTCTCGGAATTGGACCCCACGAAAGCCAGAAGTCTTAGAAGTCCCATAAGCTTCCAGAAGTCCCGAAGAGCCCCGGAAGGGGGCCACAGGGTGGCCACACCATAGGGTGGTGCGGGCCCCCTGGTCGCGCCACCTGGTGGTGTGGGCCTCCTGGCCACCACCCGGCATCACCCTTTCGCCTATTTATACTCCCCGAGGCGTAAACCCTAGATACATCGACCTTTTCCACAAAATACATCCGTAACTCCGCCGCCGCCGACAAGTTTCCGGGGACAGATCTCTGTTCTAGCAACCTGCCAGGACGGGGAAGTACCCCCGGAATCATCTCCACGGACTCCACCGCCATCTCCATCGTCGTTGCTTTCTCATATGCATGATGAGGAGGGAGTAGTTCTCCCCCGAGGTTGAGGACTCTACGGGTAGCTACGTGGTTCATCTCTCTCTCCCATGGTGTGATCTATATGTGATCATGAGCTTTGTAATCTATTTAAATTCGTAGATGTTACTCTTCATCTTTTGCTACTCAAGTGCTTTATTAATATGAACTTTGGAGTCACCTTGTCCCGCGGTGTGAAGGTGACAGTGTGCACATCATGTGTGTCTCCTCTATGAATTGTGGTATTTGTCTAGTACCATCTAGGGCGCTCATAGTGACAGTGTGGGTTAACTAGACATGGGAATGCTTACTTTAAGGAATGCTTTTTGCAGCCCTACGCAATGATTTTTTTTTTAACAATGGGAAGGACCTCGAAGGGTCCATACTGCATTAAGCGGTGGGATTACACGTTACAGCAGGGACCAAAGAAACAAAGGAAATTACAATCAAGTCCCTGAAAATTATGAAAAGGACCTTAACTAAAAATTGGGGAAAGCAATCAGGTCCTTCACCACCGAACACAAGCAGCTCGCTGCAGCGGCTGTCAGCTCCATCGCCGGGGACATAACCACTTGGAGACGGAGCAACGCGAGATCCCACCGCCGAGCTGAAGAAGGGCCTCCGCCATGGCTCACCAGACCGGAGGTTTAAGCTTTGATGCAACCAGCACCAGAGCACGGAGTGACCCCGTCGGTCAAGAATAACAGAGGCGAGAGCTCGTCTCCATTGATACACTCCGCAGATCGCAGCCAGAAGATCTCCCCGTGGAACTGCAGAACATGTATGCATGTTCTTCCTCCCGCAACCGTAGCGGCAAAGAGGAACAAGCTCCTCGGCTCCAGAAGTTCCACCGCAAATCCTAGCCTTCCGCTGACAAACTAAGAACACCAATCCGCCATCAAAATCGGAGCTTATGCCACTAGCTCGAGGAGGCAGATCGAAAGAAAAGATGCAGCAAAAGACCAGGGGCATGGCCTTATGCAGGAAGCCAGCAGAGCTCCTCTCGGACGCCATCTCCAACCACAGGAGATCAGCTTCACGAAGAGGAAGAACAGCCTGAAGGCAGGGCTGGCCACCAAGCCCTGACTCCATACTTCCGATGCGAACCTTATTAGAAGAGATGCTCAGCTCCGTCCACTTCGCATGCAACACCACCTGCCACCAGCAGGTCGCAGCTAAGAGGAAGAAGGCGGCGGCGCAGCAGATCTGGACGCGAAGATCTGCTGTCCTACTCTCGCACAACACCTGGGCAACAACAGGAAAACAAAAAGCAAACCTACCACTACTATAAACAGCCCAAGTTGCGCATCCTCGACTACGCCGGGCGGCAGCGCCGCCGGAGCAGAGAGGGGAGCGAGCCGGGGGAAAAGCGGGGGTGTAGAGATGACTCTACATGGGGGCAGAGAGGGGAGGAGGGGAAGGATGTATGTGTCTCCTCCGCATGATTAGTGTTCTTTATTTGTTATGAAATCTCTGTAAACTTTTTGATCACGGTGTAAAGGTGACCGTGTGTGCACCGTGTGGTTTAGCAATATATTTATATTTTGTGTTGGATAACCCTACGAAATTGTGGTGTTTGCGTGGAACCATCTGGGTACCATGGTGATAGCGTGGGGGTTACTTAGTTGGGAAAGTGCTTACTCTGAGGAGTGTTGTTAAATCCCTACGCATGGATTGGTGTTGTTATTCGACCAGAGAGTGGTTTGGAGTAGCATAATGAAGAGATGGTATTTATTAATTCAATTATGTTTTCATTGTTGAGAGTGTCCACTAGTGAAAGTAGGATCCCTGGGCTTTGTTTCCAAGCATTGAAACACCGTTTTCCGCATGTTCTTCTACATGTTTGCTTGCTGCCATATTTATTTCAGATTGCTATTATCACTTATAACCATCCATATTACTCGCATTTCACTATGTTTTCACCAAACTAGTGCACCTATACAACTCACAATTGTATTAGGTGTGTTGGGGACACAAGAGACTTCTTGTATCGTGATTGCAGGGTTGCTTGAGAGGGATATCTTTGACCTCTACCTCCCTGAGTTCGATAAACCTTGGGTGATCCACTTAAGGGAAACTTCCTGTTGTTCTACAAACCTCTGCACTTGGAGGCCCAACACTGTCTACAAGAATAGAAGCGTGCGTAGACATCAAGCTCTTTTCTGGCGCCGATGCCGGGGAGGTAAGGTAAAAGGTACTCACATCCTCGGGTGTGAGTGCACAAAGTTATTTCCTTTAGATTCTGCAATTATATCTTTTTGTTTCTTTTTTTCACTAGTTAGGCTTATTTTTACTTGTTACTTGTTTTTACCTTTATGCTTAAATGGAAAACAACAAAAATATGAGAGAGCTTTATAATATTTATCTTGAGTTAGAACATAAAGTGTTTGAAGAGAAAATTTAAAAACCTATGGAACTTTATTTGCATGCTAGTGGCAATGTTATTAGTATGAACTCTTTAAACACCATTATTGCTAATGCTATGGAAGAGTCTAAGCTTGGGGAAGCTGGTTTTGATGAATATGATATTTTTAGTCCCCCAAGTTTTGAGGAGGAAATTTTCTTTGATGATACTTTTCCTCCAATATATGATGATTATAATGATTGTGGTATTCTAGTTCCACCTGTTTACAATTGATAAATATGATATTTTTAGTCCACCTACTATTGAGGAGAAAATTAATTATGATTAAAAAATTCCTCCAATATTTAATGATTATGGTGATGAGAATAATAATGATAGATATTTTGTTGAATTTTCTCCCACTACTATTAATAAGAATGACTATGCTTATGTGGAGAGTATTAATTCTTTTATGCATGTGGCTCATGATAAGAATATTTCATGTGATAGTTATGTTGTTATTTTATTCATGATGCTACTGAAAGTTATTATGAGAAAGGGAAAAATAATTTTATGCATCTCAACAATATCAATTTTCCCCTCTTTATGTTGAAAATTATGAAGTTGCACTTGTTTTGCTTTCCTATGCTAGCAACTTTGTGTTTTATTGACTTGTCTTTCTACAAGATTCTTTTTCATAGGAAGTGGGTTAGACTTAAATTTGTTTTACATTTTCTTATTGATGCTCTCTTTTGCTTCAATTCATAATTCTTATGTGATCATCTTCTCAAATTATCATGCCTAGCTGAAAAGGCTTTAAAGAAAAGCACTTCTTGGGAGATAACACATGTTTTTAATTTTTGCATTGTGTTTCTCTGTTTCCTTTGAGTCAAGGGGTTGTATACTTCTGTAGAAACTCCTTTGTATCTCTCTTTTCATGTTTTAGTAGTGCCAAGTAAAGTTTCTGACGAAAGTTGGAGTTGGTTTTCGGATTTCTGCGCAGAAAACAGATATCTGTTGTCCACCGTAAAAGATCGTATAAAATCCTGGAAGATCAGAATGATCTAAAACATTTTGTACTTATTCCTCAGCTAATTCCGCAACTTTTCTTAGTTGACCACTTTTTTATTTGAAAAAATTAAGATTTTCGAAAAAAAATCATCTTTACCTGTTGTTCTCTTTTGACAGATTTCTGCCAATAATTGCATTTGCATCTTAATCTCTTCTTTTGGTGTTCTTTTGAGAAAAAGAGTTTTAAAAGAAGTTGCGACAGTAGCTAATGTGTTTATGAGTGTTAGTCTTGTGTTGAAACTGAACCATGTGAATTTATTATTTCGATTACACTAACGTTGCTAATGAAGATTGTGAGAAGTTTGGTGTGAAGGAGAGTTTTCAAGGGTCAAGAGAAGAGGATGATATGATGTGATCAAGAAGAGTGAAAAGCCTAAGCTTGGGGATTCCCCGGTGGTACATCCCAGCAAATTCCAAGAAGACTCAAGCATCTAAGCTTGGAAAGCCCAAGGCATCCCCTTCTTCATCGACAAATTATCAGGTCACTTCTAGTGAAACTATATTTTTATTCGTTCACATCTTATGTGCTTTACTTGGAGCATCTTTTAATTCTGCTTTTAGTTTGTTTAGTTTTCTTTTCTGTAGTTTATGGTTGGATCTTATCATACTTGTGTGGGAGAGAGACACGCTTTGTTTTCATTGCTTAGAACACTCTAGTTTTCATTCTTATTGTTGTGTGAGTGTTCACTTTTTGCTAGTACTACGTTTAGCCTTTGTTTTCATGCATCTCTTATTTAGAGTTGTTAGTACTCTCTAGTTTTCATTGCTATATGCTTATAGAGAGTTTTTGTTGTCTCATATATGTTCTTGGTTGGGAATAGAAATGCTTATGTGATAGTTGCTATAGTGGAAAAAATCGCATGATCTTGTAGATCACTAAACTGCTTCACTTGAATCACTGCTGTTGTTTTGAGATATTAATTTTCTTAATGGATAAACGGGAAGGACTGGTAATTATAAAACTTTAATGGTTGGTCTAAGAAACTTGAAACTGTGCCACACTTAAATTACCAGCTGATAGAAACAATGGTATATGATTGCTACGAGTGATACATTTCTGATCGGCTTTTTGTTACGCGCTATGGTCGGGGTAGCCAACAGTGACTTGTCACTGCCACGGACCCTCTTGGAGTGATTTGCATTATGCCTTGTAAGATGATTTGCTTGCTGTAATATTTTAACTTGTGAGTCTATGTTGCAGTTCCTGGGACTTCCACCATCCATATTTGCTAGCCTCTTCGGTACTGTACATTGCCCTTTCTCACATTGAGAGTTGGTGCAAACTTCACCAGTGCATCCAAATCCCGTGGGAGGACTTTGTTCTCCTACACATAAGCCCATATATTCTTCCTCAAAACAGCCACCATACCTACCTATCATGGCATTTCCATATCCATTCCGAGATATATTGTTGCACAACATCCACCTCCATTATGTTACTTGATGATGAACTTCATGGTTATTTATGCATACTGCTACACTGGCAGGAGCATGCAGTTGGATACATCAGAGATATTCCATTATGATTTATGAGTACTAAAAGTGTGATGATTCATTGTAATATAGGATGTTGCCCCTACGGTGAGGATATATAAAATAAAATAAATGAAAAAGCCCAAAAATTAAAAAAAAAAGGGCGAAAGATAGAATAAAGAGAGAGGGGGCCCATCACTATCCTTTATACCACACTTGTGCTTCATGTTTAGCACCAACACTTCAGTTTGGAGAGATTTTTCATATTATTATCATTCATAACTATGTGGGGGAACTTTACATTATAGAACTTGGCTTGTATATTCCAATGATGAGCCTCCTCAAATGATCTCTAGGTCTTCGTGAGCAAGCAAGTTGGATGCACCCCCACTAGTTCCATTGGAGAGCTTTCATACACTTATAGATCTATGTGCATCCATTGTGTGGAAATCCCTACTCCTTGCATAGCTTCGGTTGTAAGACTTTCTCTTGTCTAATGACCACTTTCAGCTTTGTGAGCCTTCCTTCCATTGACCTTCCAAACCCCCCATAATGTTCTCTTTGCCATAACATCCCGGTGCTAGGGACCAACGCAGAACACTTGTTTGTTTTTAGTGCGCAAATAGTTTAAGATTCAAGCTTTGCATCATGTGGAAAGCTTGACTTGATCCTAACAGGGGTTGTGAAGATCGTTTGACGTGCATGATATTGTTGTTCTTGAAAGCTTAAATCGTCTCTAATAAACT
Source organism: Alopecurus myosuroides (assembly GCA_028641055.1). Taxonomy (NCBI): domain Eukaryota; kingdom Viridiplantae; phylum Streptophyta; class Magnoliopsida; order Poales; family Poaceae; genus Alopecurus; species Alopecurus myosuroides. Next base: position 421,785,567 of record CM054059.1, read on the forward strand.
TTGCACGGTTCATAGTCTTTTAGTATTGATTCATTAAAAGTTTTTCTTCTTTCTTCTTGTGCATACTTGTTGATATCAAATATAGATCACAGCTTTAGTTCATTTGATCCTAGTTTACATGCTCTACTTTACATATTATGATCAAGATTGTGTGGTAGCATGTCACCTCAGAAATTATTTTGTTTTATTGTTTACCTACTCGAGGACGAGTAGTAACTAAGCTTGGGGATGATTGATACGTCTCCAACGTATCTATAATTTCTGATGTTCCATGTTGATATTATGCCAATTGCTACATGTTTTCCGTATGTTTTCCTATGTTTTCTTACGTTTTCCGGGACTAACCTATTAACAAGATGCCAAGTGTCAGTTCCATGTTTTCTGCTGTTTTTTATTTCAGAAAAGTTGTTTTGGAAATATTCTCGGAATTGGACCCCACGAAAGCCAGAAGTCTTAGAAGTCCCGGAAGCTTCCAGAAGTCCCCAAGAGCCCCGGAGGGGGGGGGGGCCACAGGGTGGCCACACCATAGGGTGGCGCGGGCCCCCTGGCCGCACCACCTGGTGGTGTGGGCCCCCTGGCCACCCCCCGGCATCGCCCTTTCGCCTATTTATACTCCCCGAGGCGTAAACCCTAGATACATCGACCTTTTCCACAAAACACATCCGTAGCTCCGCTGCCGCCGACGGCAAGTGTCGGGGGACAGATCTCTGTTCTGGCACCCTGCCGGGACGGGGAAGTGCCCCCGAAACCATCTCCATCGACTCCATCGCCATCTCCATCGCTGTTGTTGTCTCCTATGATGAGGAGGGAGTAGTTCTCCCCCGAGGATGAGGGCTCTACCGGTAGCTATGTGGTTCATCTCTCTCTCCCATTGTGTGATCTATATGGGAAGCAGTGGTGAATGTTGGCAAATTATTTTCTGCTTCATTTGTTGTCGCCGCTTGTCTGCAGCAGCATCTTGGTCATACAAAGTTCTTCACTTTCGACAACTGCATTGCTGGAATTGTTTTGGTCAAGTTTGAAAATGCTGATGACTTGGAAGATTTGAATGACATGGCATTCAAATGTGAGCTATACGACTCCTTCCTCCTGAGGAAGGTTAATTCAGTTCAAGAGTATCCTTCAGATGTTTATGCTCTGTTCGGCACTGTCGCGGCTTGGAAGCTCGACTTCTGAATTGCTACCAATACGATGATTTTGACGTGTATTGCGACGTTCAGCACTGTTGCTGTTGAAAATATCTTTAGTCCTAGTCCAGAACATGCTGAATGCATGATGGTGTTGCTGTGTACAAATTAAAAGTTTGTGTAGGTCTGCGTAGTGAACTTCTACTATTAGTCTGAATCTTGTACTTTTGTGTTAGCTTGCCTTGAACCAACGTCTTTATGTGTAGATGTACGTGTTGTATGCATTATGTCACTGTGACGTACAAAGTAGTAATATTTCGTGTAAGTTTATGTAGTGAAATTCTACTATTATTGTGGTTCTTGTACTTTCCTGCTAGTTTGCCTTGAACTATCGTCTTATGCCTACTTGTACCCTGCTTGCGGAGCAAAGTGAAAAACGTCAACTCGCCGCTGTGTAATTCGGTGCATTTCATGTCTATTTGTACTTGCGGACAAATATAGTTTGTACTTTGTCCCGATGCAATTGTGTACACCCCTACGTCTTGCTTTAGTCTTTGTCTAGAACGTGTTGAATGCACGAAGGTATTGTGATGTACAAGTTAATATTTTTTGTGTAAGTTTTTTAGTAAACTCATACCATATTTATTTATCGTGTACATTCGTGTTAGTCTGTCTTACACTGTCGTCCTATGCGTACTTGTACTTTGCTTGCAGAACGTAATGCAGAACATCAACTCGTACGCGGCGCACTCCGGTGCATTACATATCTATTTGTACTTGCAGACAAAAGTAGTTTGTACGTCGTCCGGATGCAATTGTGTGCATTCCCTACCTCGTGCTTTAGTCGTAGGCTAGAACATGCTGAATGCACAAAGGTACTTTAAAATTTTGTGTAAAGTTTTTATAGTGAACTCCTACCATCTTTCTTTATCTTGTACTTTCGTGTTAGTTTATCTTGTACTGTCTTCTTATGCGTACTTGTACTATGCTTCCATAACGAAATGCAAAACGTCAACTCGTCCGCGGTGTACTCCTATGCACTCCATGTCTATTTGTTCTTGTAGACAAATGTTGCTTGTACGTCGTCCCGTTGCAACTGTGTACATTCTCAACCTCGTACCCCATATCCTCATCCTTTCACGACCTCAGTAGTTCGTTTACACGAGAAGGCAGCAAATGTAGACCGTTTATTGTGTATCTGCGGTCCAGATTCATTTTAGAATGTGAAGACACTATTGCAGGTTAATACGGCTAGCTATTTATATAGCTCACTTCTATTCACCATCGCCCCCACCCCGAGAAGCAACCGCACAGTAAACTCAAAATCATAGATCTGCAGCAATGTCTAGCAAGAGGAAACAGGTGGTTGCAACGAAAGCAGCGGAGAAGAAACGTAGGGCCGAGATTGCTCTCCTCAGCCAGAATTCGATAGGTTGTTCTCTGAATGAAGTAAATCCAGTCGGTGAGAAATCAACAGTTTGTTTGGATTCGAATGGGAAACGCGCATGTGTTGAGAATCAGGATACAAGGTATGTTTACTTCATTCAGGTGTCTTGTACCTTCATTGCATCATGGCCAATTTATACTTTTTCAACTGTTGTTCCTTGTTGCATAATCCAGCACAACCTCTTTGAATGTCACAAACCCAGTCAAGGATTCCAATCTGAATGTTGACACAACTTTGAACTCTAATCCATCATACAACGAAGCCGTGGAAAACCTAAGGAAAAGCGAGGTACGTTCAATTCAATAGTTGCTTTTGTTCCTAATATTTTCATGTGGGGTAAAAACATATGAGAAGTTTTTCTTCACTATCGTTGCAGGTTGAGAGGGCTAGACTGGAGGTCATTCTTGCCGAGACAAACATGCAATGTTCCACTGTTATTGACAAATGTGAGAGTCTCTCAAAAAAGTGTGGAAAACTATTTGACGATTTTGAAATGGATAATAAATTGTCTAAATCCTCTACCCTTGAAGCAAGAAAACTTCATGCTCAGTGTGACGAATTGTCCGATATTTTGAGCAAGGAAAAGGACAAGAGTACTGAAATAAAGAACAAACCAATCGGTTTAATCAATGAGTTAATGAAAGAGAAAAGTATTCTAAAAAAGGAGTGCGAAAAACTTCGTCAAGAAGTTTTCAATGTCTTACAGCTGCAGAAAAGGGATCTCAATGAGGGTATTAGCGCACGAGCTGACAAACAAAAGGAAAACAATGATTTGCGTGAGCTAATCGATAAGTTGACGAATTAGTTAGCGTCACGGCGCGAAAAAGAGCAGTAACCACAACACGGTGGTGGTGAAATTTAGAATTCCAACATTGATGTTAAATGTCAATTTCAATGTTTTTCTTAAAATTGTGAGTCAATTATGATAGCACTGTATGGATCTGCATGAACTTGAGTGCAACTATTGTAATTCCTTTAAGGATGTTACATGTACTTTATAGTTGTTTTTTCTTTTACATGATGGATATGTAAAGTTGAATTTTCTCGTCGTATATATGATTGATGTACTTTGGATTCGGTGTACTTCGGATTAGTTGATGCTTGTACGTCAAACTAAGCAGTCGATGTACGTCGGATTACCTGCTGCTTGTACGTCAAAGACGTTTTCAAGACAGGTGAACAATTTATTCTCAGTGAACATGATGTTGTACTCCCGGCCTATGAAAATCTGTATGTATTAAAAAAAAACTAAGAACGAGCTGTACTTTGGTGTTAGATTTCATAGACATAAATTTTAAAACTTTAACATCTCTGATAGTTTAGCATGCACACATAATTTAAAACAAGATACTAGGTTTCGGGAAAATCAACCCCAGTGTTAGACCCATACATTTAAGACACACATAGATCAAGACATAAAGCAAAATTTAATTTAAATAGTTTCATATCCTTCATCCTGTAACGTCTCCGAGGGAATTTGCCAGCTCTCGTAGCATCATGTGTCTACTCATCATCTAAAGATACAACGATAACCTCCATCAATCTCCCTGTAGCCGACGATTCCACGTCAATGTACGTTGAACGCCCATTGCCCCTAACTGCCTGGTCAGAAACACATGTGCTCAGTGACTCTCTAATTGCAACAGGAAACTCAGACTCAAAACGATCCTTGTCTGCTTGTTCTGTATCAGGACATGCAAGGCTGTCTGATACAAGGGTCTTCTCTGATTCAATGCAAACCAGTGCCAAAATTGACTACTATACGACACAAAATTATACATCATACCATCAGAGTGCATGTGCGATGCAGATGGAATGTACCCCTACATGTTTTTGGAAGTTTACACACGATATTTCAAGATGTACACGCACATGTCTACTAAATGTATAAACAACAACAAAGCACTATATGACGTGCGAACATCATGCAAGCTAAAGTACATGTTCGCTTGTACTAGAATGTACATATTAGCTGACACATTAACCTATAATTATTAGCAGAATAAGAGGAAAAAAATAATAGAGAACAATGGCTGATTTGATTTGCATAACATTAACATATTGGTATGGATGAAACAACAAAGCAATACAGGTCCAACAACTTAATACAATGATGCGGCATACAACTTAGCCAAACAAATGCTACGGCATACACCTTAACCAAATGAAACCGGACTAATGCTGCGACAAATAGCTTTCGCCAAACTAAGAGAACATAAAAACTGAAACATATCAGGCACGAAGGGTGGGTCTTCTTAAGTTCTCCAATTAACAACCTGGCGCCTTCGTGATATCTATGAAAAAGACTAGTGGGCACCAAAATCTGCAAGAAGATCAATGCTACTGACCCCAACCAAACCATACCTACGGAATCTCAGGCACGAACCACACAGGTGAATCAACCATCTGACCCCAACCTGGTGGAGCATACTCGAAAGATGAACCAATCGTAGCAAGTCTACCATCCACTTCAAGACGGCACCAGTCTGAAATTGGTTTAGGATACTGACTGCCTCGTGCGTGCGAAGCAAACACACAATTTGGTCTGAAAACAGGGAGTTCAACACCAGCATTGACAGCAGATACACCAGGATTGACAGCAGATCTACCGTGCATAGAAAGAATGAAATGATACTTCATCCCAACAAACAGGGAGCATCCATCCAGATTGTCCTTCCTGACCCAGACTAGCTCAACAAGGTTGTAAAGGTCATACGTAGATTTTGCATAAACATGGCAACGGAGAGAAGGTTAGGACAACAGTTCCCTGCCCACGTGATTTCTTTCTGCTCCTTCACTAACTCGCTGACCCTTGATATGAACCCATAGAATATGATGATCCACTGCGGAAGCAAGAAACCAGCATCAAGATGAAACATCTTCACCATAGACAGGTGCTTGAATGCTTGGAACGTCCACAATAGTAGGAGGAGGAATGACACGTGGAGCCGCATCAACGCTTGATAAATTTTAAGTATGATTACAGATCAATACCAATTAATTATGAACTTACATCATGAATTGAATATATATCTTAAAAAATAAATTAAAAATGGCAATAAATAAATAAAATCTTGTTTTGTTGACAATGTTGGTGGTGAAATTGCAGTGCTATTTTCAGACTACCTTTCAAGTACACATTATTATTACAAAAAATAGCCATACAATTTTATATAAAAGATGCATGGATTATAAGAACAATTAATACGTAATATTAAGCAATAATTACTACGTTTTCAAACAGAAGGTAGAGGGATACAGAACGGTTAATCTCACCCCAAACAGTTGGATCCCAAACAAGCACATCACTGTTAGGAGCAGTGGCAGCGAGGATTCTTTCCCCAACAAGAATGGCATCAACATATCTCGATGGAGCAAGGAGATCATTATGAAGGATCCTCCAATTCGCATCGGTTCCGCCTCGCATGATAGCAATGAACTTATCAAAAACTGCAATTAGATAATAGTTCCACCTATCTCCCTGGAAAAAAGGAGTAGAAGCAATCTGAATCTTTTGCAGACGGATACGAGCCATGTCGTGGTTGTACATGAACGCGTGATGGCGAGGTAAAATACCAACATTTTGAATAGAAGGTACTTCAATTTCTACATTTGTGTAGACATTAAGAAGGTACCAACGTGCATCTAATGCTTGCGTTGGGATACCCCAAGAGGAGGGTGTGATGAGCACATCGGTAGGAGTTTCCTCCTTAGTTAAGAACCAGGACTATCAATCCAGTAGGAGAAGGAGAATCTTCGGAAGGTTGATGCCACTGACGGTGGTGCTGGCGCTTCACCGGTGTCAGCAACAACGTGGAACCTACACACAACACAACCAAAATACTTTGCCCCAACGATATAGTGAGGTTGTCAATCTCACCGGTCTTGCTGAAAACAAAGATTAGACGTAGAGTGTGGAAAACAGTTGAATGCTTGCAGAAAGTAGAGAAAGAAGGAAATTGTGGTGTTTTGTTTAGCAGTGTGGAAAATGGATCGGGATTCATAGGTTCACTAGTGGTGTCTCTCCATAAAAGATAACATGTTGGGTGAACAAATTACAGCTGCGCAATTGACAAATAAAGGTTGCACCGTAGTGCACATTATAACATGATGATTACTATGATATTTAGTGCGGGCATTAAAACAAGATACATAGACTGACATCCATCTGCATCTATGACTAATAATCCACCCTCAGGTTATCATCCGAACCCCCTTAGGTATTAAGTTGCAAGCAACAGATAATTGCATTAAACAAAGTGTGTAATGTAAGCAATGATTATACACGTAGGTACTCTCACCGATGTTTTCTCCCTAATGGTAACAACACATCCTCCCCCTTCACGTTTGTCACTCGAGCAAGGCAACAAGGAGGCATGAACCCACTATCAAGCATAAATACTCCCTCTTCGAGTCACTAGCAACTACTTGACCAGAGCAACCACTAGCAACGGAAAGCATGCAAGATCACAAATAAGATATGCAATAAAGACTATAATCAACTTGGCATAAGTTCAATATTCATTGGATCCCAGCAAACACAGCATATAGAATTACATAAGATCAATCTCGATCATGATAGGAAGCTCACGAGATCTAAACATGGAGCCATATGAGGAGGAGACAACCATCTAGCTACTTCTATGGACCCGTAGTCCAGGGATGAACTACTCACGCATCAGTCCGGAGGCAGGCATGGTGATGTAGAAGCCTACGGTGATGATTTCCTCTCCTGCAGGGTGCCGGAAAACAGCTCCAGAACCCTCCTGGTCTAGGGCTGATGGTGACGGCGACTGCGGAACTTTTTCGGGGATTTTGATCAGGTACTTAGGGTTTTCTATCCAGGGGTTTAAATAGGCGAAAGGGCAAAGGCGGTGGAGCTCCAGGGGCCCCACACCCCTACCTAGCGCGGCTAGGGGGGACCTGCGCCAGCCCATGGTGTGGGCCCCCTGCTGCCCCTCTTCGACTCCTCTTCGGTCTTCTGGATGCTTCCGGGGAAAATAGGACTTCTTGGCTTCGAATTTTCCAATTCCGAGAATATTTCTAGAACAACTTTCCGAAACTCAAAAATAGCAGAAAACAGGGAACTGGCTCTGGGCATCTTGTTAATAGTTTAGTCCCGGAAAACGTATGAAAATGCTATAAATAAGGGAGAAAATATGTAGCAATTGGCATAATATGATCATGGAGCATCAAAAATTAGGGATACGTTTATGACGTATCAAGCATCCCCAAGCTTAGTTCCTACTCGTCCTCGAGTAGGTAAACGATAAAACAATAATTTCTGAGGTGACATGCTACTAACATAAACTTGATCAATCTTAATAAAAGCATATGCACGCTCAGATCATAAAACTTTAAACACAGGCATGAAAAATAAAACTTTAATAATAAAGCATAGCAATTACTTTGCATCACGAAGAGTAACTCAATTAAAGGATCATGAATAATAACGCAAAGAAAGGTAAACGTTTGTTTCAGGTATAGAGGAAGCATGGCAAAGTGGTATTTCGCTAGTCCTTAAGAGTGGGACAAAACATAATGCCAGGACACCTTCAAAGTTCAAGAGGAAGACTAGAACAAATAATTTAAGAACAAATGATAGCACATCATGAAGTAATTATTGATGTTCATGGGACAAATGCACATAAAACTCAGAATGGCAAAAATGCTCTCTCAACTGTGCAAGAGTTATAACATGGAGATTCAACATAAAAGTAAAAGAAAGGCCCTTCGCAGAGGGAAGCAGGGATCACTCATGTGCTAGAGCCTTTTATTTTATTAAACAGAGGTATTAAAAGTTTGACATTTGTGGAGAAATGTCTATATTTTAGGAGAGGTGTATGCTAGTCTCAACGAATGGTAAACAGACAATACAGTACGTCACAAGCCAACTGGATTCACAAGAGCGGCTCCCATGGTGAAGGACGTAACTGGTGTAGAAGGTCATCCCTCTTTCTCTTTTGTTTACACAATTATGCTTTGACTGATATGATCAGGGGCAAAAATAGTGAAGAGAATTTGTTTGTATTAATTTGGGGCTGGGAACCCCGCTGTCGGCTCTTATATCATTTGGATAAGCGGATGAAGCCACTAGTCCATGGTGTGAAATACAATCAACAAGTGAGATAAAGATTCTCTATTGACGTCCTCATGAGCAAAAACAAGAACACAAAGCAGGAATAATTTTGAAGGTTTTAAAGGTAACACATGAGCAATTTACTTTGGAATGGCAGTTAAATACCACATGTAGGTAGGTATGGTGGACACAATGGGAATTTTTTTTGGTTTAAGGGAGTTTGGATGCACGAGAGCTCATACTCAGTACATGTGGAGGCTAGCAAAAGACTGGGAGAGACAAATCAAGAGAGCATAAGAGCCATAATCATGCATAGCGACATAAGCATCATTAATTAAAACATAAGCAATATCACAAGTTCAAAAACTAAGTGGCCATGGAGGCTATTCGTGAATGTTTTGTAATCATAAACATGGTGTGAGCATGCGCCAAGTCAACCAAATAAAACATTCGAAAGAGAATACCATATATTGATGCTTTACTATGACAAGAACAACTCATGAATCTTTCAATACATATTAAACACTCTCAGCTATTTGAGGCTAATCATGCTACTCAATAACCACAAGGCTTTAAAACTAAATAACATTTAGCATGGCTTGAAGAAGTTCTAGCCACAGTCTATACAAGCTTCTACTAGTACTGTTATAGATTCTACTTCAAGCAGCTATTTTCTTTCTCCCAACAAGCACCATACAAAAAATGCTTTAACAAAAATACTCTTTATGATACAACAATAAAACATGAGAGTATTCAAATAATACTACTAAAACTAACAGCTCTGATAAGAGATGCATGCAAAACAGGAGCTAAATAAATGCAGCAGCTAGACATAGACTAAGAATACAACGTATTCTCATGAAAAAGCGTAGCGTGTCACTCTCCAATAAAAGAATGCTGGGGTCCAACCAAACTTATTATGAAAGTAAAAACAAACTGAAAGCAAAATCAAAAGCAAACTGAAAACAAAAAATAAAAGACGCTCCAAGTAAGCACACAAGATGCGAACGAATAAAAATATAGTTTCACTAGAGGTGACATGATAATTTGTTGATGAAGAAGGGGATTCCTTGGGCATCCCCAAGATTAGACGCTTGAGTATTCTTGGAATTTGCTGGGATGTACCACCGGGGCATCCCAAAGCTTAGGCTTTTCACTCTTCTTGATCACATCATATCATCCTCTTCTCTTGACCCTTGAAAACTTCCTTCACATCAACAATCTCACAATCTTCATTAGCAACGTTAGTGCAATCGAAATAATAAACTCACGTGGTTAAGTTTCAACACAAGAATATCAATAAAAACACATTATATACTGTCACAACTTCTTTTAAAACTCTTCTTCTCAAAATAACACCAAAAGAAAGAGATTAAGATGCAAATGTGATAAATGGCAGAAATCTATCAAAACTGGAGAGATAGATTTTTTTAGAAAATCTTATGTTGCTCAAATAAAAAAGTTGTAAACTAAGAAAAGTTGCATATATAACTCAGTATTAAGCAAAAAAAAGCTCAGATCATTTTGAATGTTTTGTGATTTTTAACGGAATTAACAGTGGATAGAAGAAATCTGTTTTCTACGCAGAAATCTTAAATATAGTGTGAACTTTCAACTAGAGGCTTTACTTGGCTCAACAAAAATACAAAAGAAAAGATACAGAGGGGTTGCTAAGGAAATAGAAAACACCCAGGTGCAAAGCACACCAAAGAAAACAAATGAGAATTGAATGAACACAGAGAAATAAAACGGGTTGTCTCCCTGTAGCGCTTTTCTTTAACGCCTTTCAGCTAGGCATGATAATTTGAGAAGATGGTAACATGAGAAATATTAATTGAAGCAAAAGAGGGCATCAAGAAGCAAGCATAAAACAAATTTAAGTCTAACCCACTTCCTATGCATAGGAATCTTGTAAAGAAATAAATTAAAGAAGATCAAACTAGAAATCATGGGAAGGCAGGACAAGAGCAACTTCAAAACTTTAAACAAAAAGAGAGGTGTTTTAGTAACATTAAAATTCCTACCTCTCTCATAAAAATTACAGTAGCATCATGAACAAACTAAATAACATAATTATCACATAAAGCATGTTTGTCATGGTATGAAAGCACACAGTTCATATCAAGCTCAAAAATAGTGGGATTAAAATTTAAAATCAGCTCCTCTTTTCCCCCACTTTTAGCAATAGAAAAACAAGATGATTTATCACTCATAAAAGTTATGGGACACATTATAGCAATTGTATTTTAAGTAGCATTATGATTTATAACATCAAGTAACATAGGACCATCATCAAGATCATTATCATATAAATTTTCTAAACAAACTTCCTCATTATCATGCATATCAATAGTTGGGAATAAATAGAGGATTCTCATAGGATTTATCAAAGTAGCATGGATTATCATAAATAACAGTAGCAATATTATTCTCACAAGTTTCATTCATAGTAGTATCAAGGTCACAAGTATAGAAAGTATCAACTTCATCAAACAGAGATATTTCAAAAGAATCAATAGGATCATCACAATTATGAGTTAAAGAGTTATTATCATTGGCAAGTAGACATTCTTCCTCCTCTTGATCATCACTCTCCTCCTCTTTTTCATCCAATGAGCTTCCAGATTTAGCAGTTTCTTCTCCCATAGGTTCCTGCAAGGCATTAGTCTCTCCCTTTGGGGGAGAGCATTTATTAAGATATTCCATTATGTAGTAATTACAATCCTTGTAATTATTAAAGCAATATTCAAGTATAGCATAGATCTCGTATTTATAAGGTGCATCATCAATACTTTCAAGTAAATAAGCAATTTCGAATGCACCCTTCCAAGCAATAAATTCTTCAATTTTTTCCACATCATATAATTCGTAATTTCCCTTAACATAAGAAGATATGGTAACATCATTATTACACTCACATTGAAAAGGGAGGTGTTTATACCTCCTACAGCAGCAAGATTTATCAAAGCAATAAGTAACATTATAAGTAGAGCACAAGTTTTTAGCATAGTCATGCAATTTATTAATTTGATCCGGTGTTCCTTATAATGTTTTTGTTGTTCATCTGTGAACCCACCTTTGCATATAAGATCTAGTTTCAAAGACATCAAACATTAATAGCAAGCATAATAAAACAACTAGAATAATAACTAAATTTTTTGTGTTTTTGATATAAAGAAGCAAAACAATACAAAAATAAAAACAAGACAATAAACAAAATAAAGAGGTTGAGAGTGAGAGACTCCCCTTGCCAGAAGACTTCCTTCTCCCCGGCAACGGTGCCAGAAAAATCCTTGATGCTTGCGTTGGGATACCCCAAGAGGAGGGTGTGATGAGCATAGCGGTAGGATTTTTCCCCTTAGTTAAGAACCAGGGTTTATCAATCCAGTAGGAGAAGGAGAATCTTCGGAAGGTTGATGCCACTGACGGTGGTGCTGGCGCTTCACCGGTGTCAGCAACAACGTGGAACCTGGACACAACACAACCAAAATACTTTGCCCCAATGGTACAGTGAGGTTGTCAATCTCACCGGTCTTGCTGAAAACAAAGATTAGATGTATAGTGTGGAAAACAGTTGAATGCTTGCAGAAAGTAGAGAAAGAAGGAAATTGTTGTGGTTTGTTTAACAGTGTGGAAAATAAACCGGGGTTCATAGGTTCACTAGTGGTGTCTCTCCATAAAAGATAAGATGCTTGTGAAAAATTACAGCTGGGCAATTGACAAATAAAGGTTGCACCGTAGTGCACATTATAACATGATGATTACTATGATATATAGTGCGGACATTACAACAAGATACATAGACCGACATCCATCTGCATCTATGACTAATAATCCAATCTCAGGTTATCATCCGAACCCCCTTAAGTATTAAGTTGCAAGCAACCGATAATTGCATTAAACAAAGTGTGTAATGTAAGCAATGATTATACACGCGGGTACTCTCACCGATGTTTTCTCCCTAATGGCAACAGCACATCCTCCCCCTTCACGTATTCTGTCACTCGAGCAAGGCAACAAGGAGGCATGAACCCACTATAAGGCATAAATACTCCCTCTTGGAGTCACTAGCACCTACTTGGCCAGAGCAACCATTAGCAACAGAAAGCATGCAAGATCACAAATAACATATGCAATAAAGACTATAATCAACTTGGCATAAGTTCAATATTCATCAGATCCCAGCAAATACAGCATATAGAATTACATAAGATCAATATCGATCATGATAGGCAGCTAACGAGATCTAAACATGGAGCCGTATGAGGAGGAGACAACCATCTAGCTACTGCTATGGACCCGTAGTCCAGGGATGAACTACTCACGCATCACTCTAGAGGCAGGCATGGTGACGTAGAAGCCTCCGGTGATGATTTCCTCTCTGGAAGGGTTCCGGAAAACGGCTCCAGAACCCTCCTGATCTAGGGTTTACGGTGACGGCGGCTGCGGATCTTTTTCGGGGATTTTGATCAGGTACTTAGGGTTTTCCATCCGGGGGCTTAAATAGGAGAAAGGGCAAAGGCAGTGGAGCTCCAGGGACCCCACACCCCTAGCTGGCGCGGCCAGGGGGGCGTGCCAGCCCATGGTGTGGGCCCCCTGCTGCCCCTCTTCGAGTCCTCTTCGATCTTCTGGATGCTTCCAGGGAAAATAGGACTTCCGGGCTTCGAATTTTCTAATTCTGAGAATATTTCCAGAATAACTTTTCTGAAACTAAAAAACAGAAGAAAACAGGGAACTGGCTCTGGGCATCTTGTTAATAGGTTAGTCCCGAAAAACGTATGAAAATGCTATGAATAAGGGAGAAAACATGTAGCAATTAGCATACTATGATCATGGAGCATCAGAAATTAGGGATACGTTTATGACGTATCAGCATCCTCTGGAACAAATGCAACCCATTAACCATTTGCCCCAAACCAATGCTTCAGTCTAGGGCCGACAACAACAGTAGGAACAAAAGCTCTTGCAGAAGGTGCGTCTAACGGCATCAGCATCGCGTTAAAACCCTACAAGGAAAACAACAAAAATTAGGAAGTATGCAAACTTGTATAGAAAAGGAAGGGATTTTGACTGAATAAAACACAGATTATCTCGAAAATACCTGTTCGTTACGGTCATTAGGCCATGCTATGGGGTCATAATGAAGGAGGCATGGGGAATGAAAAGGAAACCGCTCGTCATCCTCGATAGCATGCCGCATACCAGGAACACCACGAGAAATCCAAATGGTCAGTGATATGTCTCCAACTTATCTATAATTTCCGATGTTCCATGATGACACTATGCCAATTGCTACATGTTTTCTCCCTTCTTTATAGCATTTTTACACGTTTTTCGGGACTAACCTATTAACAAGATGCCAAGTGGCAGTTCCCTGTTTTCTACTGTTTTTATTTTAGAAAAGATGTTCTGGAAATATTCTCGGAATTGGACCCCATGAATCCCGAAGTTCCTATTTTCCCCGGAAGCATCTAGAAGTCCCTAAAAGACCCGGAGGGGTGCCATAGGGTGGCCATAGCATGGGGTGGCGTGGGTCCCCCCTTGGCCACGCCACCAGATGGTGTGGGCCCCCTGACCACCCCCCGACATTGCCCTTCGCCCATATATACTCCCCGATGCATAAACCCTAGGACAATCGACATTTTCCACAAAATACATCTGTAATTCCGTCGCCGCTGACGACAAGTTTCGGGGGACAAATCTCTGTTCTGGCACCCTGCCGGGATGGGAAAGTGCCCCCGAAAGCCATCTCCATCGACTCCACTGCCATCTCCATCGCCATTGCTGTCTCCTATGATGAGGAGGGAGTAGTTCTCCCCCGAGGCTGAGGGCTCTGCCGGTAGCAATGTGGTTCATCTCTCTCTCCCATGGTGTGATCTATATGTGATCGTGAGCTTTCTAATCTAGTTGAATAAGTAGATGTTACTCTTCATCTTGTGCTACTCAAGTGTTTTATTAATATGAACTTTGGAGTCACCTTGTCCCGCGGTGTGAAGGTGATAGTGTGCACATCGTGTGTGTCTCCTCTATGAATTGTGGTGTTTGTCTAGTACCTTCTAGGGCGCTCATAGTGACATCATGGGGTTAACTAGACATGGGAATGCTTGCTTTAAGGAATGCTTTTTTGCATCCCTACGAAATGATTAGTGTTCGTTATCCAACCGGAGAGGGTTAACAGTAGCATAGTTAAGAGAAGATATTTAGTTATTCAATTATGTGATCATTGTTGAGAATGTCCACTAGTGAAAGTAGGCTCCCTAGGCCTTGTTTCCAAGCATTGAAACACCGTTTTCCGCCTATTCTGCTACATGTTTGCTTGTTGTCATATTTATTTGAGATTGCTATTATTACTTATAACCATCCATATTACTCGCATTTCAGTATCTCTTCGCCGAACTAGTGCACCTTTATACCTGAAAAGTATATTGGGTCTGTTGGGGACACAAGAGACTTCTTGTATCTTATTTGCCGGGTTGCTTGAGAGGGATATCTTTGACCTCTACCTCCCTGAGTTCGATAAACCTTGGGTGATCCACTTAAGGGAAACTTGCTGTTGTTCTACAAAACTCTGCACTTGGAGGCCCAACACTGTCTACAAGAATAGAAGTGTGTGTAGACATCAAGCTCGTTTTTGGCGCCATTGCCAGGGAGGTAAGGTAAAAGGTACTCACATCCTCGGGTGTGAGTGCTCGGAGTTATTTCCTTTAGATTCTGAAATTATATCTTTTTGTTTCTTTTTTTATTTTCACTAGTTAGGCTTAATGGAAAACAACAAAAATATGAGAGAGCTTTATAATCTTTATCTTGAGTTAGAACATGAAGTGTTTGAAGAGAAAATTAAAAAAACCTATGGAGCTTTATTTGCATGCTAGTGGCAACGTTATTAGTATGTATTCTTTGAACACCATTATTGCTAATGATATGAAAAAATTTAAGCTTGGGGAAGCTAGTTTTGATGAATATAATATTTTTAGTCCCCCAAGCACGGAGGAACAAATTTACTTTGATGATACTTTGCCTCCAATACATGATGAATATAATGATTGTGGTATTCTAGTTCCACCTACTAAGAATGATAAATTTTATTGTGATCATGATATGTCTTCTATATATGATGTTTACAATGATGAACATGCTATTTTTAGTCCACCTACTACTGAGGAGAATATTAATTATGATTACAATATGCTTCCTATATTTGATGATTATGGTGATGAGAATGATAATGATAGCTATTTTGTTGAATTTGCTCCCACTACTATTAATGAGAATGACTATGCTTATGTGGATAGTAATGATTCTTTTATGCATGTGGCTCATGATAAGAATGTTTTATGTGATAGTTGTATTCTTAATTTTATTCATGATGCTAATGAAAGTTATTATGAGAGAGGGGAACATGGTTTTATGCATCTCAACAATATTAAGTTTCCCCTCTTAATGTTGATTTTTTTTTTGAAGTTGCACTTATTTTGTTATCCTATGCTAGTCACTTTGTGCTTCGTTGACTTGTTTTTCTACAAGATTCTTTTTCATAGGAAGTGGGTTAGACTTAAATGTGTTATATATTTACTTCTTGATGCTCTCTTATTGTGCTTCAACTCTTATTCTTATGTGAGCATCTTTTAAAAATCATTGTGCCTAGCTGAAAGGCGTTAAAGAAAAGTGCTTCCGGGAGACAACCCGTTTCATTTCTCCGTTTTCAACCCGTTTTCCGTCGTTTTTTTTCTTTGCACCTGGGTGTTGTCTATTTCCTTAGCAACCCTTCTATATCTTTTCTTTTGTGTCTTTGTTGACCCAAGTAAAGCCTCTAGTGGAAAGTTGAGACTATATTTCAGATTTCTGCTGTCCACTGTTAAATTCGTATAAAATCACAGAAAATTCAAAATGACCTGAGTTATTTTGTGCATAATCCTGGGCTATATACGCAACTTTTCTTAGTTGAACACTTTTTTATTTGAGCAGCAGAAGATTTTCGAAAAAAAACCATCTTTGCCTGCTGTCCTGTTTTGACAGATTTCAGCCAATAATTGCATTTGCATCTTAATCTCTTTATTTTGGTGTTCTTTTGAGAAAAAGAGTTTTAAAAGAAGTTATGACAGTAGCTAATTTGTTTATGAGTGTTAGTGTCGAGACATCGTAGTAGTTTTCATAGACGGGGGTGCCATGAGACTACGGTAGAGACGTGGGGTAACGGGATAGCGTAGTAACACAGAAAACAGGATTTTACCCAGGTTCGGTACGTCGCGACAGTACGACGTGCCTACTCCTGCACTTCTCACTAATTGGGACTAAATCCCGTAAACAGGGTTACAATGTGAGGGTTTGGATCTAAGCTACTCGACGAGGATGAGCTTCTCGGCGAGTTGGCGTAGAGCTTCTCTGTTTTCTCGTTGTTTTGTCTATTTCCCGTATGGCTTTATATAATAGCCGGATTAGGGCTTACAGAATAGGAAACCTAGAAAACTACGATAACTTGTAACTTGGAAAACAAGGAATCCGTCTTCTCCTCCAATCCAGATCGCATGGGCTGCGATCCGGGTTCTTCTAGAATCCGGCTTCTGCGCGTCGGATTACCGGGCCGCCTAATGGACCTAAGCCCATTACCACTTAGGCCACCCTGGTAATCCGGCACCTGGCCTACCATCTTCTATACCCCTATTTGGTATATATCCGACAGTAGCCCCCAAGAAGGATCAAAACTCTGACTCTCCACTATTCGCCAAATGTTCCTTGTCCGAGAAGTATTGATTCAGCAGTCTTGATTCTTCTTATTCTTTATTTGAAAAAAGATGGTGACATGAAACTCGGAATCCTGAAAATCCGGCTTTTCTCTCACGATCCTTCGTGGAGAAGAAACTTTCTACGTCAGCGCACTCAACCATGCTGACGTAAGCGACGTTCGAGATTTACTCGGAAAAACCCAGAAACGTATCTCTGACAGATTCGCGCGGGAAACGAGGAGATAATCATCATTGCTCCGTCGTTTCATTTCACGGATTTTCCGGCGAGCGACACGCGGCAAACATCCAACGGTCAAAATAGCCGTTGGCACGCATCTAAACGGTTTTCCGGCTATAAATAGCCGTCCTCGTCCTCAACGAAAACTTTCCTCACTCCCCACTGCCCACGCCATTGACGCGAACGAGCTCGAGAGCAAAGCACTTGTCCCAGGCGCTCTTAGCATCCAAGCACACCGGAACGCAACGCGCCACCACAAGATGGCCTCCTCGCCGTCATCACCGACCCGCGCCGCCATCAACGAGCTTATCAGCGATCTAGATCCGCAACTGGGATCACCCAAGCGCACCGGCGACGAGCCGGAGAATACGACGGTCTCCGCGGCGGGCGACGCAAATCCTTCCGCCGCCGCGGACGTTGCGGGATCGAGCTCCGCAGCCTCCCCGTCGTTTGCTCCAGAAACGGCGGAGGAGAAGGTCCAACTTCTTGGCGACGAGCTCGCCGCCGCTGGAGAGGTAGAATTTGTCGGCAACTAGAGTCCAAGTAACTCTTCCCTCGTCCTCCTTCGACAAATGTCAAAAGAGGGATTGATAGTTAAAGGCAAATGGCGAAAGTCAGATGGTGAACTCGAGCCCAGACCAAACGACGGAGAGTGTGTCCTCCTTACATCTCACATTACGCGAGGTATGGGTTTACCGCCTTCCGCCTTCTTCATAGACATCCTTAACTATTACGGCGTCCAACCACATAACCTTTCTCCAAATTCCATCCTCTATCTAGCTAGCTTCCAAGCCCTTTTTGAGGGATATCTCGGAACAAATCCTAGTCTAGACTTTTGGCAATACTGTTTTGAAGTAAAACATAACATCACAGAAGGTATTTCCCCTATCTGTGGAACCATATCTTTTATTCTTCGGAAAAATAGAGAGGATTGGTACCCGAGAATACAAATGCCATAACCCACCAAATCCTGGCTGGGTTCCTTTTTTTATCATCAGGACATCCCATTCCCTGGAAAGGAAATCGGGGTTCCTTCATTCGTTAATTCCGCCGCCATTCCTCAAGAGAGTTGGACAGCTGAAGCAGTTGAGACATTGCCGGAACATTTAATGAAGATAAAGCGCCGTATTGCCAAGCTTACTTCTTCCAAACCTTCCTTAACTGGAAAAGACACTGTTTTATGCTGGTTCGGACGTCGCATTCAACCCCTTTCATTTCGTTCCTGGCTTCTTTGCGAATACCAAGGGCCAGAAGATAGCATGAGGGGAACAGATAAATCCTATACCAAGAAAGACTTTATAAAGCGACTTCATCAGCTAGTTGCCTCCAGCGCCCAAATCGAACAAAACCTAGCCATTTATCACGTGGAAAATCGAGTTCCTAAGGTATTTGTACTTTCCTTGTTTCCGAGTTTTCCTCAGATTAACTTGTATCTCCACCTTTTGATCATGTTGTGAATTCTTTCCTTGTTCAACGAACTCGGAGGGAATGATCTTGCTTCCGATGCCGAACTCAGCGAAATTCATGCTAGGTTTTACAATAACCGGAAGCGCAAAAGGCAGGTGACTTTCGAGAAAATGGTAACTGTTGACGGAATTCCTGTCGCCACCTCCAGGTATTTTACCAGGTTTTTCCTAGTTACCATCCTCCTTCAGTTCTTCGAGATTTTGAACTCTTGGATATTCTTCTTGCAGTCTTGCTCCAACTCCTTTGAAAACAAAGAAGCTGAAGAAACATAAGGCTGCTATCAAAGAAGAATCTTCTTCTGCAGCCATGGACCCGAGGAATAGAACGGAAGCTCAGACAGGCGAAAATCTCCGGACCTCTGCTGGAAACGAACCCGTCTCCAATTTGGACAGTAACATCCGGATAAAAGAAGAACCGTTCGACGATCTCGGATATATTCGTCCGGAGGCTAAAAAGTTCTTCGCTCCTGCCCCTCTAATTCGTCCTTGGCCACAAGGTGGATTAGTGGTTCGCAATGATATTGTATTTAACCCTCGCCAGGTCTTACAAGATGGCCTTCATCACGTTTGGATTCTTTTTACTGAATATGCCAAAGAATTCAACGAGAACTTGGCCGACTTGCGAGAAATGAGCCAGGTGATACCTCTAGCCCCCAAGCATTAAGTTGAAAATCTGAATTCTTCTTAATGTTTTATCATATACTTGTTCATACTTAAGCATTTTGGCTTTCATTTCCGTATTCAGCATTCCGCAGATGCCATAAACTTGGAAGTTTTTAAGAAGCTTAATCTCAAAAGTAGAGAAGTAAAAACCCTTCAATCCATGATTGAGTTAAGAAGCAACGAGCTGGCGTCATCTCAGCTACAATTGTCTAAAACAACAGGTATGTATTCTCTGCAGTTTTTATCCGGATAACATTTGTCTCGAATTTTCATAAGCTCGAAATGTTTTTGTGTCCCCTAGCTGATTTAGCAAAAGCCAACAAAATAGCCAAGGACGCTAGCAACGTATCTCGGCTCCGTGCAGAAAACTCTAGCCTTCGCAAGGAACTTGCGAAAGTTGAAAAAGACCTGGAGGCCAGTAATCTGGCCCTTGGGATTGCTCAATCCCAGGCTTCTTTGCAAGCGGCGGAAAATAAATCTATTATCCATGATTTTGAAAGTATGCTATTCCCGCGCATGAAAGAAGGCACCGAAATTGACAAGGTTCTTGGTAAGCTAGTTCCTTTTACCAATTTCTCCATGTCTTACTTCCTTTTCTTTTGTGGCCTAAACTTGTTTCTGCCATCAAAACAGGGAATATTCCAGGCATTTCTCGGATTGAGAAAATCCGAGCTTTTGGAGAAGTATGGAACACGATCAGAAATGCAGGAATGCAATTGATTAATAAGTTTCTTCCCGCAAGTACTATAGATTTCTCGGAAGTTTACAAACTTCCGGGTGCCATCATGGAAGTTGCGGGATCAAAGGAATTCATCCTACGCTCCGCTGCACGAGGTGGTGCGCGCATGGCACTAGGCCTTATGCGCCTGCACTATCCTGACGCGAAATCTTGGCGCGTGGCCTCTGGTGTCCCTCAAGGGTATACAGAGGATCAGCGAACCGCCATCCTTGATGAAGTCAAAGGTCACGCCACCAAGATTGCTTCCATGGTTAACATTTCTATCACTTATCCAGAAGAAGAGGTTCCTGCGGTCCCCGAAGATGAAAGCAGCGAGGAAGACTCGGATGCTTGAAGGACTGCCTCTAACCTGGATGATTGATTTGTATAATAGGAGCGCTATTTACACTGTAATTCATACTGTAACGCTTCTATTTCATTTGTCGAAACAAGAACTCCGCCTTTTGCAGCTTTGAATTATGAAATTCCTTGCAAGTTTGTCGGGTTGAATTGCTCCCTTATCTACTAAGTTCTCTGGCATATGTGTTTTGACTGTCTTTAGTGTTTTGAATGACTCGATAGCATTATGATCGTCATGACGAGTAACTGGGTATAACCAATCAGTTAGAACTCGAAAATATGGACCATACTAAAGGCATTTTTACTAACCAGATCCAGTGACCCAACATATATTCGATCAGGTAATGCTTAAAGATTTGTAAGGAACTTTCTTGAAACTTGGGCACGCAGGCACAATCCGAGTTTCCTTTAGCCATTAACAGGCTGAAATCATTCAGTTTTTTAACGCCGAGCACGCAGGCACAATTCGGGTTAACATTGAGCATTTTGTAAGATCATTGGGAAATAGAAAAGGTGGAAACATGCTTCATCTATAATGAACTTGTAAAAAACATGGATATCAGAATTCCAATGACTTTATTTCATGATCTCAAAAGATGTTTACATAGATATTGAACTAAGTATAGAAGGGACGTAACTGCTGGATGCTCCAAGGTCTCTTTGTCTCTCCTAGCTCATCATCTATCTTTGTCTTTCTTTTGCGATTCGGTTTCTCGGGATCGTCTTTCGTATCTCGAATGTCAATAAGATAGTATGATCCATTTTTCATGGCTTTACTTATGACAAATGGCCCTTCCCATATTGGGGCTAATTTGTGCTTCCTTTGCTGCACCAACCTCAGCACTAGGTCACCTTCTTTAAAAGAACGATGCCTGATTTTCCTACTATGGTAACGTCTTAAACCCTGCTGGTAAATGGCGGACCTTTGAAGCACAAGCTCTCGTTCCTCTTCTAGGAGATCAACGGCATTCTGTCGTGCCTCTTCGGCGTCTAATTCGCCAAAATCTTGTATTCTTGGGCTATAATGGATCATATCTGTTGGGAGAATAGCTTCCGCGCCGTAAACTAGGAAAAACGGGGTTTGCCCAGTTGACCTATTTGGCGTCGTTCTTATACTCCAAATCACGGAAGGCAACTCTTCTACCCATGCTCCGGCCGCTCTATGAAGAGGAGTTTCGAGTCTTGGGCGTATTCCTTGCAGGATTGAGCTATTCATTCGCTCGACCTGTCCATTGGATTGCGGGTGTGCCACAGATGCTAGATCTAGGCGAATTCCCGTTTGTCGGCAATATCTTGCCAACTCTCCGATGGAGAAATTTGTCCCGTTGTCGGTTATTATGCTGTGTGGCACACCGTATCTCATCACCAAGTCAATGATGAAATTTCTAGCAGTTGCACCATCCAACTTTTTGATGGGCTTAGCCTCCACCCATTTGGTGTACTTATCCACTGCTACTAGCAAATGAGTAAGTCCGCCTCTTGCGGTTTTGAACGGTCCCATCATATCTAGCCCCCAGACCGCAAACGACCACGTAATGGGGATAGTTTTAAGTGCTTGGGCCGGCAAATTGGTCTGCTTAGCGTAATATTGACATCCTGCACATGTATTAACTATATGCTCGGCATCTGTCTTGGCTGTTAGCCAGAAAAAACCCGCGCGGAATGCTTTTTTGACTATGCTTTTTGATTGAGCATGATGTCCGCAATCGCCGGCGTGGATTTCCTCCAGTATTTCTCTTCCTTCTTCTAGTGAAATGCACCGCTGAAAAATTCCAGAAATACTGCATTTATATAGGCAACCGTCAATTACTGTGTATCCTTTGCATCGACGCTGTATTTGTCTTTGCAAGACTTCGTCTGCTCCTTCCGGGTACTTCTGATTGACTAAGAAGTTTAAGTACGGAATTGTCCAGTCCGGTTTAACGATCATGACTTCAATCGATTCAGACGCCAGAGGGTAATCAACATCTCCACCTTTTATGGATGGCTCATATAAGTGCTGAACGAATACTCCTGGCGGTAAGGTTTTTACCCTTTCTGATCCCATGCGGGCTAGCGCATCCGCGTTCCAGTTTTCCTCCCTTTTGATGTGAAGGACCTCGAATCCAAAGAAACAGATGGCGAATTCGTCTACCGTTCTCCGGTATTCGGCCATTATAGGGCTTTTTGCGTCCCAGGTTTGGTTGAGCTGATGCTGCACCAAATCCGAGTCGCCATAGCACAGTATGCGCTTCACTCCTATTTCTTTTGCAATATGCAAGCCGTGAAGCAAAGCTTCATATTCTGCCACGTTATTACTAGCGTTGAAGTGTATTTGCAACACGTACTCCATTGTGTCTCCCTTAGGGGATTTTAAGACTACGCCAGCCCCAGCTCCTTCCTTCATCTTGGATCCGTCAAAGTGCATGATCCATTACTCGGACTCCGGCATTGGTGTTTTTTTCCATTGCTTCTGTCCAGTCGGCAACAAAATCTGCCAAAACCTGGGATTTTATGGCCGTCCTTGGCTGGTACTTAATGTCGAAGGCTGCCAGCTCAATGCCCCATTTGGCTACTCGGCCGGTTGCTTCTGCATTGTTTATAATGTCTCCTAGTGGTGCTTTACTAACCACTGTTATGGAATGCCCTTGGAAGTAATGGCGTAGTTTTCTAGATGCGAAAAATACACCATACGCCAGTTTCTGGTAGTGTGGGTACCTTTGTTTTGACTCGGAAAAAACTTCGCTTATGTAATATACCGGATGTTGGTCTGGTATGCTTTGTTCTTCCTTTAACCGTTCCACAACAATTACCGCACTAATAACCCGATTTGTAGCCGTAAGGTACAATAACATGGGCTCTTCGTCTTTTGGGGATGCCAAAATCGGAGCTTTCATCAAGGTTTCCTTCAACTGAGTCAGCGCCGCATCGGCCTCTTCTGTCCATTCGAACTTGTCGGATTTTTTCAGCAGCTTGTATAATGGTAATGCTTTATCCCCCAGCCGACTAATAAATCTGCTAACGGCAGCTGCGGAACCCGTCAATCTTTGGACATCTTTGACGCAGGTAGGTTTTGTGATGTTCAAGATTGCCTTGATCTTTTCCGGGTTAACTTCTATTCCTCTGTGAGAAACGATGAAACCCAGAAGTTTTCCTGAGGGAACCCCGAATACGCACTTAGATGGATTCAACTTCATCTTGTAGGTGCGTAAGTTTTCGAAAGTTTCTCGCAAATCCTCAAGGAGTGTATCTTTTTCCTTGGTTACGACAGCAATATCGTCCACATAAACATGGACATTTTTCCCAATCTGACTATGCAAACAACGTTGCATGCAACGCTGGTAGGTTGCACCTGCGTTCTTCAGGCCAAACGGCATGGTTACGTAATAATACGTCCCGTATGGGGTTATGAAAGAAGTCTTAATTTGATCTTCCTTTTTCATGCGTATTTGGTGGTACCCGGAGTATGCATCCAAAAAGCATAAAAGCTCAGAGCCTGCTGTGGCATCTATTATTTGATCGATTCGCGGTAATGCGAACCTATCTTTCGGACACAATTTGTTCAAACCTGTGTAATCTATACACATTCTAAGAGCAGTAGTGTCTTTCTTCGGTACTAATACCGGATTTGCGGAACAGTCAGTATGGATTACCTCCTTGATGAAATCCGCCGCTAAAAGCCGGATAATTTCCTTGCCAATAGCCTTCCGTCTTCTTCCGTCAAATCGACGGAGACCTTGTTTGACGGGTTTTGATCCAGGAATAACCTTAAGTGGTGCTCAGCAAGTTCCCTGGGTACACCTGGCATGTCCGCTGGACACCAGGCAAAAATATCCCAGTTCTCACGGAGGAACTTGATGAGCTCGCCTTCCTATTTGTCAGTCATCCCAGTCCCTACGACGACAAATTTGGTCGGATCTTTGGAATCTAGGATTACCTGTCTTGTATTCTCGGATGCCTTGAAGCTGTCTGTTGGCTTCCGAGTTTCTTTTCCTGCCGGCATTTCTGACGGCGATACCTCCTTGGCTAATTCCTTCAGTTCTTCCTTTGCTATAACTCTCTGAGCGCAAAGGGCGTTTTCTTTTTCCAACTCATTTGCCAGTTTAAAATCACCAGCTATAGTGATTACTCCTCCCTTGGGTCCTGGCATCTTCAGCTTGTTATAAATATAACAGGATCTTGCCATGAATTTGGCGAAAGCTGGACGTCCGAGTATTGCGTGATACACGCTTTCGAACGGCACTACTTCGAAGGATACTTTTTCCTGCCGGAAGTGATCTTTATCTCCGAAGGTGACATCTAGGGAAATTTCTCCTAGGGATCGTGCTTGCCTGCCAGGGACGATACCATGGAAGCGTATATTGCTGTAGTTGAGCTGAGACTCGGAAATCTTCAGGTGCTTCAGTGTATCCAGGTACATTATATTAATGCTGGATCCTCCATCCATCAGCACTCTTCTTAGCCTAGTATTTTGAACAATAGGGCTTACGACAACAGCTTGTGTGCCGGGTTCAGGGATATTTCCGGGATGATCAGACTGATCCCAGATTATCGGTGTACTGGAGTACTTCAAGAATTTCGGGGTTGCCGGAACAACCGCGTTTATCTCTCGAAGTGTTCTTTTTGCCACCTTTGCTGACGGGGTTGCTAAAAAAGTTAGCATTGCTTCTCCATCAACTCTCGGAAACTTGGGTTCGCCTTTACGCTGCTGTTCCATGATTTTTTCGTCAGTGTCCGATTCACTGTCTTCTTTGTCAGCTTCTGGCTTTTGCTTGGCGGGTTTCCTTTTGGAACCCTTCCCTTTATTTCCGGACCCTGCAGTGCCCTTCATGTGCTTATTCAGCCGGCATTGCGCGTTTGTATGGGTGGGTTTCCCAAATTGCGAGTGGTGAATGCAAGGTTCCGACTTAATCCTTTCCCACTCCTCTGGAGTGTAATTGATTGGATCTGGGTTGCGTCCTTTCCACTTATTTCCCTTTTCTCCTCCAAAGGCTATGTTCACCTCTTTGGGCTTTGTCGTTGTTTCTGGAGTGGCCTTTTTGTCAGAACGAGGGGTTTTCTTGGCAAGTATCAACGATTCAATATTGCCTCCTCTTGCTCTGATGTCATCTTCGGCTGCAGCATGCTCATTGGTGGTTGTAAGCATGGATCCGAGATCCTTGTGCTTTTTGGAACCAACCATGAACGGTACAAGTCCGGGTTTTAGGCCATTGACGAAAGCATGCATTGCTTGTACGTCAGTTACTCCAGAGCAACTATTCTTCATTGCTGTCCATCTGGAGATGAAATCCACATATGGTTCATCCTCAAATTGCGTGCAACGGTTTAGCTGGTTGATGCTATTCGGGCGTTTGTATGTTCCCCGGAAATGCTGAGTAAATACTCTGGCCATATCGTCCCAGCTATCGACTATTCGTGACGGTAATCCATTGATCCAATCTCTGGCTCCATCCAGCAGCATTAGGGGAAGAAACTTGACAGCTTCCAGGTCTGTCCCATTGTTGATCTGGACGGCTGTATAGTAATCCGAGAGCCAGGTATCCGGGTTTGTGCTGACAGTGTATTTCTGGTACGTTGGACCGACCTTGGCAAAGCCAGAATGCAGCGTTATTCTTCGGTTCCTGTCGGTAAAACATTTAGGACCAAAGTATAGACCATCTTTTTCTGCTCTGTCAATGTGTGCAGAATATCTTCCGGCTGAATGGACGGAAGGGGATCTGCTCCTTTCTCTGCCATTGTTGCGGGAACGCGCTCTTCCGGGATTGTTTCTATCTCTTCCGTGTTCACGCCCTTTTGGATTAGGCGGAGTTCTACTCCTGTGCCTTTCTTTGTCCTTAGGCGGTGTCCGTGATCTCTCACGCCTGTGAGGTATATCGTATCTTCCAGCTTTCTCAGCTGGGTTTCTCGGAGGTGGCATTATTTTGCCGTCTTTCCGGTGTTTGTCTTCCCGATCATGGGGTTTATACCCATCTTTCGGGAGATGGGATCCGGTTTTAGACGCTGCATCCCCGTTGTCGGGGTTTTTCTTGTCTTTTCTCGGATCCTCTTTTTTATCTTTTGAGTTGTCTGAATCCCCGGGTTCTTCCGGTCCAGGTGCTCCAGCAGCGCAAGTAGCTGTTTTGCATAGGGCGGAGTTATCATGCAGCCTCCCTGATCGCTCTTGAGCGCGCTGTTGTTGTTGCAATGCTTTTCCTAGGAAAGCATACACCCCTTGGAGTTTTTCCCCGTTGGAATACAGATCGTTGTTAAGAATCGCGAACGCTGCTTCCGCGTTTTCTGCTGCGGTCTTGTATATTAGTTCGCCCTTGGCATCTTTGCCGTTTACCTGCTTTTGCCAAGATGGGTTATGGAACCTTTCTTTTGGCGGCAGTTCTTCCGGTCTTGCGATTCCGGGTAACCTAGTAGGTTTTAACGCGGATCTATGCTTTCTCTCGTACTCCTCTATTTCTTCCTTCATGACTTTGATGTCATTATGGGTTTGTTGGAGATGTTGCCGAGATCTGAGTAGATGTTGCTGTTGCCGTTGGAAAGCTTGTCTCCTGGCTTCCAGCATCTCAGGGGGTTCATCTGGTCCCACTGGTGTTTGCAATAGCTCTTGCTCTTCCTGTTCCGTCATTGGCGGAGCAGTGATTTCCTTAGATTTCTTCTCCGCAGGCTTTGTGCCGCTAACATCTCCAACTTCCAGGTTTTCATCAGCGAGATCGGCTGATTTTTTCTTCCGGATTTTGTATTGGAGTTTTTTAGAAGCACGGTGCTTTTTCTTGGAAGAGGAAGGTTTTTTGACAGGCTCATCTTCTGTCATCTCCTTGACATTGGGGAATATCGGAGAAGTTTCTCTGTCTTCTCTCTCTTCCACTGGCGGAGGGGTTTTAGGGCTTTCCTGGCTGCCGGCGTCCGTGGTATCAGCCGGTTTCGCCATTAAGACTTCATGGAATCCCTCTTGAAAGGATTTAACCTTTGTTACGAAGGCGTCCTCATCTTCGTCTTCAGAGTCGAAGTTATCCGATCCGGCTTCTGACTCCAACCTCGCCTCAATGGCGGCAAGCACGGATTCTGCTTCCGAGTTCATCGTCTTGTTGACGGATGTCGGATCTTCCGCCTCTGTGACGGGTGTTTGATCTTTCGTCTCCATGACGGGTGCGTTGTTATCTGCCTCTTGCACGGGATTTCCATCATCCGTGTTTTCGGCAATTTCGGATTGCACCATGCCGATAAAGTGTGTATCACTTTTTTTGTCAGCGATCTGAGCAGAATCCGGCATCATAGTCATCTTCGACTGGGTATAGGGCGGGTGGGATAAATTTGCTTCCACCGCAAAACCCCATTGCTTCTGCAGTTAGTCCGATAAAGATGTTAGCAGATCCTATCGGTAACACGCAGGCACTTACCAGGTGGTTTTGCGCCGGTATGTAGGATCCGTTGTCGAGGAAGCGCCCGACGTCGTTGTCGAATTCCAAGCTTCCGACAGTGATTGATCTTCCGATTCCGCCAAGTATCCCAGATCGGAATCTTACGCCTGACGTCGTTTGCCCCACGGTGGGCGCCAACTGTCGAGACATCGTAGTAGTTTTCATAGACGGGGGTGCCATGAGACTACGGTAGAGACGTGGGGTAACGGGGTAGCGTAGTAACACAGAACACAGGATTTTACCCAGGTTCGGTACGTCGCGACAGTACGACGTGCCTACTCCTGCACTTCTCACTAATTGGGACTAAAGCCCGTAAACAGGGTTACAATGTGAGGGTTTTAGATCTAAACCACTCGGCGAGGATGAGCTTCTCGGCGATTTGGCGTAGAGCTTCTCTGTTTTCTCGTTGTTTTGTCTATCTCCCGTCCGGCTTTATATAATAGCCGGATTAGGGCTTACAGAATAGGAAACCTAGAAAACTACGATAACTTGTAACTTGGAAAACAAGGAATCCGTCTTCTCCTCCAAGCCAGATCGCATGGGCTGCGATCCGGGTTCTTCTAGAATCCGGCTTCTGCGCGTCGGATTACCGGGCCGCCTAATGGACCTAAGCCCATTACCACTTAGGCCACCCTGGTAATCCGGCACCTGGCCTACCATCTTCTATACCCCTATTTGGTATATATCCGACAGTTAGGCTTGTGTTGAAACTGAACCATGTGAATTTATTATTTTGATTTGCACTAACGTTGCTATTGAAGATTGTGAGAAGTTTGGTGTGAAGGAAGTTTTCAAGGGTCAAGAGAAGAGGATGATATGACGTGATCAAGAAGAGTGAAAAGCCTAAGCTTGGGGATGCCCCGGTGGTACATCCCGGAAAATTCCAAGAAGACTCAAGCGTCTAATCTTGGGGATGCCCAAGGCATCCCCTTCTTCATCGACAAATTATCAGGTCACTTCTAGTGAAACTATATTTTTATTCAGTCACATCTTATGTGCTTTACTTGGAGCGTATTTTATTTTTGATTTCAGTTTCTTTAGTTTTCCTTTCTGTAGTTATGGTTAGATTTATCATACTTGTGTGGGAGAGAGACACGCTTCGTTTTCATTGCTTAGAACACTCTAGTTTTCATTCTTATTGTTCTGTGAGTGTTCACTTTTTGCTAGTACGGCGTTTAGCCCTTGTTTTCATGCATATATTTTTCATAGTTTTTGTTTTAGTAGTATTATGTGAGTAATCTCATGTTTCCTTGCTTTATCATGTAGAGTATTTTTGTTAAAACATATCTTGTATGGTGCTTGTTGGGAAAAGAAACTGCTGCTTGAAGTAGAATTTTTAATGGTGCAGGTAGAAGTTTGTATAGACTGTGGCTAGAACTTTTTCATATCATG
This sequence comes from Alopecurus myosuroides, assembly GCA_028641055.1. Classification (NCBI taxonomy): domain Eukaryota; kingdom Viridiplantae; phylum Streptophyta; class Magnoliopsida; order Poales; family Poaceae; genus Alopecurus; species Alopecurus myosuroides. The sequence goes on from CM054059.1 coordinate 421,815,168, forward strand.
CTAGATGTTATTTTAGTTTTAAATCCTTGTGGTTATTTAGTAGCATGAATAGCCTCAAATAGCTGAGAGTATTTAATATGCCATTCAAAGAATCATGAGTTGTTCTTGTCATATTAAAGCATAAATTTGTGGTATAATCCTTTGAATGTTTTATTTGGTTGACTTGGCACATGCTAACACCATGTTTATGACTATGAACTAGTCACGAATATCCTCCATGACCATTTAGTTGTTGAACTTGTGATACCACTTATGCTTTGATTAATGATGTTTATGTCGCTATGCATGATTATGGCTCTTATGCTCTCTTGATTTTTCGCTCCCAGTCTTTTGCTAGCCTCCACCTCTACTGAGTATGAGCTCTACTCGTTCATACAACTCCTTAAAACCAAAGTTTTCCCATTGTGTCAACCATACCTACCTACATGTGGTATTTCACTGCCACTCCAAGTAAATTGCTCATGTGCTACCTTTAAAACTTTCAAAATTACTCCTGTTTTGTGTTCCTGTTTTTGCTCATGAGGATGTCAATAGAGAATCTTTATCTCACTTGTTGATTGGATTTCACACCCTGGACTAGTGGCTTCATCCGCTTATCCAATTGATAGAAGAGCTGGCAGCGGGGTGTCGAGCCCCAAATTAATGCAAACAAATTCTCTTCGCTATTTTCCCCCTGAATTATCAGTCAAAGCATAATTATGTAAACAAAAGAGAAACAGGGATGACCTTCTACCCAGATCCGTCCTTCACATGGGAGCCGCTCTTGTGAAATCTAGTTGGCTTGTGACGTATTGTATTTCCTGTTTACCATTCGTTGACACTAGCATACACCTCTCTTAAAATATAGACACTCCTCAATGGTATGTGATTGTTGGCACGCACCCAAGGATTCGGTTAGTCGTGGTTTGTGTAAGATGGATGGGAGGAGTGTCAAACTTTTAATACCTATGTTTAATAAAATAAAAGCTCTAGCACATGAGTTGATCCCTCCTTCCCTCCGTGAAGGGCCTTTCTTTTCCTTTTATGTTGAGTCTCCATCTTCTAACTTTATGCACAGTTGAGAAAGCATTTTTGCCATTCTGAGTTTTATGTGCATTTGTCCCAAAAACATTATTAATTGATTCATGATGTGTTATTGCTTGTTATCAAATTATTTGTTCTAGTCCTCCTCATGAAATTTGAAGGTGTCCTGGCATTTATGTTTTTCCCCACTCTTAAGGACTTGCGAAATACCACTTTGCCATGCTTTCTCTATACTTGAAACAACGTATATCTTTCTTTGCATTGTTATTGATGATCTTTTATTTGAGATACTTCTCATGATGCAAAGTGATTGTTATGCTTTATTATTAAAGTTCTATTTATCATGTTTGTGTTTAAAGTTCTATGATCTGAGCTTACATATGCTTTTACATATTATGATCAAGATTGTGTGGTAGCATGTCACCTCAGAAATTATTTTGTTTTATTGTTTACCTACCCGAGGACGAGTAGGAACTAAGCTTGAGGATTCTTGATACTTCTCCAACATATCTATAATTTCTGATGTTCCATGCCGATATTATGCCAATTTCTACATGTTTTCTCCCATCTTTATAGCATTTTACACGTTTTCCGGGACTAACCTATTAACAAGATGCCAAGTGTCACTTCCCTGTTTTCTGCTGTTTTTTTATTTCAGAAAAGTTGTTCTGGAAATATTCTCGGAATTGGACCCCATGAATCCCTAAGTTCCTATTTCCCCGGAAGCATCCAGAAGTCCCGAAGAGACCCGGAGGGGGGGCATAGGGTGGCCACACCATGGGGTGGCGTGGGTCCCGCGCCACCAGATGGTGTCGGCCCCCTGGCCACCCCCCGACATCGCCCTTTCGCCCATATATACTCCCTGACGCATAAACCCTAGGAGAATCGACCTTTTCCACAAAATACATCCGTAGCTCCGCCGCCGCCGCCGACAAGTTTCAGGGGACAAATCTCTGTTCTGCCACCCTGCCGGGACGAGGAAGTGCCCCCGGAAGCCATCTCCATAGACTCCACCACCATCTCCATCGCCGTTTCTGTCTCCTATGATGAGGAGGGAGTAGTTCTCCCCCGAGGCTGAGGGCTCTGCAGGTAGCTATGTGGTTCATCTCTCTCCCATATTGTGATCTGTATGTAATCGTGATTTTTGGAATCTAGTTGAATAAGTAGATGTTACTCTTCATCTTGTACTACTCAAGTGTTTTATTAATATGTACTTTGGATTCACCTTGTCCAACAGTGTGAAGGTGACAGTGTGCACATCGTGTGTGTCTCCTCTATGAATTCTGGTGTTTGTCTAGTACCTTCTAGGGTGCTCATAGTGACAGCGTGCGGTTAACTAGACATGGGAATGCTTATTGCAGCCCTGCATAATGATTAGTGTTCGTTATCCAACCGGAGAAGGTTGGTTAAGAGTAGCATAGTGAAGAGAAAATATTTAGTTATTCAATTAGAGTGTCCACTAATGAAAGTAGGATCACTAGGCCTTGTTTCCAAGCATTGAAACACCGTTCTCCGCTTGTTCAGCTACATGTTTGCTTGCTGCCATATTTATTTCAGATTGCTATTATTACTTATAACCATCCATATTACTCGCATTTCACTATCTCTTCGCCAAACTAGTGCACCTATATACCTGACAAGTATATTGGGTCTGTTGGGGACACAAGAGACTTCTTGTATCTTAATTGCAAGGTTGCTTGAGAGGGATATCTTTGACCTCTACCTCCCTAAGTTCGATAAACCTTGGGTGATCCACTTAAGGGAAACTTGCTGCTGTTCTACAAACCTCTCCACTTGGAGGCCCAACACTGTCTACAAGAATAGAAGAGTTCGTAGACATCAGTCAGCCACACGGAGTTTTTGGTGATGCCTTCCAAGGGACCGATGTCTACGCACGCTTCTATTCTTGTAGACAGTGTTGGGCCTCCAAGAGCAGAGGTTTGTAGAACAACAACAAGTTTCCCTTAAGTGGATCACCTAAGGTTTATCGAACTCAGGGAGGTAGAGGTCAAAGATATCCCTCTCAAGCAACAGTGCAATAAAGATACAAGAAGTCTCTTGTGTCTCCAACACGCGTAATACAATTGTCAGTTGAATATGTGCACTAGTTCGGCGAAGAGACAGTAAAATGCAAGTAATATGGATGATAATAAGTGATAATAGCAATCTGAAATAAATATGGCAGCAAGCAAACATGTAGCAGAACAGGCGGAAAACGGTGTTTCAATGCTTGGAAACAAGGCCTAGGGCTCCTACTTTCACTAGAGGACACTCTCAACAATGATCGCATAATTGAATAACTAGATATATTCTCTTCACTATGCTACTCTTAACCACTCTCCGGTCGAATAACAACACCAATCCATGCGTAGGGCTTTAACAACACTCCTCAGAGTAAGCGCTTTCCCAACCAAGTAACCCCCATGCTATCACCATGGGACCCAGATGGTTCCACGCAAACACCACAATTTCATAGGGTTATCCAACACAAAATATAAGTATAATGCTAAACCACACGGTGCACACAGTGTCACCTTTACACCATGATCAAAGTGTTTACGGAGATCTCATAAAAAAATAATGAACACTAATCATTGCGTAGGGCTGCAAAAAGCATTCCTTAAAGTAAGCATTCCCATGTCTAGTTAACCCCACACTGTCACTATGAGCTCCCTAGATGGTACTAGACAAACACCACAATTCATAGAGGAGACACACACGATGTGCACACTGTCACCTTCACACCGCAGGACAAGTTGACTCCAAAGTTCATATTAATAAAGCACTTGAGTAGCAAAAGATGAAGAGTAACATCCACAAATTCAAATAGATTACAAAGCTCATGATCACATATAGATCACACCATGGGAGAGAGAGATGAACCACATAGCTACCGGTAGAGCCCTCAACCTCGGGGGAAAACTACTCCCTCCTCATCATAGGAGACAGCAACGGCGATGGAGATGGCGGTGGAGTCGATGGAGATGGTTCCGGGGGCACTTCCCTGTCCTGACAGGGTGCCAGAACAGAGATCTGTCCCCCCGAAACTTGTCGGCGGCGGCGGAGCTACGGATGTATTTTGTGGAAAAGGTCGATGTTTTTAGGGTTTACGCCTCGGAGAGTATATATAGGCGAAAGGGCAAAGGTGGTGGAGCTCTGGGGGGGCCCACACCACCCCGTGGCGTGGCCAAGGGGGCGCACCACCCCATGGTGTGGGCCCCCTGTGGGCCCCCTCCGGGGCTCTTCGGGACTTCTGGATGCTTTCGGGACTTCTAAGACTTCTGGGCTTCGAATTTTCCAACTCCGAGAATATTTCCAGAACAACTTTTCTAAAACTAAAAACAACAGAAAACAGGGAACTAGCACTGGGCATCTTATTAATAGGTTAGTCCCAGAAAACGTAAGAAAATGTAGGAAAACATACAGAAAACATGTAGCAATTGGCGTAATATAAACATGGAACATCAGAAATTATAGATACGTTGGATACATATCAGGGACGAGAAGGAATCTCAGAAAGAAAACGCTTGGTCTTGCTACTGCTACCTTCGTCCATGCTGAAGACAGAACGGTGATTGAACAAACAAAAACAAGAACACTGCTCGACAATGGTGTAGTTATGACGATGATGATGAAAACTTCAATGGAGAGAATTTATAGACGGTTCGGAAGGAAAGTTAGTGGGTGGGGACAAGGGGTGATATATCCTGTTGCGGGGTTGAGAAAAAATTAAACAATTACACCGGAAAAAAAAGTAACTGTTATAGTTAGTGGGCGTCGTGGGTTCATATAACTACTTCTGCATGTACTCTAACGCTTTACACTCACATATGCAACTGCTGAATGTACATCAACTGTGCTACTTGATGTACACAAAAACGTCTTCAAGACGTAGGGACATTATGTTACCCAAAGTACAAATGCGCTACTAACGGAATGTACATATTACCTGATAATCAATGTACATCATAGCAGTTACTAGAGTTCACGCTCGTCGAATGTGTATTTACGATGATAAAGATACTGCAGTGAAGAGCAGTTATACACCATTCAGTTGGCAAGTTGATAGGAGCGGTGATTTATTTTGTAGTGTAATCGACAAGACAATGAATAATTACACCGAAAAAAAACATGTACAATCATGATCTGGAAACTACTTCTGCCTGTACACTCATACTCGTTAGGCTACAGGATGAATACACACAATATACTGCATGTTTCACAGACGAGGTTACTGAGTGTATAATTTAAAAAAAAGGCTACTTAGTGTATATTCACTAAGCCCATGGATGTACACAAAATTGTCTATGTGACATACGGCCATTATGTAAACAACGCACCAACTTCTTGTAAAATGTACTTTTCGTAACATGTTACATGTACTACTTATAGCATTTTTTGGGGTACATATGGAAAAACCCGTGTGTGAACTTCTAGCAACTAATATCATGTACGTTTAGTATCAGTTATTGTGTACATAACGGCAGTAGCTTGTTTGAACTTTTGGTAACACATTCTATCCTGGTGTAGTCGCACACAATGTTTAGATGTATGTCCACTAAGCTAATTTATGTACAAAAGAATCGACATGTTACATAGAAACAACATGTTACCAACTGAAAACGTAAACAGCTAGTGGAATGTACAGATTAGTCGATACCGAATGTACATGGTAACTGTTACAGAAAGTGTAGACAAGTTTTTTCAACATGTACACACACACAACTATTGAACGTATATCTTATCTGCTAATAAATGTACACCACTCATCCTCCTTCTCTTATGTACTTAAGAGTTAGGGTGTATAAATGGTGGGACCAGGAAGCTGCGAGGCCTAGATGTCAGTTAATAATAATTAGACTAACAACAAACAAAAAAACCCCATCCAAAACACTAAGTGAGTAAAAAAACATCAAGTGCCGAACAACACACACCACAGGAAGACAAGCAGGCCGATTCACCCAAACCCCAACAAATCCAGTACTATCAAACGACAAGCTGCCTTCGACGTCGGGGTGGTCGCATTACTCGTACAACAGATTCAGTACGGCGGGAGAGCATAGCTCGGAGACAAGCATTCCGTGTGACGGAAGAGCAAATGCTAACCCCTCTGCAACGCCGCGCTGCACTCGGTTAGAGCTCAACGCGCTGTCCTCTCCGGCGCTGTCATCCCCTTCCTCAGGCCGTCGAACAAGAGCTACCGCGTCAAATCGATTTGACCGTGGGCAATACGGGAGGAGGAACTACAAATCTCAAGGGGGATTAACAGAAATAAGGTTAGATTCATCAGTACAAAATTAAATCTATCATCAGACTTAACAAGGTTGTTTCGAATCTGAAAATAGGTTGTATCACGGATATTTACTGGAACCTAGGGTTTACTTCATTCTAAGGTTTAAACTATTAGCTAATTATTATTACACAATTAGTAGAGAGAATAATTATAATAGCTAATAACTTACTAGAATATGGAGTTTCATCTATTAACTCTAAGATAATTTTGGCAATTTTCTTACCCTCTATGAATATGGTGGAATTTTTTAATGGAAAAATGCGGATGAAATTTCCATTCCTCAGATGTCAGCATGGGAGCCGTTGGCTGTTATACCTTCGGAGCCTTATGAAGAAAATACAACTGAAGAAGAACAAGCAAAATCCATTAAGAAAGCAAGAGAAAGAAAAAAAAGGCACTAGAGTCAGAAGAAGCCACCAATGCTGAGCAAGTACAATCTAATCGAGAGAAGAGAAATACAAGAGCAAGTAAGAAAACATCTGTTAGCGCAAAGCCGCAAGAAGCTGCAAATGTTTCAAAAAAGAGAAAGAGCCCACACTTTGAAAACATTGAAAAAATTACTGTCGTAGATGATGGGGAAAATTCAAGCAATAAAGAGTATGGAGAAGAACAATAGAAAGACACAAATGCTAGCGACGATGAAGACTACAAACAAGGGGACTGCGATCAAAAGGTATATGTTGTACAAGAATTATTGTGCAAGATGTATAGAAGTGTTAGAAATGGTTATTCAGTTAAGTAATAATTGTATTACATTATTCTGATTTCCCACTATATCCAATTTAAAATGCAAGTACAAAGGAACAATGATTAGAAAGATACAAAGAAAAAAGCGTACAAAAGGAAATAGGGGAAGAAGAAATTGGACATAAATAACACAAGAACTATGCGGTGTTCACTTAAGGAGTTCTATAAGTGTGTCAAACTGTTAAAAATCGGCATTTGGAGAGGCTCCGAAAAGGAGGGCTGGGACCTATGTTAGATGGAAAAAATCAGAGAATGCCCTAACACACGACTTGCATGCTTGCTGATGAACGATATAGACCTAAATACAATGAAACTTCGGGTTGGTACAGCAAAAAAGCAAATAGAGATCACCACTTATGCAATACATCTTCTGTTCGGGCTTCCACATGGAACAAAAACAGCTTCAAGACCTTCAGAAAAGGCCAATGACGATGACACATTGGATAAATTTAAAGAGAAGCTTGGGTTTGACAAGAAAACAACAATAAAAACAGATGACCTGCGTTGTAAGTTAGAAAAGTTGGTGGAAGACGAGACAAAAGATGACCTGACACTGAGAGTATTCGTGCTGATAATGTACATGAAGGTCATTTGACCAGGTACAACAACACGTGTTTTGACATAAGCACGGATGGTGTCGAGACATCGTAGTAAGGATCATAGACGGGGGTGCCATGAGCCTACGGGTAGAGACGTGGGGGACGTGATAGTACGACAATTCAGAACACCAAGTTTTACCCAGGTTCGGTACGAGGCAACTAGGCGGCGTTCCTACTCCTGCAATCTCACTAAATCAGGGCTGAAGCCTGAAGTATACAAAGTACAATGTGATTTGGGTTTCACTAACTCGGCGAGGATCAAATTCCCGGCGAGTTGCCTTTTAGCTCATTGTCTGTATCTTTCTTCTCTCCCGTCCGGCTTTATATAGATAGCCGGGATATGGCTTATAAAAAGGAAACCTAGAAGACTACGGAATGTATCTAACTTGGAAAGTAAGGAATCTGTGTTCTCCTCCAAGCCACACCACTTTGGGTCGTGGTCCGGGTTCTTCTAGAATTCGTCTTCCTGGGCATCAGCTTACTGGACCGTCCAATGGACTGTGGTCCATTACCAACAGGCCACCAGGGTAATCAGGCTTTCTAGGCCGATGCCGGACATACCCCTAATTGGCATATATCCTACAGTAGCCCCCAAGATGGATTGGGACTTCATTCTTCCACCTTTCGTCATTCTTTTTCGAGAAATGTTGGCGTTTTGTCTTGATTCTTCTTTTCCCAAAAACTTGTAACACATAACTCGGATTTTACCAAAATCCGCTTTTTTCTTCCACAAGCCTTCGCGGAGAAGGAACTTCATGACATCAACGATGAAATATTGCTGATGTCACGGTCGTTTGGGTTCAGTCAAAACCCTAAAACGTATCCTCTGATAGATTCTCGCGGGAAACAAGGAGATAGCCATTATCACCCCGTCCCCTCATTTCCCGGAAATTATGGGCGTTACACGCGTCGATCATCCAACAGTCAAAATAGCCGTTGGAGCTAATCTCCAGACATCCGGCTATAAATAGCCACCTCGGGGTCTCCGGCTCCTCTTCCATTCCATCTTCAACCTCGAGCCCCCAGCGCCACTTCAACCAGAGCCCGTGCCCAAGTGCGAGTTCGAGCAGAGAGAAAACGAGCCCCAAACCTTCCCTGAAAACCATCATCGGAGGATCTACCTCACAGTTGCGCCGCCCGCAAATGGCCACCATAGATTCTCCCCGGACCTCGGACGTGGATAGCGCCGCCGTGGATATTGATTCCATCATCAACGATGTGGACCCACAGCTCAATTCTTCTATCCGCGCGGCGGCGACCACGCCGGAGGGAACCGCCAACGACTCAACCCGCGGGGATCTACCTCCCGCGGTCGAGAACGTGCCACCGTCCACCTCTACTGCTCCTCCTCCGCCCCTCTTCTCTACGCCCACGGAGGAAAACCTTACTCCCGGCGGCGAGGAGGTCAGTACTTCCGCCACCGCCGGTGGTGAAGACGAAGGGGAGGAAAATTCCGGAAATTGGAGCCACTACAATGTGGTTCCTTCCCTCCTTCCAGCCCTGAAAAAGAAGGGTTCGTGCTGGAGGGGAAAGGAGGTTCGACGAGGACGACTCCAAGCCTTCCCCAAAATTCGGCGAACGGGTTCTCCTCGCCTCTCACGCAAACAGAGGTATGGGTTTCCCGCCATCCACCTTCTTCCTTCAGGTCTTAGACCATTACAAGATCGAGCCACACAATCTCCCTCCGAACTCCATTCTTTATCTAGCCAGGTTTCAGGCCCTCTTCGAGGGGTATCTAGGAATAGAACCTAGGTTAGATTTCTGGCAGCATTGTTTTGGGGTGAAACGCAACCCTTATGAGGGCGCCCTCCCAACCTGCGGGACCATCTCCTTCACCTTACGCAGGTTTAGGGAAGATTGGTTCCCAAAAATCAAAACATCCGAGTCCGTCAAATTCTGGACGGGCTCATTTTTCTATCATGCGGATGTCCCGTTTCCCGGAAAGGAAACGGGCATCCCACCTTTCGTCAATTCCGCGGCTACTCCCCAAGACAATTGGGCAGTGGACGCGGTCCAGACTCTGCCTCCAGATCTGATGTGGATCAAGAGGCGTATTGCCAAACTTGTTTCCGCCTCTCCTCCTCTTACCGGCATGGACACCGTCCTGTGTTGGATCGAAAGGCGGATCCAGCCCCTGGATCACCGCGGAACTCGGCTCATGTGTGAATACATGGGCCCAGAAGACGCGATGAGGGAGACCAACAAGTCTTTGTCGAAAAAAGACTTGAAGAAGCGCGTCAATCAGCTGGTTTCAACTCGTGACCAGTACCTTGATTATGCTGTGTGGAACGCCGTATCTCATGACTATGTCAATGATCAAATTTCTGGCGGTCACACCGTCAAGTTTTTTATGGGTTTCGCCTCCACCCACTTGGTATACTTATCTACTGCAATGAGTAGATGTGCTAGCTCTTGCAGTTTTGAATGGTCCCATCATATCTAGCCCCCATACCGCAAATGGCCATATTATGGGGATAGTTTGAGTGCTTGAGCTGGCATATTCGTCCGCTTGGCGTAATACTGACATCCGGCACATGTATTTACTATGTGTTCCACGTCTGTCTTGGCTGTGAGCCAGAAAAACCCTACACATAATTCTTTTTTGACTATGCTTTTTGATTGAGCATGATGTCCGCAATCTCCTGCGTGGATTTCTTGCAAAAAATTTCGTCCTTACTCTGGCGAAATACATCGCTGAAAAATTCCGATAGTGCTGCGTTTATACAGGCAACCATTGATTACCGTGTATCCTTTGCATCAACGTTGTATCTGTCTTCACAAGACCTCGTCTGCTCCATCCGGGAACTTCTGATCAACTAAGAAGTTTAAGTTTGATATTGTCCGGTCCGGGTTAACGAACAGGACTTCTATTGACTCGGAAACTAGAGGATAGTCAATATCTCCGCCTTTTATTGATGGTTCATGCAAGTGTTGGACGAACACACCAGGCGGTAGAATTTTAACCCTTTCCGAGCTCATGCGGGCTAAAGCATTCGCGTTCCAATTTTCTTCCCGTTTGATATGAAGTACTTCAATCCTAGGAAGCAAATGGCAAACTCGTCCACCGTTCTCCGATATTCGGCCATAATGGGACTTTTGGCATCCCATGTTTGGTTTAGCTGATTCTATACCAAATCTGAGTCACCATAGCAAAGTATACGCTTAACTCCTATTTCTTTTGCAATATGCAAGCCATGAAGCAATGCTTCGTATTCTGCCACATTGTTGCTGGCGTTAAAGTGTATTTGTAATACATACTCCATAATGTCACCTTTTGGGCATTTTAGCACAACACCAGCTCCAGCGCCTTCTCTCATTTTGGATCCATCAAAATGCACGATCCAATATTCCGACTCCAGCATTGGTGTGTTTTCCATTGCTTCTGTCCAATCAGCAACAAAATCTGCCAACACCTGGGATTTAATTGCCGTCCGAGGTTGGTACTTAATGTCGAACGCAGCGAGCTCAATTCCCCATTTGGCTACTGATACGTAAAAAACGTATCTCCTTTTCCGAACACTTTTCCTATTGTTTTCCTCTAAACTTGTGTGTTTTGAATGCAACTAACACGGACTAACGTTGTTTTCAGCTGAATTACCTTGGTGTCTCATTTTTGTGCAGAAAAATCAACTTTCGGGAAATTGCCTAGAAAAGACCCCATTGGTCTTAAAACACCGGAAGACCCCGGGAGCCAGAAGGGGGCCAGGAGAGGAGCCAGAGGGGGGCCACACCACCCCCTGGCGCCCCCTAGGCCGCGCCACCTGGTGGTGTGGGCCACCCAGAGACACCCTCGGGCTCCCCTTTCGACTATATCTGGTCTTCAACCCTAAAACCCGAGGGGGTTCAATATTTTTGCAGAAAGAAGTCCGTAGCTCCGCCGCCAACGCGAATCCTTTTTCGGGGTTCAGAAACTCCGTTATGGCACCCTGTCGGGACGGGGAATTGAGGAGATCATCGCCATCGTCATCACCAATGCCTCTCCATCGACCATCCATGTTTCTCCTATCCATGTGTGAGTAATTCCCCTGCTGTAGGCTGAAGGGGATGGTAGGGATTGGATGAGATTATTCATGTAATAATGTCGTGATTGTTAGGGCATAGTGCCTAGTATCCTCTATTAGTGCTATTGACATTGTTGCAACTTGTTATGCTTAATGCTTGCCACTTTGGGCCCGAGTGCCATGATCTCATATCTAAACATGTTATTGAATCACGATGATAATTATTGTTTCTTGATCGTACCTGCAAGTTGTTTACACATATTGTTGTCCGGAACCCGAGGCCCCGAAGTGACAGAAATTGGGCAGCTGGAGGGGATGGCTGTGATGTGAGGATCACATGTGTTCATGGAGTGTTAATGCTTTGGTCCTGCGTTCTATTAAAAGGAACACCTTAATTACCAGTAGTTCCCTTGAGGCCCCGCTGAAAACGGGCTGGTAGGACTGAAGATGTTGTGCAAGTTCTCATTGCGAGCACGTACGACTATTTACTGAACACATGCCCATGGTTACTTAGTGCTTGGATGCTTTATTTTATTTATATGCAATGCCCATGTCTTGATTATTATATAACTATCTTATCCATGCAACGCCCGTTTATCTATCCTTATGCCTACAGTATTTAATCCCGCTGTTTACTTCAAACACTACTGTTGTTGTTTTTCATTCCACTACTGCTATTATTTCACTACTGCTGCTACTATAAAACTGTTACTACTGATAATCCACTGTGAACAAGTCCACTTACAGGTGCAGGTGAATTGACAACTCACTTGTTAAGGCTCACAAATATTCTTTTGGTCCCCTTGTGTCGAATCAATAAATTTAGGTTTTACTTCCCTCGAAGACTATTGCGATCCCCTATACTTGTGGGTCATCAGCTACTCGGCATGTTGTGTCCGCATTGTTGATTATATCCCCTAGTGGTGCTTTGCTTACCACTGTTATGGAATGTCCTTGGAAATAATGACGGAGTTTTTGAGATGCAAAAAACACGCCATATGCCAGATTTTGGTAATGTGGATACCTTTGTTTTGACTCGGAGAATACTTCACTGACATAATACACCGGATGCTGACCTGGTACACTTTGTTCGTCTTTCCATCTTTCCACGATTATCACCGCGCTTATAACCCTGTTAGTTGTTGTAAGATACAATAACATGGGTTCTTCGTCTTTTGGTGACGCCAAAATCGGAGCTTTCATCAAAGTTTCCTTCAACTGGGTTACTGTTTTGTCCGCCTCTTCTGTCCATTCAAATTTGTCGGATTTCTCCAACAATATGTATAATGGCAGAGCTTTGTCACCTAGTCGGCTTATAAACCTTCTTACGGCGGCTGTAGAACCCGTCAACCTTTGGACATCTTTTAAGCACGTAGACCTTTTGATGTTTAAGATTTCTTTAATCTTTTCCGGGCTTATTTCTATTTCTCTGTGAGAAACGATGAAACCCAGAAGCTTTCCTGAGGTAACCCTAAATACGCACTTTAATGGATTCAACTTCATTTTATAAGTGTGCAAATTTTCAAAAGTTTCTCGTAGATCTTCAAGGCGTGTATCTTTTTCCTTGGAAACAACGGCAATGTCGTCCACATAAACGTGCACGTTTTTGCCAATTTGACTATGCAAACAACGTTGCATGCAACGCTGGTATGTTGCACCCACGTTCTTCAAGCCAAAGGGCATGGTTATGCAATAGTATGTTCCGTAGGGTGTTATGAAATAAGTTTTAATTTGATCTTTTTCTTTCATGCGTATTTGATGATACCCAGAATAAGCGTCCAAAAATCATAAAAGCTCAGAGCCAGCAGTGGCATCTATTATTTGATCGATGCGCGGTAACGCGAACCTATCTTTCGGACACAATTTGTTCAATCCCGTGTAATTTATACACATCCTAAGAATAGTACTATCCTTATTCGGGGCTAATACTGGGTTCACAGACCAATCAGTATGTATTACTTCCCGGATAAAATCAGCTACTAGAAGCCGGATAATTTCCTTGCCAATAGCCTTCCGTCTTCTTCCGTCAAATCGACGGAGACCTTGCTTGACGGGTTTTGATCCTAGAATCACTTTCAGTTGATGCTCAACAAGTTCTCTGGGTACTCCCGGCATGTCAGTAGGACACCAGGAAAAATGTCCCAGTTCTCACATAGGAACTTGATGAGCGTGTCTTCCTATTTGTCAGTCATCGCAGTTCCCACTACAACAATTTTGTCGGATCTTTGGGGTCTAGGATAACCTGTCTTGTATTCTCCGATGCTTTGAAGCTATCCGCCGGCTTCTGGATTTTTTTCCTGCTGGCATTTCTGTCGGCGATACTTCCTTTGCCACCTATTTCAATTCCTCCTCTGCAATCACTTGTTCAGCAAAAAGGGTGTTTCCTTTTGCCAACTCGTTCGCCAATTTGAAGTCTCCCGATATGGTGATTACTCCTCCTTTTGGCCCTGGCATCTTCAGCTTGTTATAGATATAACATGATCTTGCCATGAATTTGGCGAAAGTTGGACGTCGGAGTATTGCATGGTAGAAACTTTCGAACGGCACCACCTCGAATGAGATTTTTTCCTGACGGAAGTGTTCTCTTTTTCCAAAGGTTACATCTAGGAAAATTTCTCCTAGGGATTGTGCTTACCTGCCAGGAACAATGCCGTGGAAACGTATGTTGCTGTGATTGAGCCGGGTCTCGGAGATGCGTAGATGCTTCAATGTACTTAAGTACATGATGTTGATACTAGATCGTCCATCCATCAGCACTCTTTTGAGCCTAGTTCTTTTGAACAATAGGGCTTACGACCAAAGCGTGCGCGCCAGGTTCTGGGATATTTCCGGGATGATCTGACTGATCCCAGGTGATTGGCGTGTTTGAATACTTCAAGAACTTGGGGGTTGGAGGCACCACCGCGTTAATTTCTCGAAGTGTTCTTTTGTCTTGTTTTGTTGATGGAGTTACCAGGAGAGTTAGGTTACATTCTCCTTCAACTCTCGGGAATTTTGGCTCGCCTTTCCGATGTTGTTCCTGGATTTTGTCATTGGTGTCCGATTCACTTTCTTCCTTTTCAGCTTCTGGCTTTTGCTTGTTGAACTTCCGCTTGGAGTTCTTTCCTTTACTCCCGGAACCTGCAGTGCCTTTCATGTGCTTATTGTATGGGCAGGTTTCCCAAATTGCGAATGGTGGACACAGTCTTCCGACTTAATCTTTTCCCACTCTTCCTTTGAGTAGGAGATATGTTATGTGCTTCTTCCTTTCCATTTGCCACCATTAGACTTTCCAAAGGTTAAGTTTACTTCCTTGAGTTTTGGCTGCTCTTCTGGAGTAGCTTTGTTTTTAGAACGAGGCATCTTTTTGGCATGAACCAAAGCGTCAATGTTTCCTTGTCTCGCTCTGATATCATCTTCGTCCGCTGCGTGCTCATTGGCGGTGGTAAGCATAGATCTGAGATCTTTGTGCTCCTTTGAACCAACCATGAACGGTACAAGGCCGGGTTTTATTCCATTTATGAAAGCATGCATTGTTTATACATCACTTACTCCGGAGTAGCTATTTTTCATTGTTGTCCATCTTGATATGAAGTCGACATACGACTCGTCTTCAAACTGGACGCAGCGATTTAGCTGGTTGATGCTCTTAGCGAGTTTGTACGTACCCCGAAAATGTTGAGCAAATATTCTAGCCATATCATCCCAGCTATCCACGGTTCTTGACGGAAGCCCGTTGATCCAATCTCTGGCTCCATCCAGCAACATTAGGGGGAGGAATTTTACCACCTCTAGGTCTGTCCCTTTGTTGATCTGAACAGCAGTATAGTAGTCTGAGAGCCATGTATTCGGGTTTGTACTTACGGTATACTTTTGATAAGTTGGACCAACTTTGGCAAAGCCAGAATGTAGGGTTATCCTTCGGATCCTGTCAGTGAAGCACTTAGGTCCAAAGTATAGATCATCTCTTTCCGCCTTATCGACGTGAGCGGAATATCTATTGTCTGAATGGACGGACGGGGATCCGCTCCTTTCTAGCCCATTGTTGCGCGAATGCGCTTTTCCGGGATTATCCCTATTTCGTCCGTTATCGTGTCCTTTGGAGTAAGGTGGAGTTCTACTCCTTAACCTTTCTTTGTTCCTAGGAGGAGTACGAGATCTCTCACGTCTGTGAGGATTGTCATATCTTCCGGCTTTGTCAGCTGGGCGTCTCGGAGGCGGCATCATTTTTCCATCTTTCCGGTTTTGTTCCCCCCGTTCTTTGTAATCACGAGGATTATTTCCACCTTTCCGCGAATGGGATCCGGTCCTGGATGCTGCATCCTTATTGTCCAGGATTTTCTTGTCCTTCTTGGGATCTCCCTTCTTTTCCTTAGAATCGCCTGAATCTCCAGGTTCGCCAGGTCCCGGTGCTCCAGCGGCGCAGGTGGCAGTTTTGCATAAGGCCGAGTCATCGTGCAACTTTCCTGATCTTGTCTGTCCTTGCTGTTTCTATTGTAATGTTTTTTCTAGGAAAGCATACACTCTCTAAAGCTTTTCATCATTGGAGTACAGATCATCATTAAGGATGGCGAACGCGGCCTCCGCGTTTTCAGATGCGGTTTTGTATATGCGCTCGCCATTGGCATTGCTGACGTTTACCTGCCTTTGCCAAGAAGGGTTTTGGAACCTTTCTTTTGGTGGCAGTACATCCAGTTTTGCAATTCCGGGTAACTGTGTAGGTTTTATGCCAGATCTATTCGTTCTTTCATATTCCTCTATTTCTTCCTACTGCAACTTAATGCCAGCCTGGGTTTTTAAGAGGTTTTCCCGAGTACGGAATAGATGTTGCTGCTGCCGTTGTAGAGCTTGTCTCCTGGCTTCCAGCACTTCAGGGGGTTCGTCTTGTCCCACTTGGGTTTGGATTATATCGATTTCATCATGTTCCAACATTTGTGGGACATGGATTTCTTTCTTTTTCTTCTCCGCAGGTGTGACTCCGCTTCCTCCTCCTATTTCAGGGTTTTGGTTAGCAATATCTGCCAACTTTTTCTTCTGGAGTTTCTTGGCAGTCTTCTTTTTCTTCTTGAAAGAGGGAGGCTTTTTACCAGGTTCGTCCTCTGTCAATTCTTTGACATCGGGATAGATTGGACTGGTTTCACCATCATCCCTTTCCTCGTCTGGCGGAGGTGCTTTGGGGTCTTCATCGTCTTTGGCATCCGTGTTTTCAGCCGTTTTTTCCACAAGTACTTCATGGAAGCTCCCATGCATAGATTTGACCTTTCTCTCGAAAGCGTCTTCATCTTCTTCTTCGGAATCTATGTCTTTAGATCCGGGTTCCGACTCCAATCTTACTTCTATAGCGGCTAACACAGAGTTGGCTTCCGAGTTCGTCGTTTCATTGACGGGTGTCGGATCTTCCAGTTGTTCTGTGGGATTTTGTTTTTCTGCTTCTTCCACGGGATTACTTACTTCCGTGTTTTCAACGACCTTGGACTGCACCATGCCAATGAAGTGAGATCTGATTGCAGGCATCTCCGAAGAGGCAACAAATTCATAGTTTTGGCAATCTGAGCAGAACCCGGTATCATAGTTTTCCTCAATTGGGTATAGGGCGGGTGGGATAAATTTACTTCCACCATAGAATCCCATTGCCTCTGTAGTTATTCCGATAAAGATGTTTGCAGATCCAATCGGTAAAATGTAGGCACTTACCAGGTGATTCCGTGCTGGCATGTATGATCCGTTGTCGAGGAAGCGCCCGATGTCATTGTCGAATTCCAAGCTTCCGACAGTTATTGTACTGCCGATTCCGTCGAGTATCCCTGATCGAAATGTGACTCCTGACGTCGCTGGCCCCATGGTGGGCGCCAACTGTCGAGACATCGTAGTAAGGATCATAGACGGGGGTGCCATGAGCCTAGGGTAGAGACGTGGGGGACGTGGTAGTACGATAATCGAGAACACCAAGTTTTACCCAGGTTCAGTATGACGCAACTAGGCGGCGTTCTTCCTCGTGCAATCTACTAAATCAGGGCTGAAGCCTGAAGTATACAAAGTACAATGTGAGTTGGCTTTCGCTAACTCCGCGAGGATCAACTTCCCGGTGAGTTGGCTTTTAGCTCATTGTCTATATCTTTCTTCTCTTCCGTCTGACTTTATATAGATAGCCGGGATATGGCTTACAAAAAGGAAACCTAGAAGACCACGGAAAGTATCTAACTTGGAAAGTAAGAAATCCGTCTTCTCCTCCAGGCCGCACCACTTTGGGGCGTGGTCCTGGTTCTTCTAGAATCCGGCTTCATGCGCATCCGCTTACTGGGCCGCCCAATGGACTGTGGTCCGTTACCAACAGGCCACCCGGGTAATCCGGCTTTCTAGGCCGATGACAGACATACCCCTAATCGGCATATATCCAACAGATGGTTAGAAATCTGGTAGTAGAAGAAATGAAAGACATGGATATATATGCCAGTTACTGGTTGATGAACTTAAGATAGCACTTTGAAATACAGAGGAGAAAGTGCCAAAAACAAAGCAGTACCAGGTTGCACCATAGCTCCTTTGTTGATGTATCTTGACTGTTGCAACAAAGTTAACGTTTCTGAAGCTGACAAGAGAACACCTCGAACATACTACATGGACATAGAGAAACTTAAGAAGATTGCAACAACAGACACAAGAAAAGTGAAGACGATGAACTAAAACCATTGGATTACGGCTTCTTACCGGTAAGTGAATATGTGAAATTACATTATGTATGCAACGTTTAAAAAATGTTAATACCAAATAGTCAGATTGTTCTCACACTATAACCAATCTGCCTTTTGAAACAATGCAGTGGAAGGATGTAGGTGACATTGTTTACTACCAAAAGATATCTCAAACGAAAAGAGCAACTCAATACTATATGGAAGAGAGATCTTTTAAGAAGCAGAAAATAGCAAGCAGTTCAACTGCAGCAGAAATCCCAGTTAGGGAGAGTAGAGTGGATGAACCAGCTTCAGCACTGAGAGAGAGCTAACACATAACATGGGAGAACAACACGGTAGTAAGGAGAAAAGTGGTTCCAACAAAGATGGTGTAGAAGAAAACATGACAAATAATGTTGAGTTTTTTAGTCACCTACATAAGACAACATTCCATTTGCGCGAATCTTTTAGGTTGTTTGGTAGCATCTAGGAAGAAATACAAAGCAAAGATAAAAGAAGCGAAGAACAAAACGAGATAATTGTGGAACAAGATGTCCCAACCAACAATGCAATACCGGATATGCCTACATCGTCAGGTTACAAACATATCGTTTCCTTGAATTTAATTGAAGTTTTCGTTTTATATAATTGTTAGTTTCCATAAGAATTTTACATAACATAAATGTTACTATAAAATAGGAGTGGAGAATAACAAGGGACAAGATGATTTAAGAAAGGATCTACACTGTGGAACAGTCGATAAAAGCGTTGAAGCAATAACTGATTTGCGCAATACTCGACCAACAACGGCTGCAACACCAACAACAAGAGGTAATGGGAAATATGTGATATAGATCTGTTTTTTCTTACCTGTGACATCGACAACAACATGCAGCAGAATACACAGACAAGGTTTTGCCACCAGTCGTCGAGGAGAGAATTGTGGAATCAGCAAATGATTCAACCCCTGTTCCAACACATACAGGGAAAGGGACTGGTGACTACAAATTCCTTTTGATTAAAACTGTTTGTAATTATTGTGCAATTAAATAACTTTCTAACATTTGAACTATTAACAGATACAACCAAACCGACCGATGACTCCAGAGAGGTTGAAGAATCTAGAACAACACATATCATCGATGAAGCACGAAAAGATGTTCTGCCATCTGCTGCCACAACAGTTGTGACCAAGGAAAAAAGTTCTAACAAACAGATCAAACAGATATGATTCTGAAAAGCGTATAAATAATTAAATTATGATTATATATTTTTTTACAAACAATTAAATGATACTCTAACATAGGCAAAGAAAAGGAATATAGTACAACTGTCTCAAGTGAGGTTGCAACGGACAAAGACTAAACTGGGCGGAGAGCAATGCCAACGCGCAAACCGTTTTGCTCCTGACGAGAAGGCGATCTAGGAGGCGATGCGTGAGGCCCTAACTACAGCGGCAGCTGTCGGTCCCTGCCTCCTCCGTTAGCCACTCCGGCAATGCGAGGAGGTGGGGACCATGGCGCTTCGGCGTCGGTCTGTAGTTAGGGCTAGCCTTCTGCTTTCCTGGGGCGTCGTTGGGGTGGTGGGAGCGGCGCCCGGGAAAATAAATCTGCCCCAACTCCACTCCCATACCGGCGGAGACCTTCATGGCGGCGTCTCGGAGTTGATGGCAAAGTGTGATGCTTGGTCCTTTAGATCAACAACTTGGTCTTCTCGTCGTTCTTCAGATCTGGCGTTCGTGGTTATTCACGACGGCGCTGGCGGCCGGGGAGAGATGGTTCTTCTGGAGCGCTAATGCTGGTCTGGAGGTGGTGGATCTTTCGTTCCTCTCCGACTTCGTCGATAGGAGGCGACATATCTTGGTCCAAGACAACACGGGGACGTCCCCCGGTCGACGTGCCACAGCGACATGTGCCTTGCTGCGTGCAACGGGCCTGTTCATCGACTCACAAAGCCTCGTTGGCGATGGTGCTTTCTCGGATCTTGCAATGGTGGAGGCTCCGCGTTTCTTTCAGCGTTTGTCTCGACGGCGCTGGAGGAAAACGGCGGCCACTTGCTACGGTGGTTGCAGTAAATCCTAGGGGTCATTTTGTATTTCTCGATCTTTTAGGGTTTTGTTTGCAAATTCAGGATAATCATTTTATCCCGATCTGTCTTTTAGTTTCCATATGTGTTGCTTATTGTAACTTGATTATCTATTAATGAAATATGTGGTTGCTATCGAAAAAAAGTGAGGTTGCAACAACCAACGAAGAAGGAAAAGAAGATTTCACAAAAGTTGCATCACCAAGTGAGCCCAATGAAACATGTTAGACAAAAGATTTCTGATGCTTCAATTAATATACATAAATTACATATAAAAATAGCTTTAACCTATTTTAAAAAATAAGGCTTACTATTTTTCATATGGTTCTTTCAGAATTTGAAAAAATTCAGCACAAAGAAGGGGATGACAAAACAAAGACTCAACGAAAGGGAAGAAGAAGTGAGAAGAAAAAATTACCAGAAATAACATTTTCGACCACTGATGAAGAATTTCAAAACTGGGGAAAGTATGTGATAGATGGGCGCAAATTGAAAAAGGTTGAGTAAGAAAGAACAAAAGGAACAACAATAAGTACTATCTCAAAGAGTTTGCGATAACATGAGTTTCCAATAACATGATCATCGTTTGTGAGCTATATAACATAAGCTTTACTCTCTTTTTTAATCATATTGCAGGCTTATTTTCATCCAGATTGGTCGTGCATATTGCACATACAAACCTTTCTTAGAATCTCTGAGACCACGACAATTCTTAAACTCTGAAGTGATGGGTGTGTGGTTAGAGGATTTCAATAAAATCGCAAAAGAATTAGACGAGAAGAAATATGCTTTCTCTTGCTCCATGACTGTAAGTATAAACACCATTTCTTGACACATTCAAATCAGGAAGTATAAAACGTTAATATGTAAAATTCCCATACTACGGAAAAATCTTATTGCTGATCCTTCAAGTTTCAAAACAAAAGATCACATCAAAGAGCTGAAGGCTCTAAACAAGGAGTACAAACTTGTAAATGATCATCTTGCAAGTTTTAAATTTAACAAAACTTGTTGTGCCGATGCTTTTATTGACATGTTATGTTTTTTCATTCATAACTTGACAGTCATTTGTTTGTACCATGTACCTATACTTTCCAATTGTTCAAAAGGAACACTGGATTGTATGTTGCTTGAACTTGCCTCACAACCAGTTCCACGTTTTTGACTCGATGATGAAAGACGATAATACTAGTGTGTTGGAAGATGCAACAAATAATCTGGTTAGTTGCTAAACAAAACTTATTATAATTTTTTTCTGACAAGTGGACTAGTTGATTGTACAGTTGTACTAATAGGTCACAATTATTTTTTAATCAACTGAAAAACTTCATCACACTAGTCAATGGGTCAAAAATATCCAAGATGGACTGTGAAAAGTTCACGCGTTACACTCCGGAGCATCCACGCCAGACACAAAGTAAGTTTCTTTTTAACTATAAATTTTATATACTCCCTCCGATCCGATATAAGTGTCGGGGAGCTAGTCAAATTTTTTCCTGGGCTTGGGTAAATGACCGACACTTATATGGGATCGGAGGTAGTAACAGTTTGCACGTAATAATATTACTGAAATATCTTTTGATGATTTTACAGCCAAGATTGCGGATACTTCTGCATGTTATTTACGGACAATTTCAATGGCAAGAAAATGAACGGGTTCAACACAGATATGTATACTTTCCGGATCAAGGTAACGGCAGGGCTGGTCAATAATAGAGAAAACAAAAAACGCGATCTTGAGAAAATAATGGACAACTATCTAAGGTTCACTTGAGAAGCGATTTTATGTAAGAGAAGTAGAGAATGCTTTTCTAAACTTATGTTTGTATATTTGTTGTCGTATGTTGAACTTCTTGTCGTATGTTGAGAAGCGATATGTTGAACTTCCTGTCGTATGTTAAATGAACTCCAGTACTACTCTATGGACCATAGTCTGTACTTTTACTGCTACTTTGTTTGAAAACTTATGCTTCTACTTTCTTTGAAATTACTGTTGTTTGTTAAATCAACTCCAGTATTACTCAATCGATCATTAAAATGCTCACATGATATAAATTCTAAATTTTGTGGTTTGTACTTCAAATTGATCATCCTCTGTACTTCTAATGCTAACAGTGCGTACTTCCATATATTCTCATAAACTATACTTCTCATGTTAATAGCCTCTACTCCTCGAGCTAACAGTATGTAGATCCAATCATACTAGTCATCTATACTTCTTTCAACACCCAGAATCAACACGGGTGTACGCCCAAGAGCATGTACACTCATGTGAAACGCGGGTGTACGCCGACTTCAGAAACAGCTTGTGTATGTATACTTTCACTAGCAACTTTGTACACCCATAATCAACACAGGTGTACGCCCAAGAGGATGTACACTCGTGTGAACAGCTTGTATACGCGCAGTCTTTCAGAAATAGTGTGTGTATGTATACTTTCACTAGCAAGTTTTTTATACTCTCACATACAACATACGTGTACTTTTTAGATGAAGCGTCGTAAATGCTTTGTCCGAGGCGAAACCGAGCGGTAGTACGAGGCAACGCCGAGCCGTAATACACACTAAAACCAATGCACGCTTCGACATATGCGCACAACGACCTATGTACCCCTTCAAGATATTTATAAATGGTTATCGAGACGAAGCCGAGTCGTCAAATAAATATCGAGGCGAAGCCGAGCCGTTGTGCGCCGTAGGCGCAATTGTTCTTTTGTTTGTGTCATAGCGTGCAAAAAATAACGAGCCTTATAAATAAATTCATACTATGTCTTAATTAATTGTTTTTATTTATTTGTAATTTTAAAATAGTATTTTGTATTTGAAAGTTGCTACCTCTCCCGTTACTTCCCCTGAAAACTCCCTGCCCGAAAATGACAAAGGAAAAAAGAGAAAGGGAAAAGAGCGGGAAAACTCCGCTTTGAATTTTTTTGAAAAATCTGTGTGTGCGTGCGTGTGCCAAAGGGAAAAGGAGAAAAGGGGAAAACCACCCACTAACGGGTTCGCGGGTGCGTCGGCCGGTACCGACAAAGGGAAAATACCCGCGAGCCCAAAAAACGGTTCGCTGCGGGGTGCCCTCCGCACGCGACACTTGTCGCCACCGGAGCGCTCCTCTCTAGTTTTTTCCCTTCTAAGAGAACGCCCTTTTGCTAGTCGCACCATAGGAACCCCGCGCGGAAACGTGCCGGCCCATGGAGAAATCTCTTTAGCGAAACGAGCCTAGGAAACGCTCGGGCGTAGCGCGGGCACTATATATCGCCTATTGCGAGTAGTAACACTGATTCGCCCACGTATTTTCCATTCTGAGCGGGCCGGCCCATTTGATTTTTTTTTTGAGAAAATAATACGTAAACATTGGAGAAGCCAGGATTCAAACCTGCACTCATGGATCGGGGATACAGGGGCACAACCACCAGACTACGTTGCATTCATGCACGATACTTATTTTCAACGTTTTTATTATCTCTTTTCTTTTCAGTTTTTCATTTTTTCCCATTTTCTTTTCTATTTCTGTTTTTCTTTTCTGTTTTATTCTTTATTTTTTTCGTTTCTTATTTTTATTTATTGTTTAGTTTTAGTTTTATTTTCCTTTATTTGAAAATATTCGTTTTTTATATTTTAAAATTTTGAACATTTTTTCGTTATGCTTCACTAAACTTTTTTCAAATGTGGAACCATTTTAAAATTTGAACTATTTTCAGCTCGAAACCATTTTTAAAAATTAAAATATTTTAAAAAACCAGAACCATTTTCAAATTTGAAATAATTTTGGTTCATAGAAAATTTTGGTTCAATTTTTCATTTTTTTAATCGACATTTTTCGTGCACCAAATTTTTTGGTTCACTATTATTTTCAGTTCACCAATTTTTTTGGTTCATTATTAGTTCACGTTCACAAAAAAAATTTGGTTTACCATTATTTTTCCTTCATCCGCATATTTTGTTCACTATTATTTTTTGTTCATCGAATTTTTTCGTTCGGTATTATTTTTGGTTCATCAGCATTTTTTGGGGCACCGATGGTTTCACTATTTTTTTTTGGTTCAAAATTATATTTGTTCAAACTAAAAAATGTTTAGATTAAAATTGTTCAAATTTGAGAATTGTTCATATATAAGATTTGTTCATGTTTGAAATCGTTATATTTTTTAAAATTGTTGAAATTTAAAAATTATTCAAAAGGAAAAATCGTTCATATTTAGAAAAATATTGAAATTTCCAAAAATGGTTTTATAATCAGAAAATATTTAGATTTTTCAAAATATACTCCCTAGTACGGGCGATCCGATTTGCGAACATTTCTAGAAATAGTAAAAAATATATACGAAGAAGAAAAGAACGTGCGTGTGCTTGCGAGTCTACATTTCTAGAAATCACGTTCGGTCCCGGACGTACCTATAGGACGGAGAAATTACAAACAGCTGCAGCAATGAGTACGTACCTGTAGGCGGGAGATAAGTTCCATAGTGGGATTAGGGTGCGTTTGGTTTCTCGGCAAAAATGGTTATTGCCTCGCTGGGCCAGGATAGCCGTTTGGTATAGTGAAAATTATCTAGCTTTTGATGGCTATCTAGCCTCGCCAAGCCATGGTAATCTCGCTCGCGAGGGAGAGCCAAATTGGCTCGCCTTCGATGGCAAACTCAGATCGCGCTAAAAACGTACTCCCTCCATTCCAATGAATAAGGCTCGCACGCTTTTCGAGATTTGTCTTTGACCAAGAATTAATCCATATATATAATAGTATTTGGTATAAAATCAACATCATTACAAAGTGTTTTTCATTACGAATCTAACAATGTCAAATTTGCACTATATAGTCAAGATATTGTTACTCAAAATTTTCGGTCAAATTTTGTCTTGAAATGCGTGTGCGCCTTTTTCATTGGAACGGAGGTAGTATAGTCCACCTAATACACAAGTTAGTCCGTAACCAATCGCTGCACTATCATTCCCTTTTCTGATGATTATTTCTCCTCCTTTAACGATATCCTCTAATTTCCTCTCATGCCCGTGTCGTCCGTTTCCTACACTACAAATTGTACTCCATTAAATCGAATAGAGTCGTCGATTCTCTCAACTGCCGCAGCAGGAAACGGGCTCAAGACCTAACTAGACGAAGCCGCGCGCTTCGCTGCACCGGCGGTTCGCGCGTTCCTGTACCGCGTGGTCGGTGCGTTTTCGTGTGTGGCGGGGAAGTGATGTGTAGGCGTGTCGCGTTACAGGAGGGGACTTGGCTGGCGTGGCGCTCAGCGGGCGTTCGCATGCATGCTTGTCTTCTAGTCTGTGGACGGTGGCGTGGTAGTAGTGCGGTCGTATATATAGGGCCCTTCTCGGCCGTTCCGCTGGTTCTAGCATTGTGCTCTTTCTTCTCTCATGCTCTGTAGTTGCCGGAGCCATCGGAGATCAGAGGTGTTCTGATGGAGGGCGGGCTAGGAGGTCCGGGAGCGGATGTGGGCGGAGGAGAGGTGATCTGTTCGCAGCAAGGCCGGGCTGGGGCTGTTGCTGGAGGCGGCGTTATAGAAGGCGCCGTCGGGCGTGCTGGCAAAGCCGGCGTGTTCATGGGAGGCGCTCAAGGGGCCGACCAGTTTGATGGCCTTCTCGTGGCTGCGTTTCCGGCTGCTGTAGCGCCGGCAGCCGGCATTGGTTAGTAGCCCGTTCCGAATATGTTTGCAGCGTCGGTCTTGCTTCTAAGCCTGCTTTTGGGTTGGCTTTATTGTGTTCTGCCTGCATTTGGTCGCTGATCCGTTTTCTTGGCCGTGTAGGCGAGCGGGTGGTGGCGCGTGTTTCACGCCGTGTTCTGCTTGGGGAGGTGCTGATCAGGGCGCGTGGCTCGGAGGCGACGTACTGGACAGAGCGGGTGGACGGAGGGTTTCTGTCCACTGTGGAGAGCCGTATCTTTAGGGGTTGTCACCCTACATGTTTCCGTGTGATGCGTTGCAGGGGACGTCGGTGCGGCAGCATTTCACAGGCGGAGGAAGATGTGGCTGCGCGTTTCATCCGGCTATTGAGGTGCAGGCGAGGCGTCGTCGTGGACGACGTGAATTGGAGCCGTGTCAACCGCATGCGCCGGCAGTGCGTCATGCTTCAGGCTGCGCTGGGCTCTGCCGAGGCTGATAGGCAGCAGACTGTGGTTGAGAAGGAGCAAGCCATTGTACAGAAGGATGTCGCCCTCATGGAGAAGCAGGAAGACGGCGAGATGTCGGCGGTTCTCGAACATGGGTGGGAGGCTGCTGTGGAGGACCTTTGCTCTGTTCCGCGCCTGTGCGAGTCTATCTACGCTGCGGCGGCTGCCAGGGAGGGTCTGAAGGCGGGGCTGCTGACAGTGCCTTTCTAATGGACAGTCTGACTCAACTCTCTGCTAGGATCGGGGAGATGGCCTACGCTGGCCATATCAACCTGGCGGCGGCGCAGGGCCATGGGGCTGCTTGAGGTGTTCTCAGTTCTGTGCTGCGTTCGATAGCCGCTTATTTTTCTTGTCTGTAGGTCCGCGTCTGTGTGGCTTGCTTCTGTTTGCTGGTGGTCGGCATCCTAGTGTTGCCCTGACGGTGCATCCGCTGGATAGCTTTCAGTTTGGTGTGGGCCGTGCTTCTTAGTGTAGGTGTCGAAGTGCTGTAGGGGATGTTGTTGCTGCGTTTCTGTGTGCTAGGTTCTGCTGTTTTACTCTGTATAATATCCTGTAAAGAATGGATGTCTATGTCTCGCTGTTGTGCATGTAAGCTTGTTCGCCTGTCTGCCGTTGGTGTGTATAAAGTTGGGCACCGGTGGTTAGCACGGGTTGATGCGTGCTGGCCCGCCCAGGTTCGAGTCTCCGCACTCGCACCTGGTGTCGTGCACACCTTTCTTCTTAATGACAATACCACCGGGCTCTTCCCTGTGCGGCCTAGTTTTTTTTTATTCTACCTGACAGAATTCTTCCTGTTCTTAAAAGAGAGAGCAGACCCTGTTGCTCTGGATGTAAAGCTCGTTTTCGATCTAAATCTTGGCTCTAAGGTTTGCAGGATCGGTATTTTTGCGTAATGCCTGCCTGGCGAACTGACACTTGAAGCTTTGCACGGTACTCATAGCATAGGCACGTACTTAGACAGACATAATCTTACAAGCGGACGATTTGAGCATCTAGTAGCAGCACTGCTTACTGATCCTACCATGGAACAACTACTGGTACATAGTAAAGGCACGCTACCTACTGATTCTACCATCGAACGAGTACTGCTGCATAGTAGAGCTACTGGTCTGTTCGGAGGGCAATACCATAGTGAAACCACTGCTACATTTTCTGGTGGGCTACTGCTCAGCATCGCTGTTCTCGTCATCGGAGGACAAGATTATAATAAACTCTTGCTTCTGCCGTGGAAGACCGCGGCCAAGCGGCATGAGCATGCCAGAGTCCCCGTGGGCACCCTCCAGCGCCTCATCCGATGGAACCTCAGGCTCGGCCTTGTCGTCGGGGAACAGGCCGCCGGCGTGGTCGTCTTCAGGCTCCACCGGGTCGTCCGCTGGAACGTCAGGCTCGTGCCTGCCGCCGGGGAATGTGCTGGGAGCGCGGTCGTCTTTGGGTTCTATCGGGTGTCCGACGGCACCTCAAGCTCGGGCTCGTCTCCTGGCATCTCTTCGGTGGGCGTGTTGTTTCCTACAGGAGCAAACAACGATGGCGGGAGGAATGGCTGGTAGAGGTGGCCTGCGAATGAAGGGGGCGGCGCTATAGCCAGGGGGATGTGTTCGTCGAATGGAAGCGGGGCGAGGACCGGGACGAGCGCTCCGTTAACATACATGGGGACTGAGACGGTTGGGCGACCCATAGGAAAAGACAGCTAGGGAGGAGGCAAGGAAAGGAAGGGCGGGTTCGAGCTACGACGACGCGTTCTAGCGGCGCCACGGTGATTTATGTGTTTGTACCTACTCTGTGAGCTGCGGGGTGGGCGACATGCATGGTTGCCCGCACAGGCGAACGGAGGCGTGTGTCCGGCAGGGCCGGGCACGAGCGAACAGCTGGCGCCTTCCCTGGTGAGCTGAGGTGGCCTGTTTTAGTGCCCAAAAGCTGGCGTCGCGGCGTGGTGATATGTGGAGAAGGAAGGATCCACGTATTGGGTCGAAACATGAGGCTTAAGACGTCCCTTCTGACGGAAACACACGCACCAGAACACGCGTCAGGCAGACTAGAGACAACCATGCCTGCAGCTCGCTGGTAATCGTTCCGCCGGCAGCGCTGATCCTCTCCCCTGCCTGCCCGTATTCGAGAGTTCTGTATATCTTGCTCTCTGTACGCGCTAGGTTTTCGTTCCAAGGTCCAGGGAACAGATCGGGGTCTAGGATGTCTGAACATCTGGGACTGGATGATCTTCTCGATCTCTGGGAGCCTGAACTGGAAGAAGAAGCTGCACGATTCGACATCATACCCTCGTGCCGGCCTCCTCCAATTCGTAAGTATCTACGCTCACTTATATTTCAGCAAGTAGCCTGCCATCAATATGGTGGTGTCCTGTTATGGGCATAGTGGAACCTTTATGTTGGCAGAGCTCGCGGTCTGCTTAATTGTGCAGCTAATAGTGGAGAGACGCAAATCTTAAAGTAGATAGAAGTATTTACAGGCCGATACTTCAAATAGTAAAAGCCTCTGAATTTGTTACTGGTATAGATGCAGCTCCAGTTCATTCTAAAAAGAATCTGTAGGCTGAATCACTAAGAACCGCCTGTATCCTGACCCTGGGCTCTATTACTATGCATAACGAATGTCTAGAGGCACATATTCCTCAGGCGAAAGATGTGTTCGGAGAAACTACTGATATGCAGCCGTAAAAGGCTAAAACGCAAAGTTCAATGTACTGAAACAGAGCAAAATGTGGCGTGCTATCTTTCTTCTGTCATAACAGTAAGCTATAGCTGTAGGGAATAATGCCTAAAAAATCGGAAATTCTGGGAAGGGGAGGAACAACGGTACAAGCTGACTGTTTCGTTTTGCCTGTGTATCTAGAGACTAAATGAGAAACAGCTAGCCACCGTAGATCTTCGGTTTTCTGTATGCAGTTTAGAAATCTCATGGCGCACAACCATCCACTATGCAGTATTTTTTAGAATGTATTCTGTCCATGATTCTGTTTTTCTGTCCTGCACAACATTTTTTTCAGAGGACATTCCAGTCGTGGATCTTTCTTTCAGAGCCATGCTGAAGGAGGTGGCACATGGTCTCCCCACTCTGGATCCTATCTATGACACGCGTTTTCGGTATCGTGGCTATTTCAGCAGTGTGAAAGTGTATGTCCCTGACCGTGCCATCCCCGTGAAGCTAACCGAAGAGTATAGTTCAAGCATCTATGAATTTGAAAGCTCAGATGAAGCCGAAGAAAAAGCAGCTCATGCAATGATTCAAAAACTGGAGAAGAACTATGGCTTCGAAGTGAGAGATCTTAATTGGCTGGACAAGCACCGCTTCAACCTTGATAGATTCAACTGTGGCACCAACTGGCGTCGCTTAGACGAAGAAAACAAAGAACTGAAGCAAAAGATTGTGGCGCTTACAGAAGGGTGACGCCGCACACTGGAGGGAGCATACCACAGCTGCGGCGTCGTTTCATCGGCGCTCTCGACTGTCGTCGAGTCAGCTCTTTCAGGGCCTCGCGATCTTCCAGTTCCAGCTTCAGCCGTGGTCTCTGATGTCGCGGATGCAGAAGAAGCAGTCTGCAGTGCTGTTGTGGAAGGAATCAGGGAATTTCAGGAGCTCGTTGGCAATTATTAGCTTTTATTTCAGTTGTCTGATCTTACCTGCAAAATATATGTACTTATGTTGCTAGCATTGTATGATGAACTGCCTTAGCAGTGTATCTGTCTAGTCTACCCTATGGCGGAGAATAAATCTAGGATGAGGACTGTTCTCTATCATATGTGTTTGCTGATTACCGATTTTTTAAATTGTCCACTGGACTATGATATGCCTGGCCA
This sequence comes from Alopecurus myosuroides, assembly GCA_028641055.1. Classification (NCBI taxonomy): domain Eukaryota; kingdom Viridiplantae; phylum Streptophyta; class Magnoliopsida; order Poales; family Poaceae; genus Alopecurus; species Alopecurus myosuroides. Next base: position 421,845,502 of record CM054059.1, read on the forward strand.
GTGTACATCCTAAAAGCAATCTCCTAGGACATATCTAGAAAGGAAGAGCATCCACCAGCAAACCGTTATGCCTTTTTTAGCCTGAACCTAACTAAGGCTGTTTCTAGGGTTGACCAGGCTAGCGTGCACAGCGGCTGCCGCCGCCTGCGGCGCCTATAAACCCTGTATCATTATTATTTTTAAACCTATGTCTATGATTTTCCTCATCCGTTAGAGGGTAGTCACTCTGAATCCTAAGGTTTTTTGAACCTCTGCGTATCAGTTTTCTAAAATGGGAAGCCTAATTTAGGTAGCCCGTTCCATCACAAGGTGCCTGCTGTAGTGAATGAAAACAATCTATTGTCCCACTTGGTGTTTGATGCAGCTGGCTCTTCCACTTGGCAGAGGTTTTTGTAGGCTGTGGTATGGGCATGATGCGGTGGCGTTTAGCATGCTACTGTGATGTACGCATGCTTTCTGGGTGGCACTCCTTTGCTGATAGCATTTGCCAAGTGTTGGCAGACCTATACACGTGCCTTACCATTCTACCACCAAACCTGCATATATATAGCCCCTTGTTGTGCTCCTAAACGCATCCGGTCTTTACTGCTTACAGTTTTCAAGCTTGTAGTTTACGAATGGAGCCTGCTGGTGACAATGGAGCAAGGGGAGGTTAGGATAGATGCAGCGGCTTGTCACGAAGACACATTAGATTTCTCTAAGGGGCAGCACTCTGACCTGTCTGTTTTCTGTTTTTCAGGCCAGCATTGGAACAGGAGGGCGGCGAAGCGTGAATCGGTTGATCGGATGCTAGAGAGCCTCGGCGCTACGGCTGTGCACCAGCTGGAGGAGGTGAATGGGGGGATTGTTTGCACTATCCGCACCAGCCTCCCGGTGCCCTACCACCCTGGATGCCGCACCCCGGTCGTCCGTAGCAGCCGCTGGAGCACTGATGCCGACGAATCACAGGAAGATGCAGCGGACCGCCTGATGCAAGAGATCCGCGGCCGCCACGGTTCAGATGCTGATGGCAGCAGCTCTCGCTGGGCAGCCGAAGTGCGCCGCCAGCGGACCGTCCTGGGGAGGCCCTTTCGCCTTTCAGGACCATCCGAGGTATATTTAGCACAACACCTGCATTATATAGCTTGTCAACGGCTGAAATCTAACGACTGTTTACACGCGGCAGAGGAAGCTCTCGATCCAGCTGACCGAATCATCTCTGGCTGGGCATCTGGGCTTGAATGCTTCACCTACGCCAACAGGCGTACCGATATGTGAAGCACATGTTAAGCATACCTGAGGAGAGGCAGGTTACCGTGTCAGTGTGTCGTCAATAAAGCGCCTTCCAATGTAGCCATGCGGTCTGTTGCTGTGTCGTATCATGTGTTGTTCCGTGCTCACTAGGTGGATAGCACCGTCTCCGTCGGGTCTATTCTCTAGCTGCAACTGTATGGCCTTGAAGATTTAGGGCTGTCAAATAGTTCCTCTGTATTGTATACCCTCTGGTTTGTTGTCTCTTTGGTCATCCATGCCTGTAACCGTCCTGCTATGGCATATTCCGGGTACTAGTATTACAAGCAAGCATGCTCTTCTTTTTCTAGCAAGAGGTACCAGTATTACAAGCAAGCAGGCTCTTCTTTTTCTAGCAAGATATCTTTAGCACCGCAGTTCATCCATGTTTCCCGCTCTAGTAAGCTCGCCATTCATAGTACATCATCCATACATAAACACAGCCAAAATAAACGTCGAGGTGCGGACCTCCTGTAAATCAAAAGAACACTTACAGGACATCCTAGACTAACACATGAAGTGGCATGACATATTACAAAAGATTGCTATCTAAAGGCAAAAGCCCTAAGGCAAGGCAGAAACAGAAGCTGCACGCGTCCCGCATCCGTAAAGGACGCAGTTCTGTCCCAGCATCAAAAGGCAACGAACGGCCATAGAAGACAACACGGCTGAAGACTGCTGTAGGTTTTCCATGATAGTTCCAGCACATCATGCACGCACTTTACTTGATCTGTGAATGAACGGAAAATAAAATATTAGCCCGATACATTTGTGTCATAAATCAGCCTCTATTCGGACAGCAAGGCTGCATCCCTAAACCGAGAATACCTAAAACAGTATCACCAAGTACGGAAATCCAGCAATGACATACTATACCTTTCAGTCAATATCATCTAGGCCAGTTTCTTCGGCTTGCCTAAGTTTACTGATTTCGTTGGCAAGTTCTTTTATCCGAGCAGCAGGAACATCACTGTCCTCTGTCCCTGTCGTCTCAGAGGTAGATAGTACATCTTTGAAATCGACAACAATACAGGAAAGACCCTGCATCATTCTCTGAAGCGAAGTAACGACAACACACTCTCTTTCTCTTGCATAATGGGCCATCAGTGTTGCCCCTCCCGTTATACGATAGAGCTCTGCATAATGATGCCTACCTCTATCGTAGAGACAATAGTTGACGTCATCTATATCATACCCTGTTTCCCTCATGATGTGCCTAATAAAATTTTTTCCCAGGTTTTCCTAGGCATCAATGCCTGGTAAGCACGGGCTGCTGTAGATTTTCCTGACTGTCATCTGGTAGGGGTTTTCTCTTGCAGGGAGGTCATATTCAATCCAAGCTCTTGATCTGCCTGATTCAAGTGTCTCAAGACCTTCATTGTATATATTCAGACCCAGCTGCCTGACCGCATCACGCGCAAGGGCCATCCGTGATATCCTAATGGCCTATGGAGGGATGAAAACAAAAAAATCAGGAACACCAAGACCTAAGAATGTAAAAAAAGCCCAAACAAAGAAACTGAAAATAAACCCTTGAACCCACTACTGCCCATTATTTAACACAGACATATGGCAGGTATCAAGAAAGGAAACCATAGATTGTCGCACAAAGGCGAGAGCTTTCGGAGAGTAAAAACCATAGCCTATCTAGCATGGTGATTCCCGCGATGCCTCATCTTTAGAAAATCATGTCATACAGGCCCATATATATCGATCCATGTAAGGGCACAAGGCAAAGCAATCCCATTACTCCGTGACTGTCAGTCTTTATCTTTAACTAATGTTCTCACACTATCCGTAGAAAGCTCAATAGTGGGTGTGCAGCCGATCTTCCATCTAAGTAAGAAAAAAACAGGCACACGCGGTACGTAGATCTGCAAGAGGAGCAATACTTTCAGGCTAATGGCAGAACAAAAAAAATGCAATGCCACCTGACTGTAAACATGGTAAAATAAACTGAAATGGGTCTTACACGACTTGCAAAAGCGGCGTTCTGCGAGATATAAGATAATATTGTTGTAGCAGACATAGCGTGTTCATCTCGATAATAATCTATGTGAATATTTTATGCTAAGCTGTAATCATGTAAATTTATTACCCTACTACAGCTGAGTGATCCCTTCTTTTTTTCTGAATAATCTTCAACGGTCTAAAGTACTGGAGTCCAGCTCATGAAACCATGTTTTTGCCTATAGCAAAATAAACACTGCTAAGGTCGTTGCCAACTTTTAATGGTATGATAGAGTCTATGATGATGAAACAACAAAGTGGTAATAACAATACTTTCAGGCTAATGTCAGAAGCAAAAAAAATTCAATGCCACCTGACCGTATAGATGGTAAAAATCTGGGTAAAGCTGTTATGCACGAGTCCAAGGGACCTAAAAACAGGCAGCTACATAGGAAAGAAGTTGTGTTTGAATGCATAGCTGACGAGAAGCAAATACATAGCCCGAGGGTCCGACGGCTCGTGATCGATGCTGACCAAGAGGCTAGCGTAACACAGAGGACACAAGGACATTGGCATGCATTTTTTTCAAGCCATAGTAACGGCGGAAAAGTGAACCCTATATTTAGACAAGGCGCCTAACAAATATAGCCTACTTATTTAAGCAAATGTATTTATTAGTTCTAACAGCCTCGTCACATACCTGCAAAGGTAGATGTTCGAGATGGGAGGCATGTTCTGTGCTTACGATAAGAAATAACGCATCATCACGTGAGCAGTTGTTTAAAATCATGAGTTTGACCAAAATTCTCGGTAGGAGTTCAGGGCATATGCTATGCTGAGCCCGTGTGGTACCATAGAAGAGTTTTTGGTGGTATCCGAAATGTGATTCTGGGCCATGTTTATTCGGAATATGCTAGATATGCTCTTACTACGCATACATTTCTAAACTACGGTCTAAACATGGACATCCACTGATTTTACTTTCAGTGTATATTTTTACATACAGATTTACTAGGTTATTGTCCCATGCATGATCTCCTTTGGCGATACATATTTTTATCTAACCATGCTAGGAGAGCAAAAAATTTACAATATAACCAGAAGAAAACAGCCGATAAACCCGCTCTCTTCCACATAGTAGATAGTTCAGTAGGAGCTAACCATTTGGGGAAAAAAGACACAGGAATAACCAAAACTGACCGGCCTAGCCTCGAAATCGATGGTGCCATTTAGCCTTGTGCGCCAAGTGATCACCGGATGGCGTGAAACATTCCCTCTGGTAAAAGCTCTTAACGGCATGAACACAGGGGCATGCTGCAGAAAAATAGATCAAACGTGTTTGCAGTCATCAACGATGAAAACGTAGCGGTAGAAAATACTGGAAGAAGCAGAAGATTGCGGGTAGAAGCATGGAGGAGCAACCGAAAGCAAGCCTGATGAAACAGAGAGGGAGTGAGAAATAGCAGCCTACCTGCTCCACGTCGTCGAGCTCGTCCATCCCCTTCTCTGCTAGACTGAAACTGCCAACTCCTCTTGTCAAGCCAAATAGAAAGACTTTTTATATAGGGTTCCCTGTATCGAACACAACGTGATGCAGCAGATGTCGGCCACGTTAGTGCAGCACATAGACCCCATCGCCTAGGGCCACCTGCCTGGGAAGCGGGGCCCACATAGTCTGCTAGGTGGCGTATTGGGAAGATGACACATACCTGCACGAAAAAACGTGGTGACACATACCTGCACGAAAAAACGTGGGCAAGCAAAAACCGGCAGTCGAAAGAGCCCTGCCAATCGTCAGGTTAGGCGGTGATGTAGCGTCTCTGAAACTCTCGGAATTGTCTGAGCACAAGACGTTGTTCGCTGGGCGCGACTGAGCGGGCAGAGTGCATAGAAGAGACGACAAGCAACGGCCACCGCTGCCAAACGGGCAAAAAATGCACGCAAGATGGCAAACCTTCTGTAGTAATATTACCAGCCATAACAACATGAAACACGACAGTCTCCGTCATCCAACAGACTGGTACCGTGTACAGAAAGCCAGCGGATCAAAGAAGAGTGGACGCGTACAACAAAAGGCGGGACAGAAGGTAAGGCAGGGGGAATTGTCCTTCCACACTTCCAGAACGACCAAAGAAAAGCCTTAGGTTCACCTGATTACAGAGTACACACTTATATACAAACATAAATTCTAGGAGATCCCTGAAGTACGGCACCAGCACATCCACATCCCATCAAAAGCATTCGAGCAAACAAACGATCACTTGGTAGCCTGCGGTCAAACGGAAACCATATAGTAAGCAGTCTGATAACAGGCGCGGCAAAAAACTGAGCAGGGCTAAAGCTAATCGGGAAGCACACCTTTTTTGGGGATTTTCCACCGGGTTCACCAAACAGCTGCCTCTTAGCACCATTTCCGCTGGTAAAACAGATATGAGTTAGAACTGAGCAGCATTTTTGATTCCTGGAAAACAATAAGAATTGATCTTCAGCCCAAACTAACCCTTTCCTTGCTTTCTGTGCTGACTGCACCGGTGGCTCCTGGGCTGGAGCGTCCTCGCTCTCTGCATCCTTGCTAAGGCCATCCTTCTCGGGCGTTTCCTGAAGCAAAGAGTTAGTTGTTAAAGCAGGGGAAAGCAGCATCAAGAAAATTAGCACACGAGCATAAACCTTAGGCAAAGTGGGCGGCGGTGTAGCTGGAGGGGCACTGCCTTCCACGGTCGCAACAACCGTCTGCTCCTCTCCAGCAGCAGAAACTGACAAAGAGAGGACATAGCTTCAGGCAGGAAAAAAAAATGAGTACGACGTGTGTAGAAAATCACCACTCGCAGAACCCTCATCGGCGGCAAGAGCAGGCGAAACAGTCGAAGGCACGACTGCCTTCCCAGCAGCAACCAGTGCTGCCTGATGATCAACGAAGACTGTACTTCCCTCTGGATAGAACTTAAGAACCTGGAAACATATATCTAGGGCCCGGAACGAATACCGCGAGACAGAGACATCAACAATATAGCATTTCCCGACTATGGCAGATATCTCGGACGGCAGTGTAGAGATAAGGGTATAGTTCTCAGCAAGCAGAACATCTGCTTCCTTGCCGATTAAATCTCGAGCTATGTCGCCAAAGAAAGCCATGTATACAGAAGCTCCATCTCCAGCCGCTATAACCGACAGTCGGTACCTTGTTTACAACAAAAAAAAACCATAAGCGAAGGCGACAGCAGGTTAGCAAAGGGGCAAAAAAACATTCCAGAGCCTAACCAAACTTGGGCTCGCACTCTTCCCACCACATCTTTCATTAGTGCATCTATACATCGGTCCTTCTTCCACTGCCCTCCAAGTGCAGTCGTCACATGAGAGGAACCACCATCCCTGATTTGGCTGTAAGCCATCGATCAGAATCTTGGCCCTGAATCTTTTACCCTGCAAAAAAAAAATCAGACTGAGAGGCATAAGGTGCAAGCAAGAGAAGGGACTACAGAGAGCATACCGTGGCAACATGAGGATTCATCCGAGCCAGCTCAGCCACGGTGGCGACGTCGATCTGCTCGGACTGGAAGCGGCGGCCTCTCCATTAGCTCAATCGGATGAGAGGACCCGACCAGCCTAAAGGTAGAGATACCAATAGCGGATACAAAATCAGCAGGTGTGAAGATCATGTCTCACAGACGCATAAAAACTCTGAACCACAGCAAAAACAATCAGAGCCACACGGGCGATAACCCAGAAACAAACCTGTCCCGCAGCGCAACAATCTCAGAGACTTCACCGTTGATACACACCTGAGACCCGAAGCTAACTGACAGCTCGAGCATCGCTGTAGAAAGAAGATAACAGAAAGCCTCAACATACAGTCGCTGAGGTATGGCAGATAAGTAAACATAAGGATAACACATACAGTTCTGCCTCCTATAGGTGCAGCCCATAACCAAAGCAACCACAAGCTCTCTAGAACTGACATCTATCCACATCTGAGGGTCAACAGCTTCAGCATTTTGGCTCCATAGAGTCACCGTCGTTGTTTCACTGTCGAGCAAAAAAGAAACATCAGAGGCCAGGTGACTGAAAGAGCAAGAAATAACACAGACATGGCGCCTAGCAGGGAAGAAATAAGCAAACCACACCGTGTATCAGTAAGCCGGAGAGTCCGCTTAAAAGTAGGCCGCCCCTTTACGTCGACGCTCGCAATTTCTGAAATGCCAGTCATTATCCCTATGACGTCTACATCAGAGCAAAAAAGAAGGGCAAGTTAAGCAGTCTGTTAGTAAGACACGGACCTGAAAAAACAAACGATTATAAGAACAACACTAAACACATTAGGAGAGGAGCACATCAAAAAGGAAAAGTACCTGCAAGATAAGTTCGATCAGCCACATTTGCAAGCAGGCTCTAGAAAGACTTTATCTTGTAAGCATATCGAGGCAAGCTCTCAGGAATGGGCTGTATTTCAGTTATCTCAGTCCACCTTGTAAGCCAGCCTTCAAAGTGATTATCGACGGCACGGTAACTGTCTCTTGCTTCTTTAACTTCTAGGTAATGAAGAAAGTAAGCATGCCCTTCAAGCAGCCTTCCATTAAACTTTTCTAGATGAGGCTTAGCCACCGAAACCTGCATCGCAGCACCCTACAAAGTGCAAACATAAGGAAAGGCGAGGCTGTAGCACATGTAAATAAAAAAAGGCAAAAGCGCTACAAGAAGAAATGGTCGACACGATCATAGGCGCGAAGCAGGAAGCAATCCACCGGTGGAGCCGTTTTCTTGACGGCGCAGAAGGACAGCATGCCACAAAAGCAGAATACCCACGATACAAAAAATGCACGGGTTCTGTAAGTTCCACTGGCCGGTGCTATAATCATACAATAATAAAAACTTTGTACCGGGGGGCCCTCAGCTCTCAGCTATCCCCTTACACATGCAAGCTAGTAACCTCTACGACCCATCTAAACGACAGTCCGGCAGCTTTGCGACAGTCAAACAAAAGGAAACACACACGCAGCAGACATGTCTTTGCTGTACACTGAAAAAGCCCGGTGTTTCACTGCCCTTCACGGTTCAATTGTGAACCTGCTTCAAACGATGAACACATGTGAAAACTCTCTGTTAGGTGTCATTCGCAATATTCTTTCTACTAACTATACGGTACCACTTGCTGTAGATTTCACTTATGGTGGGATAGTGTTTTTTTCACAATTTTAATACTATTAGTAGCATCTATGGTACTGTAAATACAGGTGTCACATGAGTCTCTGTTGTTTGGTGCGGAAATTCAAAGCACATATAGTAAAAATCCTTAAGTAAAGGGAGATCATAAACCATGATGTAGTAGCTTGCTATATCGATGTCAAGAAGTAAAGGACCAATAAGAAACCGCAGAGGCACAGAGGATGCATAAACTTATAAAGACATGCGACCTGCTTGGGTATTTCTGACCTCTGCTTAGGCGTACATGCCTCAAAATGTTGAGTTCTGTCACTACATCACCCATACTCGTGGTGGCTTTGTGCAGGCGCGACTCCAAGATGTAATGTCCTATGATTTGGCCACATCAAAGTGTTTAGAGGTAATTACCCTGACCTTTCACTCAGTAAATGCATCACTCATACTCGTGGTACCCTTGTGCAGGTGCGGCTCCAAGATCTAGTGTCCTATGATTTGGTCATATCAAAGTGTTTAGAGGTAATTATCGCGACCCTTCACTCAGGAAATGTAGGGATGATCTGCGTTAGCCATATGACTATATATTTTCAGATTTAGGTAGACAAATTTAGTCTCTGATTTATGTTTGGTGGTTCCCATTATATTGAAGGAAGATGATACTGCATATTTGTTTGAAACTGCATTCTTTCTTACTGCATCTTAGAAAGCAACGCTTATTTTATATCAGTTGTAGTCTGATAGCAAGGATAGTAATTTACTATCTGATTCACACTTACTGACTGTCATCGTGCGGCAAAGACATGACTCCACTCTAGAGGGCACTCTAGAACAACAGAATCAACAGTTTTTTTTTCTCGGGCAAGAAAGAACCAAACAATGAGCAGTTATATAGACCGGCAGAACCAAACAATGAGCAGTCATATAGACCAGCAGGCAAAAACAAAACCTTTATATACGCAAAGCTAGGCAAGAGAGGCCACTACAGTAAGTAATAGAAGGAAAGACGAAAGGAGGCAACATTCTGCTGCTACTCTGAAACCACTCCATGCCACAACATAGTAGGGTACGGACACGCACTCTTGAGCGGCTCGGTACATGATTCTATTCAAGATGCTTCTACAGACACACGAAAGATAAACATCCAGGAAAAAATAGGCATCAGAATGACCACGCCATACCTTTTCGTCCACCATAACAAACTGTAAGCGCAAAAGCTCGTTATTCTTCCTTGCATCCCGGTGCTCCCAGAAACGCGCGATCCGCACGCGCACACGCCAAGACTGCGTGTTGGAGTTGAGATCCCGGAGCAGCGAATACGCCATCTACATACATGATAACAGAAAACGTTAGCACAAACTCGGCAGGCCATGCAGCATCAAAGACATGCTATACCCCCAAAAATTACACGAAGGCTCCACAGAGGCAGAAAACATCGAGAGCTGTCTACGCTCCCAAACCTAGCATACAAAAGACAGGAACGAAAGAAAAGAAGACAGAGCAAACAAAGAAAAAAAAAAGATAACAGGCATAACACAGAGGCACACAAAGAAAGAGCAAGAGCAGGTCTGCTATACATGCTACAAAACGAAAACAGCAACAAAACATGGCGGCAGAAGAAAAGACAACAGCCGAGGCCCACGACCTATCTTCTTATTTCTCAAAAGTCTGAGAGGCTAATAACACATAAGCACCTAAGCAGACACACTGGTGAGCAGAGTATAATACACCATATCTCAACCAAGCTACTGGCCAACCGCAGCAAACACTTCTCTGTACACAATATTCCTGGTCTGGCACCCACATGAACCGTCTTCTTCCTCTATGAGGATCCTGAGTCCACTTGGAGACGTAACACGAGACACGACCACATAGAGCTGCCCGTGAGTAAAGACCGGGCTCTGCAAATAGAGCCCAACCTTTTTAAGCGTCTGCCCCTAACTCTTGTTAATGGTCACGGCGTAGCAAACTCTAACAGGAAACTGCCACCGCTGCAGAACAAACGGCCATTCTGGATTACTCGCATTGAGAACTATCCTTGGAATACAGACAGACTGGCCAACAGCAAGCCCAGTCATGACAGTCGCTTCGAACACATGATCTCCAAGTCTTGAAATGAGAAGCCTTGTGCCATTGCACAACCCCATAGCCTGGTTCAAATTTCTTAAAAGAATAACAGGCATGCCAACCCTAAGCACCAGCCTATGATCAGGATAATTAGGCTGTACTATGGCATCAAGAATATCCTCGGTATAAAGAACATCAACATTTGGAACCTGCTCTGAGCCCGGAGCGACCATGTCTGCACTAAAGTACTCACGGCCTTCAGAACCAACTCTGCCAGCAATTCGATCATTGATTCCGTCAACCACGACATTCGTAGGACAAACAATAGCCCTTGCTGCCAGGTATTCCAGATTATTATAGAAAGCCGAAAAGTTATCATAGATGTTGTCAATCAAAGAATCAATCCTGTCACCATCTGTTCTAATCAGGAACCTCTCAGGAACAGTGATCCAAGTCGGCTCAGTTTCATCCCCCCGCTTATCAGCAGGGAGCGTGCCGTCTCCGACATGCAAAACCCACTTAGAAAAGGCCAATAGATCAGCCTTCTCAGCATCCGTGACGCCAGAAGCGGTAAGACGCATATTATCAGTAAGAGGCAACACACTGACATGGCGCCATAAAGGAGAGGAACAAAGAGCAGCCTTGACGATCTCGACACGAGAAGCTCCAGGAATGACAGGCGGAACCTGGCGGAAATCACCGTCCATGACAACAGGAACGCCACGAAATGGCACATCAGTCTTGTGAGGTTGATCTTCAGATAGCAAGTCACGTAGAGTCCTATCAAGAGCTTCAATGCACTTCCTGTGGGACATTGGTGCCTCATCCCATAAAATCAAGGCGGTCTGCTTAATCAGATCAGCAAGATCAGTCCCACGTTTAATAGTACACAAAGACCTGTCATGTATATCAATAGGGTTCTTGAACCGGGAATGCGCTGTCCGCCCGCCAGGAAGCAAAAGAGCAGCCACGCCTGAAGAAGCAACAGCCAGCACAATCATTCCATCAGACCTTAGCTTTGCGATTACAGTCCTCCATAGAAAAGTCTTCCCAGTGCCACCATGACCTGGCACAAACAGGATATCGTGTCTCTTCCGCTCGACCATCTCCATGACACTGTCATATACGACGCCTTGATGCGTGTTCAGCTTCAGATGCAAAGCACTCCACTCGACAGCCAGCTCTTCACGGTCATAGGATGTCTCTTCAAAAATCAACCTGTTGCCCTCGCCTGAACCCATCGCTGACACAGCCTCAGGCAAGTTGTAAGAAGAAATCGAGCCTCCACTGTTGGCAAACAGGCGAGCAAGCTCCTTCAGAACAAAAGACCTTTGCAGATAGTCAGGCATGCTATAAAGATTGTTCCGCAACGCACGCCTCCGAGTATGCACAATATCATCAACCAAATACCTCCAATACCTGTCAAATAGCTTCCCTGCATCCCCCACCTGACAGAACATAAGAATGGTAACAAATAAATTCCGGAGCTGCGATGCTGAAGCCCACACAACTGTCTCATCAAACACCCGGGCCCACTCACTATCATCTCCAAGTAGACCTTTTGCCTGGCAAGCCTCGCGGAATGTTGCATAAAGCACACCTGCGTGACACCGAAGATCCTCAAAACTCTTTGCCCCACGGACGGCCATAAGGAGCATCCTCATATAGAAAAACTCTCTGGTTGATGGATCCACATGACGAATTCTGCCCAGCATGTATCCGCGCCGTCTCCTGGCCCATTTCCTCCTATCAGCATGCCAAGTATACTTTGTCGAGAATTGACAATATGTAAGACTCCTGCACTCGGGATGAGCACGGTTCATAGCAAACCACTCTGTCAAAGTGCTCCTCCTGTAATTGTCATTCCGAACAATATCACCCAAATCTGCATCCTCTGAATAAGTGACTCTGTTCATCCCAGGCAAATGGATCTCAAGGCGCTGCACTATAGGTGCGCGGACATGTATGTCAAAAGAATAAAGCCTCCAGAAAGCTTCACACGCAGATAGATAACGGCAGCTGATATACTCAGAAACTTCATCCACTCCCTGAGGCTCCTGATTCTCAGACGGCAAAGCAGTAGTATGTGATCCTCCTTCAGCATCCCGATCAGCAGAAGGCTGGCCAAGAGGCCGCAAAGCAATGTTGGCACGGTCAGGACCCTTGGTAATGTACTTAAACAGATACTTAACCAGGTTTGTCTTATTGCACCACTCGACATTAATATGTGCCTGGTACCGCTTAAGCAGGCGGACATTATGCGACACCACCCACCTGTTGTCCAAGTTATGGCCATCCTTGATAACAAAACGACCATCAGGCCGCCTTCTATACAAAGGATATCCAGACTGATCAATAGAATATTCCTCGCAATAAGACCTAGGGTACCTCTTTGAACACACACCATCATGCGTGCACCCATAGCGAGGATCCAACTGGCCACAGGGACCATGCACCATAAACTCATCCACAAGAACATATGCCAAAGGATCAGTCAGCACATCCGGTAGCTCTGCAGAAACAATGCTATCAAGCAACACCGGCGAAAGCTCTCTAGGCAAATCTGTCGTGCGCTGATCTGAACCCTGTGCAAGCAAATCATCTTGGGCAGCAGGACGCCGGCCTAGCCAGACCAATATATGAGCATGTGGCAGACCCCTTTTCTGAAACTCCATAGTGTACAAGGCTGCATTAAAAAGGAAAGGAAAAAAAGTCAGCACAGGCAACAGACGGCGAACCAAAACAGAAAAAATAGAGGCACATACCTCCCCGTACTGGCCCAAAGGCTTCACCAACTCTAATTTCAGCATACATGCGATCAAGTTTCATCTTGAACACCCTCGAAACAATATCTGGCCTATCTGCCGGCTTCTGCCCTGGCTCAAATCTAAGAGCATCGGCGACCTCCTGCCACTTTGGATTACAGGTAAAGGTAACAAACAGATCAGGAGCACCATAAGATCAAAAAATAGCCATAGCATCCTGATAGTTCTGAGCCATGTAACGGCGAGAACCAACAAAACCAGAAGGCAACAAAACCTTGACACCAACACTTTTACCACTACTGGACCCCTGACCAACAGCATCGAAAATTCCCTGGTAGGTCTCACTCCGCAACTTATCCTGATTGGCAAGAATAAAAGCAAGCCTAGAAGACTCAATACAAGCATAGGCATCAACACAGGCCTGCTGAGAAAGACGGCCACAACACAAAAAGGGATTCGTCTCGCCGCTCCTATAGTGACAGTGGTAGGCATAATACTCCAGCATACTAACATCAGACCTACCATCAGAGAAATCACCATCACCAGTTGCATACTGCATACCCACATAATAACCTTTGTCACCAAAAGGAAAAAGAAGAGGATACTGTAAAGCCATCAGAGCAGGATGCAAAGGCAAAATTCGCTTTAGCGGGCCCTCAGTAGGTTCAACAACAATATCAAATTTGCACCTCTCGGTGGAAATATCGCCCACAATCAAAGCAGCCAACTCAGGAGCAGTGGGAGGGCTATAAACCTTTGGATCGGACGACGATCCAACAATCCTAATAGCAAAGGGCTCACTAGCAAGCTCACGGCGATCCCGAGAGACCTGGATCATCCTAAATTGCTTGACCAGCTCATTACACTCATTTAGCATGGTGACCAGAGCAGCAACAATCTCAGGATCAGGACCGCGCCCACCACCCCCTTCAGCCCTATATACAGACATCCGATGGGAAACCTCATTAGCAGTGTCATATATGTAGAGCTGAAGGAACTTGGGAGACCTGTCTGGAGCCGGCACCAGCGAACCAATCCGATGGCAAGGCAGGCCATTCACCCTAAAAATGTAAGGGCCACGACCGGTATTTAGGATGTCATCGACCTTCACTCCAAGAGAACAGAAGGCAAACATGCTATTGTAAGACCTAATCAGACGCATAAACTCCTTAGACTCAGAACCTGCACCGAAACCAATGAGCCGATCAAGAGGAGGAGGCCAGACCGACCGCCTTCGCAGATCAACCTTGCCACCCTTACAACACTTATTACAGAACATCCTTCTATCAGTGAAAACACTCAAGTGAGTGGCCTGCTCATCCCACCAGTAAAAAGCCCCGCAGTAGGTACACAATACTCTGGGCCAGCCAAATACAAGCGCTGACGATAGGAAGCTGCAAGCAAAAAACAAACAAAAAAAGCAAAGTAAAGCACAGAGAACCAAAAAACGGCAGAAAAAACAACAACAGAGCAAACCAAACGAAAGACAAACCTTTCAAAGAAGCTATATCTCGCTTAGACATACCCAAAAGACGGCCATTTAAAACGACCGGAGACTTGATACCTAAAAAGACATGCACAAAAAGTAGGAGCAACAAATAAGAAAAACAAACAGGAAGAAACAGAGCCTCCACGGACAAGCTCACGAAAATAATAGAAAAAAGCAGGCACATCACCAAAAAGCTAGGGCCTCCTCCGTAGACGGCGGCTCGCACGATTTTCACGCGTCCACTCAGAAGACAAGCAAGGGAAAAAGCCATCTCCTGCAAGAACGCACAGAAAACAAAGATAACAAGAAAACAGAGTCACGCGAAAAAAAAGAATAGGCTAAAATCTACACGGACATACCAACACGCCGGGGCAAAACGGAAGAAAAAGTAGAAGGCTCCGCAAGCATCGAAAGCAAAGGAGACACATAGGCCCGGCGCTGCGCAGGCGCACGCGCACGCGCAGAACGCGCGGCAACACGGCGACCACCGTCCACACCCCCGCCGGCTACCAGAAACAACAACACTGTCAGAGAAAAAAAGGGCAACGAAACCAAGAAGAAAAAAAGAAGACGCACCGCGTCGCTTTCTCCCAGAGGAGCTCGAGCATCCAGGAAGATCACTCATGGAGCGAGAAACCAACACTAATCCAAATCAGAGCAGAGAAGGCAACCGAATTTCCCAGAAAAGAAGAGGACGACAAAGCAGCTGAAAAAACACGCAGTCACGCTAGCAAATGCAACCTAAAGCAACAACCAGAAAAGATGGAAAAGGGCATCACCAGGCCTAAAAAGGAGAGCACGATACAGCATCCACGTTCCGCAGCGCCCAGGCGCCCCAATCACCAACTTGCAAAAAAGAAAACGAACACCAGATTCAGAACGGAGATCCAGAAGAGCAAACGCAGGCAAGGGCTGGACAAAACGCACATGGAAACAATCCCAGAAGCCTCGAGCCAAACAAGCGGCCCGCAAGAACGGAACCCATCCAAAAATACCCATGGCCACAGCCCCACCCGCCGCAATCCATAGGCACCCCTTCCCCCAAGAAAGGAAGAGGAAGGAACAAACCGGCAGGAGAGCCAATACAGCGAGGAGCGGATGTACCGAGCAGCACCGACGGCGAGCGATCCAGGCGGCAAAGAACACAAGAAGACGGCGCCGAGCAGAACCGTCCGGAGAAAACGAGGAGGAGGCCCTGACAAGAGAAAAGGTAAACCAGCGATTTCCCCCACCGGGCACGGAAGAAATAGCACGGGCACGGCCACAGAAGTAACACAGATTGACTGACAGCGGGGCCCATCACGAGCAAAGGGCCACCAAACAGACGGCAACGGTGGCAAAACGTACCAAAAAAAACACTCGGAAAGAGGAGACGCGGCCACGCGTGCAGCTCCGAGCGCGGCAGATCGCTGAGAGGCCTCCTTGGGCACCAGGCTTAAAGCCTTAGAGGAATTTGTATGGCATACACATCTATGTACTGAAGATGCATCTGAACTGACTATAAGCTAGCCAGCAATCCGAATAACAACTAAACAAGTGGAGCATGCAAGGTCGGCTTTGCCAAGCTAGCCCTCATGGGCAATGCAGCCAAACGTACCTGTTTGTATTTTCTCCGTCCGGGACCGAATATTTCTTAGTTTTTTTTTGAGAACTGAATATTTCTTAGTTGATGGCTAGTGATGGCAGACGCGTACTGGGCCAGGCATCCGGGCCCATGTATCGTGAAGACGTGAGCGGGCGAGTCGGCCGTACGACTCGCTAGAAGCGGAAACCCTATATAGCGTTCATAGCACTATCTAATACGACACGTCCGTGTAATTTTTTTAGGTGGGCCGGCCCATTTAAAGGAATTTTTCGCGAAAATAGAAGAATGAGAGGTGCGTGCCGGAAACCCTATATAGCGCTCATAGCACTACCTAATATGACACGCCCGTGTAATTTTTTTAGGTGGGCCGGCCCATTTAAAGGAATTTTTCAAGAAAATAGAAGAATGAGAGGTGCGTGCGCGGGGCGGGGGGGGGGGGGGGGGGGGGGGAGGGGGGTTCGAACCTGGGATCTCTTGGACGGGGCGCAGCACACGAGCCATTGGGCCACAGCTTCGTTGGTGACATAGTTTTTTCTTTAGTGATTTTACTATCTCTTTTTTTTCCTGTTTTCATTTTTTCCTATTTTCTGTTTTTTCTTTTCCGATTTTATTCTTTTTTTTGTTTCTTTATCTTTTCTGTTTATTCTTTTTTTTGTTCAAACTTTAAAAATGTTCAAATTCGAAATTTGTTCAAAATTAAAACTGTTCAAATTTAAAAATTGTTCAAATTTGAAATTTGTTCAGATTTGAAATTTGTTCATTTTAAATATTTGTTTATTTTTTGAAAGTCGTTCATATTTGAGGAACAGAAAAAAGAAAAAGAAAACCCAAAAAAGAAAAACAAAAATAGGAAAGGAATGAGAAAAAAACGAAAAACCGAAAAGTAGACAATAATTGAGGTGAAAAAGTAAATAATTACGAAAACGTGCGCGAGACCTGGTGGCTATTCACGTCTCGCGCCGAAGGAATTCAGGCGTCGCGGGTTTGAATCCCCTGCGCGCGAGTCTTTTTTTGCTTCTAGTTTCTATGACGTAATGGGCCGGCCCATGAAAATCGGATGCGCGAAAATACATGGGCGAGTCCTATTAGGACTCGCTACAAGCGCTGAATAGGGGAACCCCTACCGCGGGAAGCTGCTCAGTACTGCCCGTGCGATTCCTAGCCTGAGATCTACCAGGTTGTCCAGAGCGATCCGCCGGTCCATAAGTCCCATTTGGTCTCACTTCTTTGTTTCGAGCGTGTTTTCTTTCCCGACTGTGTTGTTCGCTTCGTTCGTTACTTCGTTTGTTCATTTTGATTTTAACTTATCTTCTACTACTCCCTCCGATTTATAAAAAGTGTCGCTTACTTAGTATAAAGTTTATACTAACTTAATACAAATTAAGCGATATTTTTTAATGGATCTGAGGGAGTATTTTTTTCTCTGCTTCGTTTCTTCTCATGTGCATTCTTAAGTCTTCTTTATATTTTTTAGAAGGATCGTTTCGTGTGTTATTTTTTTTGTTCCATAGAAGATGAAACTTTGTTCCATTTAGGGTTTTTTTTCCAGATTATAGTTGTAAAAAATTTCGCATATAATTGTGACATAAAATTTGTACTCCCTCTGTATCAAAATATAAAATGTCTTAGTGTTTTCTAAATAAAACGTATCTAAACACGTTTTAGTGTGTAGATTCACTTGAATCTACACGCTAAAACATGTTTAGATACGTCTTTTTTAGAAAACGATAAAGCAACTTACATTTCGATACGGAGGGAGTACCACTTAGTGGATTTTTTTTTTGCATCGGTACTTAAGATTTTATCCTGTGGATTTCAGATGTATTTCGATTCTCAGGGGGTAAAATTATATTCCTCGCGTATATGTGAAATTTGTTCCCCCGGAGCTACAATTCTTGTTCAAATTGTAGGTATGATTTTTTTTCCTAGTAGTGTAAACTTTTTTGCTTCCAATAGATGAGTTTTGTTACTCATGTAGATGTGATTCGTTCTTAGTGCCATATAGTTTTTGTTCTAGCTGTAGTTCTGATTTTGTTCCAACAGTCAACAGAAATTGTTCCTTGTGTTAGTCATTTGTTCTTTGCGCAGATGTGATTCGTTCCTCGGGATTTACAATTCTTTTCCAAATTGTAGTTATGATTTTGTCTCAGTTAGTCTTGTTCCTCCTATAGATGAGGTTTGTTCCTCGACCACTAAATATTTTGTTGCTTGTGTAGATGAGATGCATTCCTTGGGTGTTACCGTTATTGCCTCAATTTTGGTTGTAATTTTATTTGAATCAGATAATGTAAATTATTCCATGTGTAAGATTATTTTAGTTCCATGGGTCTATAATTTTGCTACACTAGTTTAAAATTAATTTCCACAAGTAGTCGTGAATTTTTGTGTTCCTCGTGTGTTAAAACTTTGTTCAGATTGGTCTAACATTTTGTTTCTGTTTTGTACTCATGATTTTTGTTCCACGGTCTAAAATTATGATGCACGTCCTTTTCCATTTCGTGGGTGTTATATATATTTTCTTTGCTGGAACAGTGGGATGGGTCGGAAAATCGTATACGCTATGGTCCTGTATTTTTTATCGTGCAATGGAGTAAGATTTCTCAGGAATAGGTAAAATACCTCAAATCGTAAATTTTTGGGTTAATTTTTTTCTTGAATTCCTTTGTTATTACAAGAATATTTTATTGAAAATAATGTTTGGGAAAGAACTTCGATAGCAAAGGAAGCACTAGTAGGCAGTTAGCGAAAAAGCTAGTAGCATGTTTGTCCACACCAGCCAGGAAGGTCGAGAAACAATCGGAATCGGTAGTTATTTGTCTCTTGGTAGCAGCGCAATTAAGGTTAGATAAATACTGTCCCACGGTTTATCCCCAGTTTAGTTATTTTTTCACGGTCGTTCAGAAAATAATTGAGCTTGTGAAAAATGAAATAGCACACATCGGCCGGTTTGGACCGGTTTCCACGGTTTTAGTATTTGCACACCTCTAAGGACCATCGGCCGAGCGGTACGGAGGACACGTACCCTACATTCTTGTTCTGTCGACGGGGCCTATTACAGAGACGGTGTTTCTGTTTTTTCTTTTTTTATCCTTTTATTTTTGTTTTCTTCTTTCTTTATTTATTTAATTTTTTCTCTTATTTATTTATTTTATATTTTATGTTGTTATGGAAAGAAAAAAATTTAAGTTATGGAAAAATTTCATAGTATTCTTACACAAAAATTTCAAGGTTCGGAAAATTATTTTCAATGGTACAAACCAATGTTCACTATTTTGAAAATGTTCAAATGAGCTTTGGAAATAGTATGTTCATGGATTTAATTTTTGTGCCAGACACTAATTTTTCCACTTGATTCAAAGAAATTTTAATGGTTTCAAAAATGAGTATGTTCGCAAGTTCAAAAAATTGTTCACGGGGTTCAAAATTTGTTCACAAAATCGACACGATGAGATGTCTCCATTTTGCAACTCCAAGAAAAATAAATAGAGAACATGTAAAAATAACTAAATTTATTGAAACAAATCCAAATTTATTAAATAAAACAAAATAGTATATGGTATTGGGCCACATTGGCGCGGACGAGCTGCAGGAGCTTCCCTAGTCACGCCCAAAGCGGTAAATAGGGGTCCTGTCTCCCACGTGGGTTCTCATTTCATGTGCACTGTGTTAATGGGTCGTATCCAGCCCAAACAACATGATCGATTTATTCATCCTTTTACATTCATGTTTGGCTTTTCTCTGCTAATTTATGTTCTCTTTCTTTTCTAATTTTTTCATCATATTTATTTTTCATAATACACATTTTTCGCTAAGGTCCTAATTTTTATTTTCTTTGTTTGGTTTTTAAATTTTCAAAAAGTTGATTTAAAACGTATATAGAGTTAAAAAATGCTCAGCGGTTTACAGAATGTTCATGAATTTTGAAAATGTTTCTACAATTTTAAAAATTTGGTCACTAATTAAATCAATTATAGTAGGAAAATTATTTGCACGTTAAGAGAAAGTTCAGAAAGTTTATAAATTGTTCACAAGTTTAAGAAAATGTTCATGGAGTTAAGGAAAAAAATTTGAAAGCTCAAATTAATGCTCAGACAGTTCAAAATAATTGTTTGAATAATATTCCCGCGGCACAAATATAGGGTTCCCCTATACATCGCCTCTGGCGAGTTGGGAGTGTGTCTCTCGCCCGTGTTACCCACACTCGCTCTGATGATTCAGCCCCCGATGGGCCAGCCCAATTGAGTGAGCGTATCTATGCGTGAGTGCCGTATCTAAGTTCTCAAAAAAAAAAGTCACCGTATCTACGCATGAGTATGAGTGGCCGTTAGCCCACGCTGTTGCATCGGGTGAGATAGGTTAGCTAACGAGTGGCCGCTAGCTCACGCTGTTGGATGGGATGAGATAGGTCAGCTAACTTGTTTTTTCTTTTTACTTTTAACTGTATGTACGTGGCTGGCTCCTGTCAAATGAATTAAAAAAAAGTCCAGCCTAATATAGCCATCACTATAGGCGGAATATTTCGAAAAATATGAATATTTTCTGATTCTGAAAACATATTTGAAATTTTCAAACATTTTTCTAAAATAAGAACGATTTTTAATTTTGAACAATTTTTTAATTTGAACGATTTTCAAAAAAATATAAACAATTTCAAACATGAACAAATGTTTTATCTGAACAATTCTAAAATTTGAACAATTTTTAATCTGAATATTTTTCAGTTTAAACCAAAAATAATTCTGAACCAAAAAATTCGGTGAACCAATTTTTTTAATATTGAAACCATCTGTGCCCTAAAAATGCTGATGAACCAAAAATAATAGCGAACCAAAAATAATAGTGAACAGAAAATGCGGATGCAACAAAAATAATGGTGAACCAAAAAATTTGGTGAACAGAAATAATAATGAACCAAAAAATTTGGTGAACCTACCGATTAACCAAAAAAAATGAACCAAAATTGTTCCATAAATTTAAAATGGTTCTGATTTTTAAACAAGGTTCCAAACTAAAAAAATGGTTTCACATTTGATAAAAGTTTGATTTTTTAAATATCAAAAACGAATATTTTCAAATACAGGAAAATAAAAGTAAAATAAATAATAAAACATAGAGAAAAAAGAATAAAATGGAAAAGAAAAATAAAAACAAAAAATAAAATGGAAAAAATAAAATCAGAAAAAGGAGACAATAAAAATGTTAAAAGCGATACCTATACAACAACACGTGGTAGCTCAATGGTTGTGCGTCCGTTAAAAAGCTCAACTAATGGGCTAGCCCAATTACAACTCGTCAGTGGGCGAGTCGGTGCAAGCGCTCGCATTAGGCGATGTATAGTGCCTGCACAAATATACTTGTCCGGGTTAAAATAAAAGGCTCGGTTGGGCTGGACAATATGAGGCCCATTTAGGCTCGGTTTTGTAGACCAGTATTTTCTAAATTAAAGTAAATTAATACTTAAGTTTTTCTCCTTTCTTAATTTCCAAAAGGAGGCTCAAACCTCCTTTTTCAATACTAAAAAAGTAACCACAGTTTTGAAGAATACGTGAGTTTTAAAACCACATTATTTATTGAATACAAACACATTAAAGTATTTAATACTCACGCATTTTCAGAAACCAAGTATTCCCTGTATATTTAAAATACTTTGATGCCAAACATGGCATATGTTCTATGCAAATATTTGATTCGTTTGATTAGTGATTTATCTTCTCCATAGTACCTCGTTACCGAGTAATCTGGGATCCTAGCATTTCTCTGCCGTCATGCTGCAACCGAAACCGATGGATATAGTGACTCATATGGGCGCACACACACGCCAACAACCTACCGATCGACGGACACCCTCATCGTGACAAAACTAAAGTATGATTATTTTTACTAAATGACCCATCACCGCTGCGAACTCGTACCACATAAATAGGATGTAACTTACACCATACTAGGTCACCGAAACGAGACCTAGGTAACTAGGGTTTAGGCTCCTCCGGCGATTTTCGTCCAAAATGAGATTTATCAAGAGTTTGCGTTTGGAGATTGGATCGGACTCCTCTTCTCGGGGAGGATATCTAGGATCCTTTTAAATCTCGTCGTAGTACCGGGCTCCAGGAGGTTGGCGATCTAGGGTTTGCTGAAAAGTGATCTCACGTGGCAAGTTCTCACAGCGGCGATCATGGCTAGTTCGGTGGAGGGATCCTTCACATGATCTAGGAAAGGAGAGGCCGATGAAGCTCTGGAGCGGGCAATGCAAAACTTGGAACTATGTGAAGGAGATCTGGACGATGTGTTCATCGGAATAGAAGATCTTAAAGATCTAAAGAAGCAATCTAGATTGCTGCCAGTTGCTAGGGTTCATACATCAAATTGGTTTCAGCAGCAACGATCTTTGACACTCTCATAGGTATTTGGGGCTTAGCACATGAACCGGAGATGATATAAGTTGATGACAATCTTTTCACCTTCAAATTCTTATGCCTTGGTGATTGTAATAAGGTAATGCTACATGGTTCTTGGCTGTTTAAGAAATTGGTTGTCATGAGTATGATGATCTATGTAATCCAAAAGAGGTGAAGCTGGATCGGACTAATATTTGGGCTCAAATACATGCAATATTGGAGTTGTGCCGAGTTAACAAGGTGGTTGAGGAACTAGCTAGAAGAATTGGGAAGGTTTTGAGTGTTGAGATGAAACCAACACGCTACTTCGAAGGTGACTACGTGAGGGTTCGGGCTAGTATTGATGTTAACGCACCACTCATATGTTTTGTTCTGCTCAATGTTGGAGGGAAACGAGACCTCCTACATGTCAAGTATGAAATAATAGGATACTTTTGTGATGTCTGTGGGGTTATGGGACATGATCTGGAGGAATGTTTGATGGTGTCCACGATCAGAAATCCTTGCAATATGGAAAATGGCTATTTTCTAAAAGAAGGGTACAATCTAGACAACTGGCTTTTAGAGGAGGGATAACTGGCAGGTTCGGAGGAAGAGGAAGGGGCAGAGAGGTGAAACCATATGCTCGCAAATGCAGTTCAACGGATATGGAGGAAGACGAGGAAGAAATCAATGATACAGCATCAAGCCCGCTAAAAAAGGTAGATGACACAGAGAAGATTGTAGTAGGGACATGAAGAGAGGGATTACATACCTCAGCCATGAGACTAAACTTTGATGACAAAATAGCAGACAATGCTGCAGATACTAGATTTTTCCCGGGTTCTTCTTCTAGGGAGATTGTGAAAGTAAAGTCTAGGCACCTAGAGGGGGGGTGTGAATAGGTGCTACGACCAATTTTAATTTTTCTTCACAATTAGTCTTGACCCAAAGGTAAATTCTATAGATAGTTCTACTAAGGTGAATTTACCTATATGACAAGGATAGAAACTAATGCAATGAGTACAACAATAAATGCAACAAGTGCAAGTGAGTAAAGATAAGGGAACGAGATAACCGATGGAAGCACTCGGAGACACGATGTATTCCCGAGTTCCTCCTTGTTAAGGAGTACGTCTCGTTGGAGGGGTGTGAGCTCGCCACGAAGGCCTACTCAGCGCCACAAAGGCCTCACCCTATTCTCCGATGAACCTCACCACAAAGGCCTAGTTCACCTTCCACTATTGATCCCCTTTTAGGCGGGAATCGAATCCTTTACAAACAAGCTTGGGGCACACACCCACAACCAAATTGGGGGATCCCAACAAACACAAATCACCAAGAGTAGCAAGAAGCCTAGGTTCTCCACAAGAGGAAACCCTAGGCAAGGATCCCTCAAGCTTATGAGGGGGAAATGAAAAACCGGTTGGTGAAGATGTAGATCCGGGGCTTCTCCTTCAATCCTCCAAGTTTCAACAAGTTTGGGTGGAGGACGTGGGAGATCTAGCTTGGTGGTTGAGCTCAATCAATGGAGTCTTCAATGCAGGATGAGCTAACTCTTGGGGAAGGAGACCTCTATTTATAGTCCCCACCTCCAACTAGCCGTTTTCTGCCCTGTTTGCGAACATTCCGGAATCACCCGGAATAATTCCGGCCTCCCGGAATAATTTCGGAGCAATCCGGATGGTAACAGAGAAATTCACGTTCAAGTCGGAATCCATCCGGATTGGTCCGGAATGCTCCGGATTGGTCCGGAATAATTCCGAATGGTAACAGAAGAGTTTGCGGCCAAGTCGGAATTTGTCCAGAATAATTCTGGAGCCCGGAATCACCCGGAATAATTACGAATGGCAACAAAGACTTTTGCGGCCAAGTCAGAATCACCCGGATTGGTCCGGAATAATTCCGGGCTGGTCCGGAATAATTCTGGGCTGCACAATAAAGCTCTTCTTCAGGCCAGAAAAACATCCGTTGACCTTTATCTTCTTCACCATTTCTTCGACACCGTTTATGTGCTGATTTAAGATCATATCCTTTCAACAAAATAGCACACACGGTTAAAACTCCTTTATGTTGTTAACAAACACACAAAACACAGAGATATCGAAAATGCACTTTCAATCTCCCCCTTTTTGGTGTTTGAAGACAACATAAAGATTCACGGGGATAAACAAGGTGAACATAAAGAAATGGTCTCCAAAAAATAGACGGAGCTCTTCCTCGATATGTGTCGTAAGACACACACTTCATAGGCTTTGCTCCCCGTATGTTTTAGACACCAAGCCGTCTAAACAAGTTCACAATACATGCATAATAATAATAATAATAATAATAATAATAATAATAGCAAGCATGATAGTAGCATAACCACGGGTAGGATGACACAAACAAGTCACCAGGGTTCCACACGAATAATAAAAGTTTGCAAACGATGAAAACGAAACTAAAGAAACCGTAGCACAAGCCTATAAGATCGAAAACGAAAGGCAAAAGACTCGTGCTCCCACCCTTGCAAAGCCCGTGAAATCCTAAATAGGGACTCCTTCTCCCCCTTTGGCATCAAGACGCCAAAAAAGGGAAAACGAGTCCAACTAGCGTCCCAAGAGATCACTCGAAGTCATCTCCTCCGCGGTGCTCATCTTCATCTTCCTCTTCCTCCTCTCCATGCTCACGATCTCCAAGGTTGCCAGCATCATCAAAGTCGTCCTCAGCAGATTCACCCTCATCATCACCATCAGCAGGAGGCACCCCAAAGTAGAAATCATCATCATTAATCTCGGGCATCTCAATGGGAATAAGGTCAGCAGCAGCAAGAGATGGAGGATCCTCATGCACAGCAATCCCAGCATCTCTACGGTCAACGTTCTGAATGCGGCGAGTCTCATTGGCCAACTCCCTAGCCTCATGGGCAATCGCCCTAGTGTCACTGCACATACTGAACATGGCCTTGAAGAACTTAGCAATGCCACTAGATGGACGCTGAGAGGCACCACTCGTGGAAGCAGAAGGAGTAGCCATAGGTGACTTGGACTTGGCCCTGGTGTACTCAGGAATCTCCACACCACGAATGAGAGAAGGCACCATCTTCTTGCCCTTGACCACTGGATAGTCATCCATGATATCAACTCCCATCTTGGCACTAATGAACCTCTGAATCAACGGGCCATAAGCAGGCTTCCTCTTCTCCATGATCCCAATACAAATCTCACGGTACAGAAAGTCCATCACATCAATCTTCCTCTGATTTTGAGGCCTGGTGAGGAACATGAGGTTCACCATAAAGGCCCTAATAGTAGAGTAGTCACCAACCTTGATCACGATGGAGGCACGGAAGATCTTGCACAACAGGTTGTAGTAAGGGTACATGTTGGAGTTGAATGGCCTAGTCTTGCCTTGAGCATCAGGAGGATAGCAGAATTCCAAGATGGAGTTATCATACTCTGGGTTGTCATGTACCTTGAAACCATGATGACCATAGGTGGCAGTCCATCTGTAACCCAGTGCCTCAGCAAATTCAACCAAGTTGCTCGAGACCTTCTGATCCCTAGACATCTAAGTCATAGTGCGCACGGCATCACCAGTGTAGTGGAGAGTGCAATAGAACTAAGCAATCAAGTCTGGACAATACTCACACTAAAACTCCAGAAGTGGTGCCACACCCAGTTTCACCAAGCAAGCATGAACATGACGAAGATCACCATTCTTGTGCCTATGATAGACGTCCATGTCAATCTGCGTCTGCTCACAGACAATAGGATTCTGAGTGGAATAGAAATCATCCCAACACTTTTGCTGAAGGTTTGTTCAAAAGCGAGGATCCTCACAGGTGGACTCAACAAAACGGTAAGGGTTCTTCCTCTTCATGTGCTTTCACTGAGGGATGTAGTAGGACTTCAGATCCCCTTCGGGCATCTTCTCAAGCTGACTGTCATCACGATTCCCGCTATGATGACCGGAGGTGCGACCCCTGATGGGACGAGCACCCCTTCCAGCTAAGGCCTTTCTCTTGGTACCCGGACGAGAGCCAACACATGTGAATAGAGGACATAGGAATAGCAAAAGATGAGTGCATATGCAAAAAGGGAACAAAGGAACTCCAAAAGGTTTGATGCAGTGCAAGTTTTCGAAATTCTGGCAGGATCCGGAAATTTTCCGGATGGGATTGGAGTTATTCCGGCCGAGCCCGGAATTATTCCGGCTGGGTCGGATTCGTCCGGAAAAATTCCGGGACTCTCGATCTGACTCGAGAAATCCCCAAAAAATCAAAATCTTGACTTTCTTACTGCACCAAACTTTGAGGAATACCATGGAGATGATCCTAGAGGTAAACTACGTGCTGGAAATCGTGGGAGTGATAAAATATGGGATGGATCTAAGTCTAGATTGGAAAATGGTTAGACTAGATCTAAGATGCCATGGGATCTAGGTATAGAGATTAGCAAGATGAACTAGTTGATAGGAACTCGGATCTTGATCAAACCCTAGGAGAGATTTCATCTAGAACCAAAATCAACCAATAAAAATGAGAAAGAAGAGATGCCAATCACAATAAATTCCATGGGGGATGTCCTTGTCCAAGGAGGGATCAAAAAATACTCTCTAGGGGCAACAGGGACGGATGCAGCGAACTATGGTGGCTAGGGCACGGGAGAAAGGGGGAAAAGTGGAGAAAGAACTGTCCCCCGTGTGTGCGGGCCTATTTATAGCGAAAACTGGCAGGTCCAGAATGGCCTGGAAGTAATCCGGCTGGGTCAGAATTATTCCGGATGAACCCGGATTTTTTCCGGCTGGGTCGGATTCATCAGGAATAAATCCGGCCAGACCAGGATTTGCTCCAAACAAGACCAGAAATGACAATTTGGAAAGTCTAGGAACGGTGTGTCTTTGTGTGGAGTAAGGCATATGCAAAGATGAACATAAGGAGAGGACAAATGGACAAAACACAAAGGGGTTAGAATTCCTAGTCTTACTTCTCGGGGAAGATGCAAATAAGATTCAAGATAGCAACGAGAAGTAGTATTCGGAAAACAACTCAATGAACCAAAAGCAACCAACTAAGAACCAACTCTTCAAAGAAGAAGAGGTTGGTGGCCTAGGCCACCATGTAAGAGTTCATGGTATGCAACCGCGAAGATATATATTGGGGGAATTGCCATTACTCAACATTGAAGCTCACAATTCAACATTAGACAAAGAGAGATAACAATGAATTTTTGCTTTCGACATGATGGGGGGAGGGAGAACCCAATGTGTTAGGATAACACTCCCCTATGTCCATGCCTACACCTAAACCCAAACACGTTTCATCTATAGGGGTGTGTGCAAGATCCTCAAGTCAAACTCCTAGAATCAATGATATTTAGTTCATTCCTCAAGAACATGAATCTTGCATCATCAAGTGGCTTCGTGAAAATATTCGCAAGATTATCCTTGGTGGGCACATAAGATAGAGCAATATCCCCTCTTGCCACATGATCTCAGATGAAATGATGGCGAATCTCAATAAGCTTCGTTCTTGTATGTTGCACGGGGTTGTAGGCGATCTTGATGGCACTTTCATTGTCACACAAAAGAGGCACCTTATCCAAATGAACATAATATTCCTTGAGAGTTTGCCTCGTCCATAGAAATTGAGTGCAAGCACTTGCGGCGGCTACATACTCGGCTTCGGCGGTGGTGAGAGATATGCAATTTTGCTTCTTGGAAGACCAACTCACCAAACACCTACCAAGAAATCGGCAAGCCCCGGAAGTAGACTTCCTATCATCTTGATCACCCGCCCAATCGGAATCCGTGTATCCCTTGAGAGAAAATTGTGCCCCCTTTGGGTACCACAAACCAAACCTTGGGGTATGAACCAAATATCGAAAGATCCTATGGACCGTCATTAAATGGCTTTCCTTAGGGGCCGCTTGATACCTTGCACGCACACCTACACTCAAAGCGATATCGGGCCTAGATGCACAAAGATAAAGTAAAGAACCAATCATAGAACGATACAACTTTTGGTCCACATCTTTACCCTTCGGGTTACGAGATAGATGGCACTTGACTTGCATAGGAAATGGCTTGATCTTTTCATTTTGGAAATTAAACCTCTTGATCATATCTTGGGTATACTTGGCTTGAGAAATGAAAGTCCCTCTAGCCAATTTCTTGATCTCGAAGCCAAGAAATAATTTAAGCTCTCCCATCATAGAAATCTCGAACCTGTCAATCATAAGATTTGAGAACTCATTATTGAAAGCTTGGTTAGCTGAGCCAAAGATGATATCGTCCACATAAAGTTGGCATATGAAAAGCTCTCCCTTTACTCTCTTGGTGAAGAGAGTGGGATCAATCTTCCCAACTTCAAAACCACGGTCATCCAACAAATCTCTAAGGTGCTCATACCATGCACGTGGTGCTTGTTTGAGACCATAGAGCGCTTTGTCGAGTTTGTAGACATGGTTAGGAAAGTTGAGATTCTCGAATCCCGGAGGTTGCTTAACATATACCTCCTCTTTTAGTGGACCATTCAAGAAAGCACTTTTAACATCCATTTATTGCAATTTGAAATTATGTGAAGATGCATAAGAAAGAAGGATACAGATGGACTCAAGGAGAGCCATGGGATCATAGGTGTCATCAAAGTCAATGTCTCAACTTGAGTGTAACCTTGAGCTACCAATCTTGCCTTGTTCCTTATGACAATGCCATGCTCATCTTGCTTGTTCTTGAAAATCCACTTAGTGCCAATAACATTGTGGCAATCTTTGGGCTTCTCAACCAATCTCCAAACCTTGTTACACTCAAAGTTATTGAGCTCATCATGCATAGCTTCAACCCAATCAGAGTCCTCAAGAGCTTCAAACACTTTCTTTGGTTCCACCATAGATATGTGAGCTTGCTGCTCACTAAAATGTGCCAATTGCATTCTTGTGGAAAAAAGATCTTCTAGCTTGAATATCCTCCAAGACCTTGTTTTCTTCAGCATCAATTTGCTTCAAAGCTCTTTTTATCCTTCTATCACGACGGGCTTCGATCTCCTCATTATCGCGAGGAGGGATCACTTGATCATCTTGATCATTCGGGTCCCTGTCTTGACCAACTTGGCCTTGATCATCATCATCATCATCATCACTATCTTCAACTTGAGGAGAGGATGAAGATGATGGTTGATCTTGGCCTTGACCTTGACTAGCATGAATGATAGGAGTTGTAACATCTTGCGTAGTGGCTTGGTCAATAAGAGAAGGGTCTTCAACATGTTCTTGGGTAGGTGCAACACTTGGCTCCTTGGCTTGTTCTTCTATTGTAGAGGAGGGCTCCACTTGAGTAGAGCATAGTCCTTCTCGAGTCGCCACAAGGTGTCCCTCGATGGGGCGGAAAAATCCCACACCCATCCTTCCTATGGCTTCTTGAGTTATTTCAACATCTACATTAGAAACATGAAATTGTGCCACTTGGGAGCCATCATATTCCTCGAAAACCACACTACAAGATTCTATGACAATTCGTGAGGCTTTGTCAAAGACTCTATAAGTGTGGGATTCGGCACCGTAACCAACAAATATACCCTCAATAGTTTTGGATTGAAATTTAGACAACCTAACACCCTTGATCAAATAAAAGCACTTACAACCGAATACACGGAAGTAGGAGACGTTGGGCTTGTTGCCGGTGAGGATCTCATATGGAGTCTTGTCCAAGCCCTTGCGGATGTAGAGGCGGTTGGAGGAGTGGCATGCGGTGGATATGGCCTCGGCCCATAAATATTGGGGAGAAGAATACTCCGTCAACATGGTCCTTGCCATATCCAAGAGAGTGCGATTCTTCCTTTCGGCAACACCATTTTGTTGAGGAGTGTAAGTGGCGGAGTATTGATGACGAATGCCTTCTTCACTAAGGAATTCATTCAAAGTGTAGTTCTTTAACTCCAACCCATTATCACTCCTAATATCCATGATTTGCACATTGTGTTGACGTTGCACTTCGTTGGAGAAGTCGATGATGGTTTGTTGAGTTTCACTCTTGCACTTGAAGAAATAAACCCAAGTGTATCTTGAATAATCGTCGACAATCACCAAGCAATACTTCTTGCCACCAAGACTTGCCTCGGGCACGGCACCAAAGAGATCAACATGGAGAAGCTCCAAGATCCTCTTTGATGAAATAATAGTCTTGGCCTTGTGCGAGATATCATGCATCTTTCCTTCAACACACGGCCTACAAACGCGATCATTGGAAAAGGAAACATTTTCTTTTAGTCCGACAATAAGGCCACCTTTGTGAAGACTTTGCAAAGTTCTCATGTTGACATGGGATAAGCGGCGATGCCACAACCATCCCACGTCCGCCTTTCTGAAAAGACACGTTGATTGAGAGTTGGTAGACTTCGAAAAGTCCACCACGAACAACTCATTTTCAACATGTCCCACGTATGCGACGTCAAGAGTCTTGCTCCTCAAAAGGACCACAATATCTTCATAAAAAAGACGGAGAAACCCATCTTTCCAAGAGAGCGGACGGAAAGTAAACTGAAACCAAGGGATTCGACGAGCATGAAGTTCACGATAGTGATATCGGGAGCAATCACAACCTTGCCAAACCCCGATACCTTAGACGAGGACGAGTCTCCATAAGTGACGGTTGCTTGAATATCATTTGGGCGCAACTCCGTCACAAGTTCTTTGCTTCCGGTCATATGACTAGTGCATCCACTATCAATTATCCATTTAGACACACCGGAAGCATAGTCCTGCAGGAGATCATTGACTAGAGTTAGGACCCGAGGAGGGTCCCTTCATTTTAGCAACAAGGGTCTTTGGAACCCAAATAGTATAGTCAATGTAACCCTCAATAGGACCAACATATTTAGCTTGCACAACACAGTAATAATCAACATATAAGAAATGGTGTGGATTGTTAGTTCCCGCGGAGATGCTACGAGTAGTGTTGTCCCTCATGACACTACTACTCGAAGCAACATTGCTTGCTTGTGCAGGAGTGCTACGAGTAGTGTTGTCCCTAATGAAAATACTACCTGAGGCACCATTGTTGGCCTTCTTCTTGTTCTTCTTCTTGGCAACATAGCCAAGTCCTTTCTTGCCCACTTGTGGCCTTGGAGCACTCAATTGTGGTCTAGAAACAACCACATGAGGACTAGGGGCCACCACCTGTGGGGTAGAGGCCACAACCTTCTCAACTTGAGGGCCTTTGCCCTTGAGACTAGCAAGCTCATCCTTCAACCTAGCATTTTCATCAATAATATTTGCATGATCACAAGAAGAAGTAGAGGTTCTAGGGTTGTTAAGTTGATTAAGTTGAGTTTGAAGTTGTTCATGCAACTCTTTGAGGGAAGAATGTTGACTCTCCAAAGCTTCATGAGCCTCAGATAGTTTTTCAAACTCCTCGGTTAGTTTACCATGACCAACCCCGAACTCAACCTTATCCTTTTTAGCCTTTTTATATTTAGCAATTGCAAGATCACGTTTCTTACTGATATTAGAAACAAGTTCATTATGAGTTTCTTCAATAGATTCAAGTTCCTCCTCAAGAGAAACTCTCCCATCATGCTCTTCCTCAAGAGTCATAGTGAGGGATGCAATTTCATCTGCATCCCTTCTTTCAACCTCACCTTTCTTCTCAAGATCTTCTTGGGCCTCTCCGAATTGGCTCATGAGATGTTATAAGTACTTCTTGGTCTCCCCTTGCATGTTAGACATAAAGCGTTCCAAAGAGAGTATTTCATATTCTACTCTAAGACTAGCAAGATTTTCTAGGTCACTTGGGGTCTTAGAGTTGGAAGAAGGTGATACCTCCGAGGCCTTAGCCATGAAGCACTTGGAATTTGGGTGAGGATGATTTTCATTGGGGGATTCAAAGAGAGATGAAGACGATGGAGTAGAGGCAATAGCTAGAGAGTCCACTTCACTAGTGGTTTCTTCTTCTTCATCACTCCCGGAGTCGTATTCCTCTTGAGTCACTAGCACAAACTTGGTGGGAGATTTCTTGTTGAAAGGTTTCTTCTTGAAATGATGTTTCTTGTACTCAACCTTGGTCTTGTCCTTGCAAACTAGCTTGCCCCCATGGTGTTCTCTATTCTCATAGGGACACTCCGCAATAAAATGGTGCTTATCTTGGCAATTGAAGCAAGATCTCACTTTTTGAGCCCCATCATTGCCATAGCGAGACTTGGTCTTCTCCTCAACAAATGTCTTGACCTTGGGAGGATTCCTCCAAAACTTTTGCACGGTGAGAGCAATGATATCCTTTAGCACGGGATCATACTCTTGATCCTTCAATGGATCCAACACCTCATTGCCATCTTCTTCATACTCAACTTCTTGTGACACAACCTTGGCCTTCAAAGCAACCGATGCCCTTTGTGCATTCCTAGGGCCCTAGCACGGTTGTCAAGAGCATTCTTAGTTTGAACTTGATAGGATCACATTTCTTGCATAACTTGAGTTGAGGTCATGGAAGGGAAATCATGTCTTCCTTGAATGCTCTTCAAGTCCGCGGGCTCAAATGGCATGGGGGCAATCATGTACTTCCTTTTGATCCAAGCATCATCAATGTACTTGGCAACAACATTAGTGAATGCGGTAGAAAGTGTCTTGAGCCTTCGGTACATGTCTTCATGGTTCTCTCCATCAAGCATATAGAACCCTTCGGCCTCATTGGTCAAGGCATCATATCTATTCCGTTGCATGCTCTCATTGCCCACAAACATGACGACAAGAGCGTCCCATGTTTCCTTGGCGGTGGAATATTGTTGAAGATGCGGCATGTTGTTTGGACTCACGGCTTGTTGAAGAATTGACAAGGCGGTGTAGTTGAGTTGACAATCTATGACTTCTCTTGTTGTGAGGTTCTTGGGGTCATGAGGCTTGTATCCATCACGAGTGACCCTCCAAAGCTCTATACAAGAAGAGTTCAAGTGAGTCTCCATGTAATATTGCCATTCACGAAAAGAATATGCATCAATTTTAGGTGGATCTCCCCTAGGGATTATATGAGGATGTTGGACGGGAGGATCGGGAGAATAACTTCCGGGAACGGAGTTAAATTCTCCATTTCCTTCCGTACCCTTCTTAGTGGAGTTTTAGGTGGAAGCATTTTTAGATGGTTCACCATCTACCCCTTTCTTGGCGCCCTCCGGATGTTCATCCGGAGGAGAAGAGTCGGTTACCTCCGTTCCTTTGGCTTTCAAGAGTTCCATCAAGACTTGACGTAACTCATTGATTTTGGTGTCTATGGATGCGGTCAATGAATTTTTCAACTCATTGAGATCATACATGGACACCATGGCCACGGAAGCTTCGGTATCCGAATCTTCACCCATACTTAAACTCTTAGGCGGTTAAGCCCGATAGAAGAGCCGAGGCTCTGATACCAATTGAAAGTAAAGTATAGGCACCTAGAGGGGGGGTGAATAGGTGCTACGACCAATTTTAATTTTTCTTCACAATTAGGCTTGACACAAAGGTAAATTCTCTAGATAGTTCTACTAAGGTGAATTTACCTATATGACAAGAATAGCAACTAATGCAATGAGTACAACAATAAATGCAACAAGTACAAGTGAGTAAAGATAAGGGACCGAGATAATCGATGGAAGCACTCGGAGACACGATGTATTCCCGAGTTCCTCCTTGTTAAGGGAGTACGTATCGTTGGAGGGGTGTGAGCTCGCCACGAAGGCCTACTCAACGCCACAAAGGCCTCACCCTATTCTCCGATGAACCTCACCACAAAGGCCTAGTTCACCTTCCACTATTGATCCCTTTTTAGGCGGGAATCGAATCCTTTACAAACAAGCTTGGGGCACACACCCACAACCAAATTGGGGGCTCCCAACAAACATAAATCACCAAGATTAGCAAGAAGCCTAGGTTCTCCACAAGACGAAACCCTAGGCAAGGATCCCTCAAGCTAATGAGGGGAGAAATGGAAAACCGGTTGGTGAAGATGTAGATCCGGGGCTTCTCCTTCAATCCTCCAAGTTTCAACAAGTTTGGGCGGAGGAGGTGGGAGATCTAGCTTGGTGGTTGAGCTCAATCAATGGAGTCTTCAATGCAGGATGAGTTAACCCTTGGGGAAGAAAGTTTATAGTCCCCACCTCCAACTAGCCGTTTCCTGGACTGTTTGCGACCATTCCGGAATCACCCGGAATAATTTCGACCTCCCGGAATAATTCCGGAGCAATCCGGATGGTAATAGAGAAATTCACGTTCAAGTCGGAATCCATCCGGATTGGTCCGGAATAATTTCGAATGGTAACAGAAGAATTTGCGGCCAAG
The DNA here is from genome assembly GCA_028641055.1 of Alopecurus myosuroides. Taxonomy (NCBI): domain Eukaryota; kingdom Viridiplantae; phylum Streptophyta; class Magnoliopsida; order Poales; family Poaceae; genus Alopecurus; species Alopecurus myosuroides. Next base: position 421,880,439 of record CM054059.1, read on the forward strand.
TCGTAATTTCTCTGGAATAATTCCGGAGCCCGGAATCACCCGGAATAATTCCGAAGGGCAACAGAGACTTTTGCGTCCAAGTCGCAATCACCCGGATTGGTCCGGAATAATTCCGGGCTGGTCCGGAATATTTCCGGGCTGCACAATAAAGCTCTTCTTCAGGACAGAAAAACATCCGTTGACCTTTATCTTCTTCACCATTTCTTCGACACTGTTTATGTGCTGATTTAAGATCATATCCTTTCAACAAAATAACACACACGGTTAAAACTCCTTTATGTTGTTAACAAACACGCAAAACACAGAGATATCAAAAATGAACTTTCAGATTGTTACTCCACTACCACAAAGCTATACACTGGTTAGACAGACAAAGAAACCAAAGAAAGCAGGAGAAAATAGTAACTCGACATCAAATGATTCCATATCGGCGGCTCTCTCCGAGGTAGACCGCCGGGAGCAATGAATCTGTTCAGCCTGAACTGTCGCGGGTGTGGGTGTTCTGAGACAGTTCAAGAAATAAGCAACTTGATTCAGTTGCATCGCCCCAACTTGGTTTTTCTCTCAGAAACGAGAGCGAAGGAGTTGAGATTTCGATTTGTTTTTCAGAATGTGTTTGCGGTAGTGATGGTTTAAGCGGTGGTCTTGCGCTCTTTTGGAATAATGATTCAGTTGTGAGTCTGAAATCATTCAGTAAGACTCATATTGACGCGTTGATCCAAAATGATCGGCTAGGACCTGTGGAGTGGAGGTTCACAGGGTTTTACGGTGATCCTGTTAGAACTAGAAGGAAGATGAGTTGGGAACAGCTGGATTTCCTTTGGGGTGAGTATGATAACCCTTGGCTTTGTGCTGGTGATTTTAATGAGATTTTGCATCAAAACAAACAGTTTGGAGGTAATGTGAGAGAGAATTGGATGATGGAAGGATTTCGTGATACCATTGATGCTTGCCGTTTTACATACGCGGTTTTTTTGGGTTTACCTTACACATGGGATAACAAGAAACACAGTAACAAAAATATTAAAGTCAGACTAGATAGGGGCTTTGTCGATGATCAGTTCTTGGAGGCCTTTGGTAACTCGGGTGTGACTTGTATTCAAACAAAAAAATCAGACCATTGTGCTCTTCTTATTTCTATTGAGGTGCTATTGAATGAAAAGATGGGATCTAGAACTTTTTGGTTTGAAAATGCATGGGTGAGACACGAAAATTATATTAATGTCGTTAATGTCGGGGGCCTATCCCCGAGTAGGGGAAAGACTGGTGGCAAAACAGTGTTCAAGTGTACGCTTGCCGGGTAGGCGGCTACCCGGGTACCATGTATCCGGCGGACGCTACTCGGCGATATGTATTGAAGGCCAAGAGAAGATACCAGTGAAGTTCCGGATCTACCGGGTAGAACTCAGGTGGCCCGAGTAGATGGGAAACTATCCTACTCGGGCACAAAGTCACTGGAGCAGTTGTCAGAGACCCCACGTATCCCGCAGCCACAGAGGCGTGCGGTTCAACTTACTAGGAACATGATTATCTGTGCTGAGACGTGGGTACAGTGAGGGTAGGCGTCTGTCAGGTCCTGTCACTGACAAGGGGGACAGGACATGTCAGTGACCTACCCTAAGGGCCTGACAGGGTGGACAAGACCTGTCAGGCAGACGGCGCGACGACTTTTCGGCACGGCGTCAGCGGGAACACAGAGGCGTGCGCCGCTGTCGCAGTAGAGTTGTCACTTCGTGTACCTTTTAATGATTGTTTACTCGCTGGCCACCAGTATATAAGGTGCCCAGTCCCCTCCTGCGCGAGGGACGTGGAACGGGAGCGCATTTATTGCGAGACTTAGCACTAGACAGAGAGAGAACCAAAGGTTGGCTACTCGGCAGAGTGCCGGACTTGTACGGTGGCTACTCGGTTAAGCTATATAGAGAGAGATAGGCAGGAGTAGGGGTGTTACCTCCACACGAGGGCCTTGAACCTGGGTAGATCTTGATGTTTGCAGTGTTTCTGAGCGCGTCTACATGACGGTCGATCCCTCCCCGAATACCGACAGCGTCCATCGGCCCCAATCTTTAGCCACCATATGGCATCTGTCTTCTCATCACCACGACAGTTGGCGCCCACCGTGGGGCCAGCAGCGGCGCTGGCTGGGGTGCATATTCGGACGGGACCGGTTTCTCCGTCGGGGGAGCGCGTGGTTTGTGGCCTTGTCCACAGATTCGGCTCCTTCGACTTCGTCAGCGACAACGCCGACGATTTCGGCGGCAGGCCCTTGCCTGCAGGCGGTTCCGTGCTGTCTTTCGGCGCGCATTTGGTGTACATCGCCATCACCGTCATCCGCGAGTACCCCGAGGTGGTGCTCGTCGCTGATGATCCCCCCGCTGTTCTCGCTGTCCGCGGGAAGCCGGCTGGCTGCTCTGCGGGCAGCGTGGAGGTGATGATGACGGGCCCAGGTCATCGAGGAGCCGGCTGCTGCCAGGGGCCACAAGTCCTACGAGATGAGGTCATCGAGGAGCCGGCTGCTGCCAGGGGCCACAAGCCCTACGAGATTCCGCGGAACATACCAGGCTACGTGGATCCTTCTATATCGACCGTGATACCGGCTGCTCGCGCTGGTGTCAAGCATCTCGGCATGCCTATCGCCACGGACGCGGATCCGGCTGTGGTGAGGGCGCAGCTCGAGAAGCAGCGACTCGCTTTGCTACAAGAGGCCCAGGAGCTGGAGAAGGTTAGGCTTGAGCTTAACTTGGATCAGAATGAGTATAATAGGGCGCATGGCTTTACCCCTATTTCTACAAATCCTAGCAAGATAGGAGCTATTCGGCGTAACTTAGGCAGTGAGCTAGCTAGAGATGGTAGAACTGATAGCAGGTCTGCGAGTCAAAACACAGCTGGTAGGCCGAAATATAGTTCCCCTGCAAAAACACTTAGCGCTGCAGAGGCAGTTGCTGCTGAGTTGCCGCATCTCACTGGAGAGGCCCGTGTGAGGCAGCAGGAGCGGCTCAATGAGCTCGTTCTGGAAGCTGGCAGGCAGAATGAGGCTTTTCGGCAGGCCAACCCGGGGGGCGGTACGTCCCATGTTGTTCACTCGCATGGGGCAAGATCCGTGGATCAGGCCTCATCGCCGCTTCCCGGGGGAGAGAGGGCCCAGAGTGTGAACTCTAGGAGGCACAAACAGATGCAGTTGTATGACTTGGCTGTCGCCGGAAAACAGCACGCTGTAGTGCGGCAGCCCGGCCAAAAACAGAACGTTGTAGGTAATGCCCATCCGGCTGGAAGAGTTCATCAAGAGGGGCAAGGAGGTAACCTAGAAGGCCCATCTCGGTAGCATGTTGCTAACCCTGTTCAACATGTTGCTCAGCCAAATGTGGTTGCTGCTGTGGCCAACCCGGTTGCTCAACCCGGTCCTGTGCCTCAAGACCGCTACAATGACGGGTACTCGGCCATGGAGCGTGTCGGGTACGCCGACCCAAGAGATATCGCAACCCGGTTGGGTGGAAGAATGCTGGAACCAAGTGATGCAAGATACAAGATGGACCGGCTCTACCGGTCCGAGGAGATAGAAGCGAAGGGTCCGCCAGGGCCAGGTTGTTTTGGTCCCAGGATCATGGGAGAGCCACCCGTGTCCAAGTTCCAGCTGGCTAGAGTGACCAAGATATATGATGTAAGCACCAAGCCGGAAGATTGGATGAATGACTACGTGACTGCTGTGTATGTTGCCGGTGGCAATAGGAGATGGGCTGTTTGGTATGTGCCCCAGATGCTGGAGGGCCCTGCCCGGATCTGGCTCAATAATCTGCCGAAAGACAGCATCAACTGCTGGCTTGACTTCTCGGAAGCTTTCATCAGCAACTTCACCAGCACCTACAAGAGGCCAAACCGGCCACAGCAGCTCTCGGCGTGCAAGCAGAGAGAAGAGGAAACTGACCGGTAGTACCTTACTCGATGGAGTACTCTGAGGAACACCTGTGAGGGTGTGAATGAGTCGCAGGCTATTGCATGGTTTGCGTAGGGTTGCCGTCATGGCAGCATGTTGTGGCAGAAACTGCAGAGGGAGATGCCGAGTACCCTTGCTGAGACAATCAAGATTGCTGATATGTATGCACTCGGTGATCCTACTCAGCCTATGCTTGATTCCTTCGAGCCCAAGAGGAAGCACCATGATGGTTCTCGGTGCCATGACCGCCAGGATTTCCGCAACAAGAGAAGGGAGGACCGTCCGGATATCCGCTACGGGTCTGACCATGTAGCAGCTGTTACTCAGGATCAGGGTGCTGCTGGGAGCCGCCAAAGGCAAAAAACTGCTGGAGCCCAATACGGGCAAAACCAGAATCAGGGCCAGAACTTCAAGAAGCAGTACAATGCTCCTCAGCAGCCCAGTACCTCCCAGGGATCCGGAGATCCTGCCAGGTTCATCTTTGAGAACATGAAGGATGGACCGTGTAGCTTCCATACTCGGCATCCGAGTAGGCCGGCCAATCACACTACCCGTCAGTGCAGCTGGTGGGACAGGATCAAGAGCGAGGCTTTCGGTCAGCTGCCTCCTCCACCTCCTCTTCCGCTCCCAGGCTCTAATGTGCAGCCTATCTGGGCAGCTGCTCCCAGGCCAGCCGAGAACCAGAGGAGGGAGAATGTGAACCAGGTAGCTCAGGGAGCCAACCGGAACAACAACAACAACAACTGGAACCGCAACTTCAACAACAACAACCGCCACAACAACTACTACACCCGCAACAACAACCGGAACAACAACAATGCCAACCAGAACAACAACAATGATGGTGGTGCTGGGGATCGGAACCAGTACCAGGAGCACCACGAGAGCTACATGGTGTTCACCACTGAGCCGGATGACAAGCAGTTTCAGCGCAGGCACGCGACGGAGGTAAATGCCGTGATGCCATCTGTGCCTCACTACATGGAGTGGTGCGATCAGGAGATAGTCTGGTCCAGAGCAGATCATCCCAAGATTATGCCCAACCCAGGTACATATGCTCTGGTAGTGGACCCCCACTTTCTTGGGGACCAAGAAAAACGTGAAGTTAAGCAAGGTGTTGATCGACAATGGGAGCAGCATTAACATCATGTACCGAGATACCATGGAGAAGCTCGGACTTGCCGAGAACATGCTGCTACCCAGTCGGACTACATTCCATGGCATTGTGCCGGGAGTATCTTGTGCTCCTATCGGCCGCATCTGGATGGACGTGCTTTTCGGCACCATAGAGAACTGCCGCACCGAGTGCCTGCAGTTTGAGGTGATTGATAGAGCCCTTATCATGCTCTACTCGGCAGGCCCGCGCTGACCAAGTTCATGGCCTCTACCCATGCGGCCTACCTGAAGATGAAGATCCCTGGTCCCAATGGCATCATCACCATCTCGGGTGATTACAAGCGCTCTTTGGAATGTGCATCTGCTGGATCTCGGCTTGCCGAGTCTATGGTCATTGCTGCCGAGAAGAAGAAGATACATGAGGTTGTGGCTATGGCCCAAGCAGCTCAAGTCGGTATGCCATGCATGCCAAGTTCTCAGTATGGGGTTACCTTCCAGGCCTCCCAGGAGACAAAGAAAGTGCAAATTGACCCGGAGTTCCCGGAGCGTGTGGCCATCATTGGTGCCGGGTTGGAGGAGAAATAGGAAAGTGAGCTCATCCACTTCCTCCGTGAGAATCGGGATGTCTTTGCATGGTCCAATCAGGACCTGCCGGGTGTCCCGAGGGAGTTGGTTGAGCACTCGTTGCATGTGCACCCTGACGCCAAGCCGGTTAAGCAGGCAATGCGCCGCTTTGCGGCTGAGAGAAGGAAAGCTATTGGTGACGAGATCACAAAGCTGCTGACAAGTGGATTTATCATGGAGGTGCTACATCCGGATTGGTTGGCCAATCCGGTCATGGTGGAGAAGAAGAAGGAGGATCCCAAGGCCGCTATAGCCTGGCGCATGTGCATGGACTACACCGACCTGAACAAGGCCTGCCCCAAGGACCCGTTCCCGCTACCCCGCATAGATCAGGTGATCAATTCCACTGTCGGGTGCGAACTTTTGTCTTTCATTGATGCCTACTCTGGTTTTCACCAGATTCCTCTGAACCGGCTGATCAAATAAAGACTGCTTTTATTACCCCGTACGGGGCTTATTGATATGTTGTCATGTGTTTTGGGTTGATAAATGCTGGGGCTACTTATCAGAGGTGCATGCAAAAGTGTTTGCATGACCAGATAGGCAAGAATGTGCAGGTGTACGTAGATGACATTGTCATCAAAGCGAAAGAAAAACACACTCTGCTGGGAGATCTTGAGGAAACATTTGCCATCTTGCGCAAATACCGGATGAAAATTAATCCAACCAAGTGCACATTTGGCATCCCGGTTGGCAAGCTACTCAGCTTCTTGGTATCCAGTCGGGGCATTGAGGCCAATCCTTCAAAGATAAAATCTATAGAGAGCATGTCTTTGCCGAGATCATTGAAGGATTTGCAGAAATTTACCGGATGCCTGGCTTCTCTTAGCCGCTTCCTGAGAAGAATGGGCGAGAAGGCACAGCCTCTTTATCAGCTCATGAAGAAAAGTGACAAGTTTGTCTGGACACCACAAGATGATGTGGCATTCAAATAACTCAAGACCATGCTAGGTGGCGCTCCCATCCTGGCAAGCCCTTTGCCCAAGGAGCCAATGCTGCTTTATATTGCAGCCACCAACCGAGTAGTCAGTGTGGTGGTGGTGGTGGAACGAGAAGAGGAAGGGAAGACCGTGCAGAGGCCGGTGTATTATCTCAGTGAAGTGCTATCCATCTCCAAGCAAAATTACCCCCACTACCAGAAGATGACATATGGCGTTTACCTGGGTGCCAAGAAGCTCAAGCACTATTTCCAAGAGCATCCCATCACGGTGGTCAGCACCGCTCCCATCTCGGAGATCATGGGCAACAAGGATGCGAGTGGCCGAGTTGCCAAGTGGGAAATTGAGCTGGCCACGTACACCCCTTTGTACACGAGAAGAGAAGCAATCAAGTCACAAACCCTGGAAGATTTCTTGGTGGATTGGCCCGAGATGCAGTATGAGCCTCCCTTGCCGGAAACCAATTTCTGGAAGATGCATTTTGATGGCTCCAAAGTAAAAGAAGGGCTTGGTGCTGGCGTGGTGCTCACCTCACCCAAGCGAGATCAACTCAGATATGTGCTGCAGATCCACTTATCGGCATCCAATAATGTTGCCGAGTATGAAGCACTGGTACACGGCCTGAGAGTATCCAAGGAGATTGGAGTCCGGCGTATTGTTTGCTATGGTGACTCAGACCTGGTAGTTCAACAAGTCTCGGGGACTTGGGATGCCTTGGATGCCAACATGGCGTCCTATCGCTTTATGGTGCAGAGCATGACTGGATTCTTTGATGGGTGTGAGTTCCATCACATCCACCAAGCTGAAAATGATGCGGCAGATACTCTGTCCAAATTGGGGTCTTCTCGGTAGTTCATCCCGCATGGGATTGCCGTGGAGCATTTGAGGAAGCCATCTATCAAGCCATCTCCCAACTCAGAGTCAATATACATTCCAAGTCTGCTGGACTCAGAGGCTGTTCCTATGGAGATTGATTGGGAAGGCTCAAAAGAGAACCCGGGGACTGCTCCATCCAACCCGGGGACTGCCTCTGCAAACCCGAGGACTGTCGCATTCATCGAGGGGATTATATCTCAGTACTCGGGGACTCGGGGACTCGTCTCCAACTCGTAGCAAGTCATGGCAGCTGATCCAATGGAAGTGGACGAACCGGTGTTTCCCATCCGGGAGACACCGAGTTGGGATTTGTCCATATTATCCTTTCTAGCGGATGGCACATTGCCGAGTGACGAGGTCACAACCAGGCAAATACAGAGAAGATCTAAGGGCTACACTATCATCAACAAAGAGCTGCACAAGAGAAGCCCTACTAGCGTGCTGCAACGCTGTGTTGAACCAGAAGAAGGAGAAGAGATCCTAAGGGAGATACATCAAGGAGAGTGTGGGCATCATGCCTCATCTCGGGCTCTGGTCAAGAAGGCGTTCTGGCATGGATTCTTTTGGCTCACTGCCTTGCAGCAAGCAGATGATCTAGTGAGAAAGTGCAATGGGTGCCAAAGATACGCAAGCAAGATTCACATGCCAGCTTCCGAGTTGAAGACCATCCCTATCACTTGGCCCTTTGTAGTGTGGTGCTTGGATATGGTGGGCCCTTTCAAGCCAGCTAGAGGCAACATGACTCACATCTTGGTCATGGTGGACAAATTCACCAAGTGGATTAAAGTGAAGCCTATTCGGAAGTGTGATGGAAACACAGCTGTGAGCTTTCTGAAAGATATCATCCAGAGATACGGCTACCCACATGGAATCATCATGGACAGTGGAACAAATTTTGCCGAGGGAGCCTTTGCCAGATTCTGCAAAGAGAAGAGCATCCGACTAGATGTTACGTCAGTCGCCCATCCGGCTTCCAATGGGCAAGTTGAAAGAGCAAATGGCATGGCCCTATCCGGAATAAAGCCAAGGCTGAGTGAGCCATTATAGCGAACCACTGGCTGTTGGCTGGACGAGCTGCCAGCGGTGTTGTGGAGTCTAAGGACTACCCCTAACCGATCAACCGGATACACACCATTCTTCCTGGTATATGGATCTGAGGCCGTGTTGCCCAATAACCTTGAGCATGACTCACCTAGAGTAACCCTCTATACTGAGGCGGAGGCAAGAGAAGCCCGAGAAGATGATGTGGACCTTCTTGAAGAAGCAAGAGAGTTAACTTTGTCCCGCTCAGCTGTGTATCAACAGAATCTGAGGAGGTATCATAGCCGGAAAGTGGGCCCAAGGGTTTTCCGAGAAGGATACATGGTCCTTAGGCTCGTGCAGCGCGCAGCCGGGATGCACAAGCTATCCCCTCCGTGGGAAGGGCCTTTCATTATGAGCAAGGCGCTACACAATGAGGCCTATTATCTCATCGATGCACAGGCACCACAGAAGAACAGGGCGGATAAATCCGGAGAGGAATCCAAACGTCCCTAGACTATAGCTCTACTCCGCCGTTTTCATTCATGAGCAAAACATTGTATGTATCTTCTTAACTGAGTTAAATTCAAGTTGGCACTCCGAATTCGAACTTGGGGACTGCCTGTGCTAAACTTGCCTTGTGTTGTTTACTTTATTTCCTTTGCCTACTCGGTTCTTCTACTCGAAATTTCATGCGTACATTAAGTAGTGTGTTTAAACCCAAGAGCCAACTCTTCGATTCTGCTATCGTCCGCAACACGGCTTCATGGCAAGCAAGAGAACAAGCTAAAGGTCCATGAACACATGAAAAAACTACTAAGGAAAGAAGAGTGCAACAACCGAGTAGGGTGTTTTTACTTCTCTGTTCTCTTTTCGGCTAAGTGATGGGCAGTGTTAACATGCAAATTTTTAAGTGGTTAAGTATCTGAAACTTGGTTTTGGAAATCTTGTGACTCGACTACCAAAAAAGCCACAAGTGGCAGGTAAGAGCAAAGAAAAAAGAACTGAGTGAATGAAAAAAACAACTCGGGGACTTGCATTTTAACGCAATCCGGCATTGAGCCAGTCTTGCTAAAGAAACAAATAAAACTGAGTATCAAGAGGAACCATAAGCGTATTTATTACATCTGCACCCGGCATCCCAGGGATCTGATAAGTGTTTGAGGATAAAAGTTGCAGGAATTTAAACTACGGTGGATGTAGTAGTGTCCGATTCGGTGCTGGTAGGATCGCGGGCAGGAGTTGTAGAAGCAGGCTCTACTGCAGATGAAGTTGGAGTAGCAGAGATCTGCTCGGATGCAGAGTTGGAGGCCTGAGTAGTGGAGGCGATGGGAAGAGGGTAGAGCTCTTGGACGATGATCTCGGTGGAGGCACCAGTCGCGCCCAACTCGGGAGCGGGATCGTCAATCACCATCTCGGTGGTGACAATCTGCTCCTCTGCGGCGGGCAGCGACTCAACCCGGGCCTCGTCTGAGCCAGCAGCTGGCTTGACGATTTCTGCTTCAGCCTTCATCCCAGATTCCTCCGTGGTGCTGCGCTGCTCGGTCTCCTCATGTTCGGCCTCTTCGTGCTCAGCCTCCTCGTGCTCGGCCTCTTCATCGTCCAAGTTGCGGTCCTCGCCTGCATATTCGTCAAACTCGGCTTCCTCTTCCTCCTCCTCGTCATCTTCTCCAACATCAGTGTCTGGCTCGGTGGGTCCGTCAATGTACTGATTGGTATCAGCATATGAAGCAAGCTCGTAGGCCACCGCCTTCCGGCACAGAACACACGCTTCCCGTTCAGTCCACTTGGAGCCGTTTCTAAGGGATCCAATCCGGTCAAGGTCAAAGTTTTCATACCAAGACAAGATGAAGTGCAGGACTTCTTCAGCTCCAGCCCGGGCTGCGGAGGCACGCCATTTCTTTAGATCTTCCTTGACGTGATCCAAGTTGGCTGCCATGTCAATGATGGTATCCGGAATTTGGCGCTTTGGCCAGAACAACTTGTGAAGTTTCATCGCAGTGGATACCATGGATGTACCCAAACCTTTGAGACCTGCCGCCCGGGTCTTGATATTCAAAATGTGATCGTCAATGCTGGCAGACTGATCAGTATCAAGACCGGATGCTGCCCTGGCCCTTCTTGCTTTCTCCACAGCAGACTCAGCCGCGTTGTTGAGGTATGGGAAGGTATCTGGGTCAGGGCACGCTAGTTTGAATCAGAGAGAGGAACCGGGAACAAGAAGAAAAACCAAGTAAGAGGAAGGCAAAAAAGGCAAAAAAAACCGAGTAAAGTGAAGGGTAGTGAGAACTTACTGCTCAGTTCCAAGACAACGGCCCCTAGTCGGGACCTCCAGTCATCCTCAAGTCGGATGTGCCTGTCTTGTACACGGCGCGCATCATTGAGCATGCCCTCGAGAGCTTGATTTCTCTCTTTCAGAGAAGTGATTTCCCTCTCGAGTTCCTGCTTCTCGTTAGCAGCCTGGCTCACCACTGTATTCTTCTCGTCAACGGCAGTGATTGTAGTTTTGAGCGCTTCAGTGAGCTCAAGTTGGAGCTTCTCAAATTCCGCCTTCTCGGTGTCCAGCTCCTTCTGCAGTTCGGCCTCTTGGACCTGAACTTGGTGGTGTGGTTCAGCCGGAGTGAGGCACTCCAGGTGTTGCTCTCGGAAGTTTTTGTACTCTTCTACGAGGAGAACAGCAAGTTAGCAAAGGGAACAAGCAACAGAAAGCTAAGTGAAGAGAAGAGAAGGATTTGTTCACCTTCCAGGGAGGAAATCTTGCTCTGCGCTGACGCAGCCATGACCTCACAGTCCTGGTGCCTGTCAACGAGCGCCTTGAGCTCACCTACAGAGAAGAGAGTGATTGAGCAAAAAGCAGAAAACGGGCATAAACAAAAAACGCACAAACCAAGATGCTAGAAGCTTACTTTTAACAGCAGGAAACTTGATGGTAGTGTCCATGGCATTCTTTTCCAGAGCATCCATCTCGCTCTTCTTATACTCCAGCTCCCGGTTCCTATCTCTGACTTGACGGTGTGACCACAAGAGCTGGCGGAAAACCTTGGTCCCTTCCTGGGTGCTATCCTGGAGGGAAGAAGGAAATTTGGTAAGTTTGGAATATTTGGCCTGAGTAGTTGGCAACTCGGTTGAGCTTTACCTACTCGGACCGAATCTCGGGGACTGGGTAGTGGATAGAAGAAAATAAGTAAAGAATAAAACCGGCAACTCGGAAAGCAACTCGGAAAAAAACAAAGGAGGAAAGGCACTTACCACGTAGGTCTGCTCAATGTCTTCAATAGTTTTGCGCGGGACAAACATCTTGCCAGCTAGGGTGCTGCTGGATCCGGCTACGGCCATGCTAACAGGACCAATATCGGCTTTATTCCACGCCACCCGATAGTTATCAAGGTTCCTCAGCTCAACACCGTCCCATGCGACGTGGCCGAGTACTTTGCTGTCCCAGACCTTCTCAATGAATCCTACTCGGTCAAGGATGGCTTCTACATCTTCTTCTAGGGGCTCTTCTTCGTCCTCTGCGCGGGGAGCATCATCTTTGCGTGTTAGGGAGGTGCTTTTTTCCCTTGGTTCCGGCGCGGGCCACGACCCTTCGCTCCTTCAGAGCATCCAACCGCTCAGCCTCCTGCGACATTTTAATCTGGTGCTGCTCCTGCGACTAGACCCAGTATTCTGGGAAGGTAGGAGGTTCCTTGGTGTCGCTGGCGCCTGAGCCAGGAGCTTGTTTCTCAACAGGGCCAAATTTGATATTGCCCGGTACCAACTTGGTGTTTGGATTGGGGGCCTTCCTGGGCTTGTTAAGTGGCCAAAGGGTCTTCTCGGGTGGTGGTAGTTGCTGTGCAGGTTTTCCACCTTGTGGAGCGCCTGGCTGCTGGGGCCCTTAAGGCTGAAGGACCAGCTGCTGTTGCCCGGCCTACCGCTTCTCGGCTGGTTGCGGACCGGTCTGAGATGCGCTTCGTTTTGGTTGTATTCTAGTCGGCACTGGAGCCGGCTTTGCAGTGGAGGGCGCTGGCTGCTTCTTGGAGGCAGGCGCAGGAGTTTGCTGCGGAGGCGGATGCACTTTCTTGGCTGGCGGTGCTTGCACCTTCCTTGCTGGCGGCGCTTGCGGTTGGCTAACCGGCGCAGCGTCCGGCTGTACTTGCTCTTGAGCTGGTTGCTGCTCCGCAACCCGGTCCTCCGTGGGCGGGGTCCTTGGCCGGTCCTCGATGGGGGTTTCTTCCCGCTGTTCGGCTGTAGGATCTGGCCGCTCCACGGCGGATTCATCTGGCTGCTCCAGGGCGGTGTCATCTTGCCGCTGCTCGGCACTATCTTCTATTGGCTCCTCAACGGAGGCAGCCTGTGGCGTTGGTTCTCTTTGGATAATGGGCTCCTGGGCAGCCTGCTGGGTGTTGGGCTGCTGCCGCTCAGGAGCGCGGTCGATCTCCGTCTCGGCGCCGGTGTTCTTGGCGTCAAGATCATGTACTTCTCGGGGAGGGGAGGAACTGCGTCCTGCCCTCTGGTTGCCGGTTCCCCTCATCATCAGAGAGCTCCACGACGTCTCGTGGAACACATCTCTTGGGGGATGGTGCGGCGGTGGCCTCAGCATCGAGGGCATCACTAAAAAAGATAAGCAGAGAAGGAAGAATGTCAAAGAGATGCAGAGAAGAAGGCTAGAAGGAAAACTGAGAAGAGAATAGAAGGCAAAGGATTAAGTTCAGCTCGGAAGCACTTACCCGTCTGCGGTAGGGCGATTCTTCCGTTGGTTGGTCTTCTTAACGCCAGCTTTCTTCCTTGTCCTCTTGGGAGGGGGCTCCACTGCTCCGCTACCCGTCCTCTTCCTAGCCTCGGTGGGGGCAGCCATGGAAACATGCACCACGTCCAGCGGTTCCTCCCCCTCTTCCAGTTCCGGTTCGTCTGCAATTGAAAGAAGCGAAGATCAGAATGAGAAAAGAGAAAGGCAAGGTGCATGGCAAGCGAGCAAGCAGGTGAACTCGGTCACCTTCTTCATCATCTGACCAGTCCCGAATAGAGGCGTAGTCTCGGGACTTACCATCCTGACCGGCACGGGGGATACAAAGGGTATCCTGGATGTCGTACGCTGTCGCGTCATCCTCAGTCTGGTCTTGCTTCTAGTTCCTCTCGAAGACGGCGTTATCTTCTTGTTTTTGGCGATTGATGTGCTGAAAGTGCAAACATAAAGCACACTAAGTTGAGTCTCAACCGGGTAAAATATCTACTCGGTCTAGCGTGCAAACATAAGGCACAAAATGCTAAGGACTAGAATGTTGGGAATATGCCCTAGAGGCAATCATAGATGATGTAATTCCCAATGTATTCATAAAGTTATTAAGTTGTCCTTTGGTTTGAACATCTGATATATGTCATTGAATATGTGATTCGATTGTGGAACTATGTATTCATGTTGTTCATACTAATTGTCCTTGGTCGTTAAGGTTGTGCTGGACACACACCCTAGACTAATATGAGTGTTGGCTGATGACACGGTTCCACTTGTCATGGACATGGTGATGCCATTCCAACGTTCACGGACTTGGCTAAAGAGTTTAGCAAGTCGGACTGACCCACATTGAGATGAAACGATCAAGTCGTCATTTGCATGTCTCAATCAATGTAATCCTTAGACCTGAGGTTGTCGCACAATCCGAGTTGTGGATCACCGACTTAGGTTCTGTCAAACGTTGTTCTATGACAAGGCAACTATAAAGGCAGAGTTCGGGTCGAATGAGAAGCAAGCTGCGTGATGTGGATAATCAAGATGGGATTTTGCCCCTCCTAATGGAGAGATATTCTCTGGGCCCTCTCGAGTGATATGATTCAGGAAGCATGGCCATGCGCGACTCAGTTAAGTGTTAACTGTGTCGGTTGACTAAGAGTTAGTCAGATGAATCACATATCACGGATCGAGAAGAGAGTCGAGCTATTTAAGGGATGACGATAAATCGCCTATAGTTCGACAAGGTATATCGTGAGGCAAAAGGGACTAAGATGAATATCACATTGAAAGGTATGTCGTCATGACTCAATGGGACTTGGGAGTCGGCACGTTCTGCTAGGAGCCGCTACCGATTGATCGATTGGGAGTTGGACTCCAATCGTGTCCAAGTCGCCATGAGCCTGCAGGGTTGCACACTTAAGAGCGGGAGCAAGTATTGGTCGGGTTGGACCCGAACCGGAATTGGACTGAGCTTGTGAGTCGGACTCACAGAGGGAATGTGCCACAAGTGATGTGCAGCCCATTACCATACGCTATATAAAGAGGGGCGCAGGTTGCCCAGCGGGTACGTTAGTCCACTCTCCCATGCGTTGGGAACCCTAGCCCCACTCAGTCCAGCCGCCGCACCGGACCTAGCAGTCCGCCGTCGGAGCTCCTCCTCGTACGTGTGGATACCGGCAGAGGTGTTGTACGTTCAGCACTTCGACGTTCGAGGGATTTGGATCGGCCGGACCGGATCGTGGGACTGCACTGCCCCGACGCGCTTCACCGATAATCCGCAACCGCGCGTCTAGTGGTAATCATCGTGGCCTTCTACCTCGGCTAGATCTTGGAAGCATCGCGTAGGAAAAGTTTTTGTTTATCTCTACGCGTTCCAACAGTGGTATCAGAGCGGTAGCTTCTGGTATTAGGCCCGAGATCCGTACATATGTGATATGTAGTTAGCGTTAGATGTGATCTAATTGCTGTTTTGGTGGTCGGTCTATGAGATAGATCGGTATTGTACAAGGTTGATTGGATCAATCGTACTCGGGGTTAATGGATGATCTGGTTTCCGTGATCATACTGCTAAGGTCGTGGAACAACTTACCCCTACCGGTCGGTTTCCGCCATTGGGGTATACCGTGACACATAAATCCAGTTGCGGTGATCGAAGATCAAAGAGTTCGGTCGAATCGGAATACGGATCAGATTCGGGTAAAATCGTTTTATCCGATGAAGAAATCCATGATCGGGACCGCCGGCTTCGCCCTGTCGTAGCGCCTTAGATGTCGTTGCGAGTTCACAACGCCGGTAGATATCGTATCTATGCATAACTTGTTTTTGCAGGAAGTTGTGAATGGTATGTCTTATGTGCATGTGATGTGTGTAATCCATACATGATCTGCGTATCATGTTTGTGTCAGCCGGCTGGAGCCTAGGTGCTGTCATTTTATTGTATACCGGCCTGCGTGTCGGATTCTCTATGTAAATTTTCATTTACTAGCTAGTGTAGCTTGTTGGAGAACCCGGAAGACATGCAAGTCGATGTACAAGTCGGCTACATGGAGCAAGATGGCACGTGACAAAAGTTGGCACAAGTCGACTTGCAAGCTTTGTGGAGATAGAGATCACCATGAAGAGAGCCATACCATTTCACATTATAATTGCTTTATTTGTGTTATTGTTATGTGTCTATTTACCTCTATTTAGATAGTTGGTAGATTCTTTAATCCCTCAAAGAAGGTCTAGTCGGTCGCCCCGCCAGTGCTGCACCATCACAAGTCGGACATTCTTGGTAGTGGGCTCATAAAATTGAGGTGCTACCAATTCTTTCCGGTTAGGTGGGTTTGAGTCGGACTCTTACGAGCAGAAGACTTGGTAATCTAGACGAGTCCATCACAACGGTTGTGGGGCTCGGGGCGAGGTAGGTTGGGAGCCGGGGCATGTGATGTCACCCAACTAACAGGAGTCGTATTGGATACGATTGGCAAGGTGTTGCCTACCTAGATCACTTGACGGCTAGCGGTGATGCTAAAGCTCACTAGTCGGTTTGCTTATTTAGGATCTTGAATCACTTAGCAACCATCGGAGGGATGTTGGTTCTAGTGGGAGCATAAGTATTAAAGCGTTTAATATGCCTGCTCTTTTATGAATACATGTCTTAAGTGTTTTTGCGTATTTTCTGTTGTAGATCAATGGCACCTAGCAACCTTCCTCAGTTGTCCGCGTTTGCGTTGAGGTCAATCCTAGAGAAAGATAAGCTTAATGGAACTAATTTCACCAACTGGTATCGTAATCTGAGGATAGTCCTCAAGCATGACAAGAAAGAACATGTTCTAGAAACTCCACTTCCAGATGAGCCTGATGACGATGCGACTGTCGCTGTCATGAATGCCTACCGTAAAGCTAGAGATGAGTCTACGGAAATCAGCTGTCTTATGATTGCACACATGGAACCGGACTTGCAGCAACAGTTCGAGAATGTTGAGGCCTAGATATGATCGAAAGCCTCAAAAGTATGTTCCAGGCTCAAGCAAAGACTGAGAGGTATCAAGTCTCTCAAGCTTTGCTTGGCTGTAAGCTGAAAGACGGCGATCCACTGAGTCCGCATGTAATCAAGATGATTGGTTACATACAATCTTTGGATCGGCTGGGCTTCCCAATTAACGAAGAGTTTGCTACTGATATAATTCTGAACTCTCTTCCTAGTGCGTATGGTTTGTTCATCTCGAACTACCATATGCATGGTATGGATAAGAGTATCACTGAATTACATGGGATGCTCAAAACGGCAGAGGCTGATATCAAGAAAGGCACCAGTCAAGTGTTGATGGTGCAGAATAAGGCTAAGTTCAAGAAGAGTTCTTGGACTAAGAAGAAGAAGGATAAGTCAGGAGGTAGCGCCCATGGCCCTGTCCAGAGTGCTCCCTCAAAGACTAAACCTTCTCCTACAGCCGGAGCCAACTGCTTCTATTGCAAGCAAGATGGCCACTGGAAGAGGAACTGCACCAAGTATTTGGCTGACAGAGCCAAGAGTGGAGGTGTGACTTCCAACTCAGGTACGCTTGTGTGCAATGTTATAGACATTTATCTTGCTGATGCGCCTAATAGTTCTTGGGTATATGATACCGGATCAGTTATTCACATATGCAACTCGTTGCAGGGACTGGTAAGAACTAGGAGCGTGGCAAGAGGAGAGGTTGACATTCGGGTCGGCAACAAGGCGGGAGTCGCTGCGTTGGAAGTCGGCACGATGCAACTTCATTTACCTTCAGGATTTATTTTGGAACTAAATAATTGTTATTATGTTCCAGCGCTTAGTCGAAACATTATTTCCGCCTCATGTTTGATGAGACAAGGTTATGAGTCGAATATTAAGAATAATGGTTGTTCTTTATATTTGAAAGATATGTTTCATGGCTTTGCACCCGTTCAGAACGGGTTATTTATTTTAAATCTTGATAGTGAATCAGTCTATAACATAAATGTTAAAAGGTTGAAACCAAATGATCTGAATATGACTTACTTTTGGCACTGTCGGCTTGGTCATATAAGTTGGAAGCGCTTGAAGAAGCTCCATGATGATGGACTTCTAACTTCGTTTGACTTAGAGTCATTCGAGACATGCGAATCATGCCTACTAGGCAAGATGACCAAGACACCTTTTGCAAGGAGTTGTGAAAGGGCGTCCGACTTGTTGGAACTAATACATAGTGATGTATGTGGACCAATGAGCACGACAGCTAGAGGTGGTTATGAGTACTTCATTACCTTCACTGATGATTTGAGTAGGTATGGATATATCTATTTAATGAAACACAAGTCGGAAGCCTTTGAAAAGTTCAAGGAATTCCAGAGTGAGGTACAAAATCAACTCGGCAAGAAAATAAAGTTTCTACGGTCGGACCGTGGAGGCGAGTACATGAGCCATGAGTTTGATGACCATCTAAAGAGTTGTGGAATAGTTCCTCAACTCATTCCGCCGGGTACACCACAGAGAAACGGTGTATCGGAACGGAGAAATCGGACCTTGTTGGACATGGTACGATCAATGATGAGTCGGACAGATCTACCTTTATCATTTTGGGGTTATTGTCTAGAAACTGCAGCTTTCACACTAAACAGAGTACCATCAAAGTCAGTAGAGAAGACACCACATGAGATGTGGACGGGCAAAAAGCCAAGTTTGTCTTTTCTCAAGATTTGGGGTTGTCAGGTATTTGTCAAGCGACTTCAGTCGGACAAGCTCACGCCCAAGTCGGATAAGTGTATTTTCGTGGGGTATCCGAGGGAAACCTTGGGGTACTACTTCTACAACCGGGAAGAGGGCAAAGTGTTTGTCGCTCGGAATGGTGTCTTCCTTGAGAAAGAGTTTCTCAGTCGGGAAGTCAGTGGGAGCACGGTGCAACTCGAAGAAATTCGAGAGGAACCAGCTAGGGGCGAGTCGGCAATGGCCTTGGAGGCTGAGCCGGTCGTGGTACCTACACCGGTTACAGCACCTGAACCTCGGAGATCTGCCAGATTACAGAGTGCTCGAGATGTTTTACTGTTAGACAGTAATGAGCCGGCAACTTATTCGGAAGCGATGGTGGGATCTAATTCCGAGTCATGGCTTGGAGCCATGAGATCCGAGTTAAAGTCCATGGATGAAAACCAAGTTTGGAATTTGGTTGATCTGCCTGACGGTGTAAGACCCGTCGAGTGCAAATGGGTCTTTAAGAAGAAAATTGATATGGATGGAAATATTTCCGTCTATAAAGCACGACTTGTCGCGAAGGGGTTCCGACAGGTTCAAGGAGTTGACTACGACGAGACCTTCTCGCCCGTAGCGATGCTTAAATCAATTCGGATCATGTTAGCCATAGCAGCCTATTTCGACTATGAGATATGGCAGATGGATGTCAAGACGGCTTTCCTTAATGGAAATTTAACTGAGGACGTGTATATGATACATCCCGAAGGTTTTGTCGATCCAGCTAATGCTGACAAGGTATGCAAACTTCAGAAATCCATTTATGGGTTGAAGCAAGCATGTCACATCCCAATTTTGGAATACCTGTTAACACAGTTGTTTTGATAATTGCTTGACATTAATCTTTGGTTGTATTTGTTTGAGTGCAACTAAACAAACTAATTATATAAATTTACATGGCTAAGAAATTGAAAACAAAATATTCAACATATTGTTCCAATGACCTTGGCAATATTTTCTAAAGTAAATATTGATCAAAGAGTTTTCCAAAAACATCTTATGAATCTCATACTTGTTGAATATTATTCCAAGGCCTAAATTAAGAAAGAGGAAACACTTAATAAATTTCCCTAAAAAGATTATCAGAAAAAGAGGCATTCTTAAATGCTTCACCAAAATATTATCAAATGTTTTTCCAACCTTGCAAGATTAAAAACAAAGGTATTGGAGAGCATTGACTTGCTATCTCTAGTCACACAAATATTTTGGCAAAGCATTGTTAAAGAAAAGCCAAGTGCCTTATTAAATAGAAATTCCAATATTTCCAGAAACAGAAAACTAAAACAAGTTACTATTGGAAACTTTCCTCAAATGATTTGAAATTCATACCATTGCTTCCTTATATCAAATAAGGAACACACACAAGAGGATACCAAAAATTGAATCCATTAAAGTCCTGAAAACATGAATTTTCTCCACAGCAACATTTGGGATTTTGAACAAGTTTGTTCTACAAACTTTTTCCAAATGCCATGAAATAAATACCACATGCTCTATATCATAAATAAGGATGAAAACCAAAAGGGCACAAGTTTTTGAATAATTTAAGTTGCCAAAAACCCCTGTTTTCTTGACAGCACCTTTTTGAAATTTGAACAAGTTTGTTCTATGAAGTAACTCAAAATGACTTGAATTTTCTACCACATAAAGAACACATCAAATAAGGAATGTGTGCCAAAAATTATCATTTTTGGAAGCTCCTAAGTGGGTTAATAAATTCAATGTCCATTTATGTAAGAATTTGAATTTGAACAACTTTGTATTATAAAGTTTATCTAATTGAGCCAATTTTCACTTATGTTGTGTATCTATACTAATAAGAATTTTGGGCAAAAGGATTTAAAATTTAAACCTTGTTTGCTTAGTGAAAACATCCTTTTTCAGAGAAGAGAAGGACCTAGTTGTAAATATCCAGGGATCAAATTGTAATCCGAGTCATCTTCAACCTCTAGCTCCCTGTAGAGAACAGCAACCCTAGCCATGGCTTCGAAGGGAAGGAATCATTGAGGATAAAGAGGCCCCCCATGTGCTTGTGTTCCCCATTGCCCCCTCTATCTCCCCCCCCACTCGAACTCTTCCTCTCTCTCTCTAATTTTCTTGCAACCAAACCCTAGCCCGAGTAAGCGCCGTCGATTCGGCCGATAGAATGCTCGCCGCCGGCAGCCGTTGCCGCCATAATCTCCGCCTCGTCGAGTAGTCCCGTGGTGCCGAGGGAATCGAGCCGAAAAGACCCGTAGACGCCGCGCCGTCCGATTTCGTCTTCGGGGCCGACGGAGCTCCGGCGAGCTATTGCCGCCTCCTCGAGCTTCCTCCGTCCTAGCCGAGCGTCTCTGCGCATCCACGGTAAGCAGGCGACCCTCGCCGCATCTTTTCCCCCTCCCTCTCCCTCGGTTTCGACCCCGCGTCGCGGTAGCCGTCCGGCCGCCGCCGCACGCCGTCGCCGCCGCCCTTACGGTCGTTCCCGGGAAGCGAGACCTCCTCCATTGAGTTCCCCTCGTCGCAAGCAACTCGTAGATGATTTTATTTAGCAAATCGGTAAACGAAATCGACGATTTTGATCTCGCCGGAGACATTCCGCCGGCGGGTGATGCAAGCATGACGTCGCGCTGACGCAGCAAGCTCTTGACCCCGCGCGCGTCAGGTCAAACCTGCAGGTGGAGCCCGCGTCTGCGCGCGTGGCAGCCACCGTGGCGCAGGCCCGCTGGTCAGTGTCTAGGGGCAGATCTGCCCGCGGTGCAAATCGTTCTGGCCGGCCCGTTGGCAGATCCGGCCCAACAACTTTGTTTTCCATTTTAATTTTTGACAGAAAACTAGCATGTTTACTTTTGGCTCAAAAAGGCAACTTAAAATATGAATTTGACCAAGCCAAAATTCACACTGGTACCTCAACTAATTATAAACCATCTCCAAGTTGTAGATCTACTTTTGGGTGAATAGATTTGAAATGAAAAATGATTTGGCAACAGCTACCAGAAACACAAAAATGAGCACCATTTTTATTTTACAACTCAGAATGAAGTGAGGCCAATTGCATTGGAAAGCCCTTGAAATTTACTAACAGTAGCATTTAACCTCGTTTCCAAATTCATTGTATTTTTGAAATGGCATGCAATTTGGTAAAACACCAGAGAGCATTTTGGTGATTTTTATAAAATCATTAAAAATGATTTTTGATGCAAACTCAACTGGATGGTCTTGTATATGTTTAGGGCTACCCAAACCTAGAAGGGTTTAATTTTTAGAGCATCCTAGAAAATTTGGTGGACAGATCTTTGATTTGCTTGTTTCTGCCATTTTGGCATTTTAGCTATTTAAATTATGTGAATATATTTTTGTGTTGAAACATTGTTTTCTAGCATGTATAAGTTGTGTGAGCTTTCTTTCTAAGTATTACTTAGCTATTTTATCATGTTAGAATGTGTGGACTTGAGTTGAGAAGAAATAGGATTTATATTAGTAGCATATGTTTTATCTCTAGTTTATTACTTGCATATAATTTTTGATTGATTAATTTGTGTGCAAGTGATTGAATTGTTGTGTTGAGATATTGTAATCAGTACCATGTTGGTACTTGTATTTTGATGGTATCACCTCTGCTAGCTTGCATTTGATTTGGTAGAAAAGCATGAGTAGCTTTGTCTTCACTATGAGATTGTTATGGAAAAATTCCCTCATGTGTGGAATTTTTGACATAATCATTTGTGGTTGTATAGCCACATATTTTTGTGTTGTATTCATAGGTCCAGTAGCTTTTTGATGATGTTGTTATGAGTACTTGACCCCTAAAGTTTTCACTTGTGTGAAAACAATAACATGAGTAGCAGTGCCTTGCTTATTTAAGCACCCTATTATTTTCTGCTAGTATTGTTAATGCACTAGATGCTAGTTTAGGTTTTTGTTAATTTTTAGCAAGTGGACCAGAGACATTGTGACCTCTTAGTGCTTTGATATGCTAGTGGAACACCCACTGGTGTCATTGCATTTTTGGTGGGAACCTTATTTCCCCAAACTAGATGCATATCTTTTATATAGTTTCATAACTAATGAGTGCCTAGTATTTTTGCTTTGGGAATTTTTGTGCTAAACAAAAATGGGTATGCTTCTGTTTGTAAGTGGTTGTAATCATGTGTGGCTTGCTAGGAAAAATTCCATTTTTGGAGTGTTGTTTGATTCCTCTAGTAATGCCCTTTTTATTACTACTAGTATGTAGGGGTTGCCCTGCAAATTGATACATTGTTTTATCAAATGGGATATTTTTGTTATAGCAAGTATAGATGTTTTTCACTCATGTTTTTATGACATGGACCCTCTGGTTGTATTTCAATTACTTGATTGAAATGTATCCATTGATTCTTCATGTTTAAGTAGTACTAGTTTCCTTAGCAGTTTTTGTGTTGAATTAATTTTCCTGCCAACTTGTGTTTGGTAGATATTTGTGTATCCTTGCATGAGGACATGTTTTCATTCCCATTATGATAACATGGTTCCTTGTTTGCATTTTAGTAGTTTACTTATTATGCATGCTTGCATAGCAAACTTTAAGTAGAAACATGTCAATAGGATTCCTCCTTTTAGTCATTGTTTCTATTGTTCTCACAATGAGAAATTGTGTGTTTTGTGATGAGTCTATTTCCTTGTTACACTTGTGTAGGCTCACTGGTTTATAAAAGTAACTTTTGCAAATCATGTGTTTCATTTATTCTTGATGTCAATTTAGACTCAGTAGAATAGCTACCTTATTCTTTTTGTGGTGTGGTTGATAGACCCATTGCCATGCTTATTTTTGTGCATGTTTTATATACTTTTAGTAGTCTCACCCTTGTGAACCTAAGTGTATTTTGGGTTTACAAATATCATGGTATGAGAGTGGCACACCCACTGAATCCATGATATTAAGGTTGTGAGTTATGTTCCTCCAACCTTAAGCTGTCTTATTAAATGGCATTTCTGCCAAGTGTGTTTGTTTGATTGTTTGCCTCCATTAATAAATTGTGTGATTTGTTATTATTAGATTTCCTTGCTGTATGTATTATTATGTATGGTTTCTTGCCTTGATTGGTTCTGAATGTGTGTCCTTTATTCCTTTTTACGACGTTAGAAAACGAAGAGGAAGGAAGTGTCGGGAAGCGGTGTTTCAAGTTCCAGTCACTCCAAAACCAGGGACACAAGAGATACCAGGCAAGCCATCCTGATGCTTGCTGATACAATACTTATCATTATCTATCATGCATGTTTTACCTCTGAAGTTTTACAAAAAAAACTTGATTATCAAAACTATTTTTGATGTGGAATTTACTACTATACTATATATAGGTTACTATCATGCCAGTAGTTAAACTTGGTAATACCAAGCCCATAAGCCACCACATGGTATTTATTGCCATCAAATATACTAGTCCCTAAGTGGACACCCTAAAATTGTGATTCTACAAAACAAAGGCTTTACGGAAAAACCCGGAGAAAAGGCGGATCCTTGTTCTCCGGAGGAATGTGGAAGTGGTCATTTTTGAGAAAGTGGTGTTTTCAAAAATGACACATAACCTAGTATTCGCCGGACAACCTTTACCGTACTGCCACCCTACCCCAACATGGGCAAGGGGCTTAAATTGAAGTTTGTTCTTATTAGTGTGTGCTATCTCAATGTGCTATAGGGGATGCGATCCTCTGAACCGAATGTCGTGGAGACATATAAAGTGTGGGATTAATTTTCCCTCCGGATGCATCAGTTGAGGCATCCTGGCTTGGCGGGGATTAGCTCGGTGCCGGGGATGTGGTAAAACTCAACTGAGAGATAGGCATATTCTAGCTTGAACATAGTGGATGGTTATGATCAGATACCTGATGTTTACATACTGTTGTTACAGTCCGTGATTGTTCACGGGAGGTGTACTGGATCTGGTGGATGTGTACACCTCTGCAGAGTACAACTTTTTCGAAGAAGCCGCGTCCTCGGATATGGACAGTTGAATGGCCATGTAGCTAGCATTGTGTCAATGTTTTCAAAAAGGAAGTTTTTGAAAGGGAATCTTTGGAAAGGAAGTGTTGAACTTGTGAAGTTCGGAAAAGAATGGAAACTTATACCGTGGAGGTATCGTCGATGATGAAAAGCCAGATGATGTTATACAAAACAAAATGTTTTGCAAAGAAAACATTTTCTACTCTAAGCAAGAATTCTGGAAACTGATTCCAAGAAGTTTTGCAAAGAGAAAATATTCTTTAAACAAAACTTTACAAAAACTCTTGTACATGTGATATCTACAAGAGAAATAAAACTATATTATTTTGTTTTCTTCCGAAGTATCTTCTTCAACAAAGATACAGATTAATCTGACTGCAACTATGGTGTCATCATATATGAACACCATTGATAGTGAACCCTATTTATAGCCTACCTATTCCACCATATAAGCATACTTGCATGTTGGTAAGTGACATGATGGATGTCTTGCTGAGTACATTCAAATGTACTCATTATGGTTTCGCCCCTGGTATCTACTTATCAGATTTGGAGAAGGAGCCTCCGAAGGAGATCTATGAAGAGAAGTACGGAGTTGACGGCTTTGCGAACTAGGATCGTCTCCGGGTCAGCAGCCTGTAGGTTAAGGCGTGACTTGGGCTCAACTACGTTGTGTTTTATTTGTCTTCCGCTGTGTTTGTTAAGTTGCCTGCTCTTGTGGCAGTTGCGTTAAACTTGATCATGTGATCTTTTATGTAATACCTTTATGTATTCGTGTAATGGATGATGTATTTCTGTGTGCCAACTGTGTATGTTGTTCACGACTGATCTTTCTGGGATCGTGAATGTATGCATACGTAGGGTTTCAGACTGCCGGTCTGGGGTCCTTACAGAGTTGGTATCAGAGCCATCCTGACCTTAGGAGACCTTAGTTAGCATGGACGTCAGATAGGAAAGAAAAGTATTTTTGAGTAAAAACCTATTTACAATCTAAAGTATTTTTATCTAAGGGAATTTTAGTATATTTTCCCTCCTTATTATCTTGTCAAAAGATTCTAAGTGCATATGAAGGGCGTCCTTGAACAGTGGTTCGAAGGGCGGGCCTTACAAAGTTGGTATCTCTCTCGGTTAAGAGTTTATTTCTTACTTGTTTGCAACTGCTCCGCTCTGTTTTTGAAACATCTCTCGTCTTTGAAGTTTTCTGTCCAGAAAATAGTTGGAGTTTCAAAAACAGATTGTTGCATAAAGTTTTATCAAAACTTTACTTCTATTATCTTGTTTCCATACAAAAACTTTTATACTTGCCGATGTCCCGAGAAGACCAAAATAATTGCCTAGCTCTACAGTGATGATGGTCAGAAGTAGATATAGTTCTTCAGCCACTTCTAGGATTTTGGATTAGTCTAGTTTGGAGTAATTTAGCGATAACTCCATGAGTCGTCTCCCCCGACGTAGCTCCAATGGAGCCTTGCTTGTGTGTTTTGGCTTGTTTATGTGTGTCCGTAGGACTTTGTGCTATTGTGTGGTGTAGAATTTGGTTCATCTAGGCTTCTATATGTTTGAGGGGTGCTCAAAATTTGCAGATTTGTGATTGCCCCGCTCTTGTTTTTGAATCGCCTCGTGTTAAATTTTTGCAAGCAAAAATGTTTGTATAGCATTCAAAAACAAGAATTTGTTGCTTAGACTTATACTTGTTTTCGCTTCATAATGCCACCCGTCGTGAACCACCACCATCTCCCCCACAATTAATGAAAGCACCGTTGGGCCTAAATAGAGGACCATCAAGCCGCACGAGCTGATAGCATTGCTACCAGTGATGCACTCCAACAGATAAAGCTCCAACAACGACATCCTTTAAAGAAGAAAAGGCGTGAAGAAAACCAACCAATACTGACCTAAACCTCTATGTTTTGTCTGTTTGCAAAAGACTCTTTTTACCTTGTTGGCTAAATGTCGCATTTTTTTTATGTCCCCTTTTAAAAGACCAAACAAGAGAAATCCCCTTTTTAAAAATTTATATACCTCCCTCCTCTAGAGAAAGGTGCAAAAAGAAGTCTTCACATGCCATGATGCGCAACCCCCTAAAAAGCCAATCAAAATAGCACAATTCAATATTCGACGTATGACGCTAGTCGTATCTTGTCGGACAAACATAATTAAATAGGAAACTAACAAGACTAACATGTTTTGCCTAATCTTAGGTTGACACCTAACCAAAGCATGAAAACTACTGACAACTCTTCCTAAACCAAGGAATTAAGTGACTTATGACACCTTTTAATCTAGTTGGTAAAAAGGAGAAGTCACGAGAAAAATAAAATGATGACCTATTCGTTTACTAGTCAATAGGATATCTTGTGTATCTACTTTGGAAACCAAATATTGGTAGACATTTTAGGTACTATGATATTCGAGGTTTAGAAGTTAAGTGAACGAGAGAATGGTAATGATAGAACTGGAAAACAACAGTTTTCCTGTTGTTGTTTCTTTGTGTGCTCTTGATTGAAATAAAATTGTATTTTATTCAATCTTGGTTCCTAACTTATATGGAGTTGTTAGGACTTGTTATTATGTTGTTATATTACAATAAATCTACAATAGAAAGTGTGTGCATGATTGGAAACTCGAATAAAAATGAAATAGCATTTGTTACCTTCTAGTTTATTATTTGGAAGTATTGTGAGAACTAGATCGGTGTATATTTTCTTAGTAAATTTTGTGCTATGTTTCTTTGAGTCCAGTACCATTTAGGTACTGTTATTTTGATGCTTGTACCTATGTTATCTTGCATGCCTCTTAATAGTAAAGCATGTGTAAGAATTGCTATCAATATGCACTAGTATTGTTTCACTAGATGAAATAGCCTTATATTTTTATCTTGTATGCAAAGTTTTTCATGAGTAACCAGAGGCTTAGTACCTATTTTTACTTGGGTTTAGTAGGCCATAGCCCACTGGTCCCATTGCCTTTTGGCTTGAGGATGAAAATCCCCAACCATACACCTGTGTGAAAATAGCATGTTTCACTATGTGATTGATTTCTATTTTCCACCATGGAAAATATAATTGTTTGTTCTCACCTATGAAAGTGAGAAGTTTATCTCTTATTAGTAAAGACTAATATGTTTAGGTGTGATCCTTTTGTTAGCATAATATTCCTTAGGGGTATCATGTTAAGAAATGTTTCACTATCGTGTGCTGAAATTAAATTGTTCGCAAATAAAATAAATTCCTCTTGATTGGTAGATTGTTTGTGAATGATTTTAAATTGAGTGTATGGATTTTTGAAAAGGTTTAGATAACTTTTCACTAATTGCATAGCTACTGGTTGTGTGAGTTATACCTTGCTTGTTTTCTAGTAATTGTTTAAGAAAAACATAAATTGCTAGAAGAAATTTCTGCATGTTTAATAGTTGTATCATGGGAATTGTTTTGGTGTTTGTGCTTACTAACATGAGTAAGTTTTGTGTAATGTTATTAGGTACATTTATATTAATGACTTTCTTGTTTAAGTTTAAACATCATAATAGCGTTGTTTGCTTCTCTAGAGTGAAACTAGTTTCACCACTAGAAAATGGTGATTTTTGCTCTAGTATTACCCTCTCTTTATTTTATGGGTATATGTGTTGCAATAGAATGTTTAGGAAGTTATTACTTCTGTTATCATGCCATGAATTATTTAGTTGCATGTTCTATGGTTATAGGATATGATTATCTCTTATAGCATGCTGGTGTAGAATTGTCATACTAGTATGTTATTTGTGCAGTCCTATTTTTCTATGCCTGTGTAATAGGAGTTTTATCTTGTGTAAAGATGGTGTTTTAGAGCATCTTTATGATTGAATTCATTGGTTTTTAGCTACTGGTTGTTTGCTAATTGTTCATGATTGATGGATTCCAAAACCTCTAATAAACAATAACCTAGTGAATAAATAGTCTATTCATCTGTGGTGTTGTTTGCTTGCTTATGGGATTTTGTTGAAATGTTTTACCTTAGCATGAGTTTATACTTGTGTTATGATTGTGCTTAAGAGTATCTTATGAAACTAAAATATCCAACTAAAATCATGAACATAATAAGTGATAGTTGCTTGTGGTGAGTAATATCCACTGCCATGGGTATTATTCTATCTGTTTATTTTACCTTAGCAACCTAACCTTTGCACCCACAAGCTATTTTGTTAGCTTCTTATATACCTTGTTATGAGGGTGGTACACCACTCCATATGTGGTATGTAATATGTGGGATATAGCTAGGAACTCATGTAATAATTGACGGTACTTTTCCAGGTAGTTCTGCACTAAAAGGAACTAGTTGGCAGTAGTGACGTTATCAAAATTTTTTAAAAATTTGGTGGTTGAGTAAATTGATAGCTAGAGAAATTTTTAAACTAAATTTGCTAATTTAGGGATGTACCCCACCTCCCAAGAAAAGTCAAAGGGGGGAAGCACCCACACTCCAACACTAACATTGTGTTTGTTCTCTCTCCCTTAGTCCTCGCTTGTGAATCTCGGGGACGAGATTCTTTTTAAGGGGGGAAGACCTGTCACATCCCAATTTTGGAATACCTGTTAACACAGTTGTTTTGCTAATTGCTTGAAAATTAATCTTTGGTTGTATTTGTTTGAGTGCAACTAAACAAACTAATTATATAAATTTACATGGCTAAGAAATTGAAAACAAAATATTCAACATATTGTTCCAATGACCTTGGCAATATTTTCTAAAGTAAATATTGATCAAAGAGTTTTCCAAAAACATCTTATGAATCTCATACTTGTTGAATATTATTCCAAGGCCTAAATTAAGAAAGAGGAAACACTTAATAAATTTCCCTAAAAAGATTATCAGAAAAAGAGGCATTCTTAAATGCTTCACCAAAATATTATCAAATGTTTTTCCAACCTTGCAAGATTAAAAACAAAGGTATTGGAGAGCATTGACTTGCTATCTCTAGTCACACAAATATTTTGGCAAAGCATTGTTAAAGAAAAGCCAAGTGCCTTATTAAATAGAAATTCCAATATTTCCAGAAACAGAAAACTAAAACAAGTTACTATTGGAAACTTTCCTCAAATGATTTGAAATTCATACCATTTCTTCCTTATATCAAATAAGGAACACACACAAGAGGAGACCAAAAATTGAATCCATTAAAGTCCTGAAAACATGAATTTTCTCCACAGCAACATTTGGGATTTTGAACAAGTTTGTTCTACAAACTTTTTCCAAATGCCATGAAATAAATACCACATGCTCTATATCATAAATAAGGATGAAAACCAAAAGTGAACAAGTTTTTGAATAATTTAAGTTGCCAAAAACCCCTGTTTTCTTGACAGCACCTTTTTGAAATTTGAACAAGTTTGTTCTATGAAGTAACTCAAAATGACTTGAATTTTCTACCACATAAAGAACACATCAAATAAGGAATGTGTGCCAAAAATTATCATTTTTGGAAGCTCCTAAGTGGGTTAATAAATTCAATGTCCATTTATGTAAGAATTTGAATTTGAACAACTTTGTATTATAAAGTTTATCTAATTGAGCCAATTTTCACTTATGTTGTGTATCTATACTAATAAGAATTTTGGGCAAAAGGATTTAAAATTTAAACCTTGTTTGCTTAGTGAAAACATCCTTTTTCAGAGAAGAGAAGGACCTAGTTGTAAATATCCAGGGATCAAATTGTAATCCGAGTCATCTTCAACCTCTAGCTCCCTGTAGAGAACAGCACCCCTAGCCATGGCTTCGAAGGGAAGGAATCATTGAGGATAAAGAGGCCCCCCATGTGCTTGTGTTCCCCATTGCCCCCTCTATCTCTCCCCCCACTCGAACTCTTCCTCTCTCTCTCTAATTTTCTTGCAACCAAACCCTAGCCCGAGTAAGCGCCGTCGATTCGGCCGATAGAATGCTCGCCGCCGGCAGCCGTTGCCGCCATAATCTCCGCCTCGTCGAGTAGTCCCGTGGTGCCGAGGGAATCGAGCCGAAAAGACCCGTAGACGCCGCGCCGTCCGATTTCGTCTTCGGGGCCGACGGAGCTCCGGCGAGCTATTGCCGCCTCCTCGAGCTTCCTCCGTCCTAGCCGAGCGTCTCTGCGCATCCACGGTAAGCAGGCGACCCTCGCCGCATCTTTTCCCCCTCCCTCTCCCTCGGTTTCGACCCCGCGTCGCGGTAGCCGTCCGGCCGCCGCCGCACGCCGTCGCCGCCGCCCTTACGGTCGTTCCCGGGAAGCGAGACCTCCTCCATTGAGTTCCCCTCGTCGCAAGCAACTCGTAGATGATTTTATTTAGCAAATCGTTAAACGAAATCGACGATTTTGATCTCGACGGAGACATTCCGCCTGCGGGTGATGCAAGCATGACGTCGCGCTGACGCAGCAAGCTCTTGACCCCGCGCGCGTCAGGTCAAACCTGCAGGTGGAGCCCGCGTCTGCGCGCGTGGCAGCCACCGTGGCGCAGGCCCGCTGGTCAGTGTCTAGGGGCAGATCTGCCCGCGGTGCAAATCGTTCTGGCCGGCCCGTTGGCAGATCCGGCCCAACAACTTTGTTTTCCATTTTAATTTTTGACAGAAAACTAGCATGTTTACTTTTGGCTCAAAAAGGCAACTTAAAATATGAATTTGACCAAGCCAAAATTCACAGTGGTACCTCAACTAATTATAAACCATCTCCAAGTTGTAGATCTACTTTTGGGTGAATAGATTTGAAATGAAAAATGATTTGGCAACAGCTACCAGAAACACAAAAATGAGCACCATTTTTATTTTACAACTCAGAATTAAGTGAGGCCAATTGCATTGGAAAGCCCTTGAAATTTACTAACAGTAGAATTTAACCTAGTTTCCAAATTCATTGTATTTTTGAAATGGCATGCAATTTGGTAAAACCCCAGAGAGCACTTTGGTGATTTTTATAAAATCATTGAAAATGATTTTTGATGCAAACTCAACTGGATGGTCTTGTATATGTTTAGGGCTACCCAAACCTAGAAGGGTTTAATTTTTAGAGCATCCTAGAAAATTTGGTGGACAGATCTTTGATTTGCTTGTTTCTGCCATTTTGGCATTTTAGCTATTTAAATTATGTGAATATATTTTTGTGTTGAAACATTGTTTTCTAGCATGTATAAGTTGTGTGAGCTTTCTTTCTAAGTATTACTTAGCTATTTTATCATGTTAGAATGTGTGGACTTGAGTTGAGAAGAAATAGGATTTATATTAGTAGCATATGTTTTATCTCTAGTTTATTACTTGCATATAATTTTTGATTGATTAATTTGTGTGCAAGTGATTGAATTGTTGTGTTGAGATATTGTAATCAGTACCATGTTGGTACTTGTATTTTGATGGTATCACCTCTGCTAGCTTGCATTTGATTTGGTAGAAAAGCATGAGTAGCTTTGTCTTCACTATGAGATTGTTATGGAAAAATTCCCTCATGTGTGGAATTTTTGACATAATCATTTGTGGTTGTATAGCCACATATTTTTGTGTTGTATTCATAGGTCCAGTAGCTTTTTGATGATGTTGTTATGAGTACTTGACCCCTAAAGTTTTCACTTGTGTGAAAACAATAACATGAGTAGCAGTGCCTTGCTTATTTAAGCACCCTATTATTTTCTGCTAGTATTGTTAATGCACTAGATGCTAGTTTAGGTTTTTGTTAATTTTTAGCAAGTGGACCAGAGACATTGTGACCTCTTAGTGCTTTGATATGCTAGTGGAACACCCACTGGTGTCATTGCATTTTTGGTGGGAACCTTATTTCCCCAAACTAGATGCATATCTTTTATATAGTTTCATAACTAATGAGTGCCTAGTATTTTTGCTTTGGGAATTTTTGTGCTAAACAAAAATGGGTATGCTTCTGTTTGTAAGTGGTTGTAATCATGTGTGGCTTGCTAGGAAAAATTCCATTTTTGGAGTGTTGTTTGATTCCTCTAGTAATGCCCTTTTTATTACTACTAGTATGTAGGGGTTGCCCTGCAAATTGATACATTGTTTTATCAAATGGGATATTTTTGTTATAGCAGGTATAGATGTTTTTCACTCCTGTTTTTATGACATGGACCCTCTGGTTGTATTTCAATTACTTGATTGAAATGCATCCATTGATTCTTCATGTTTAAGTAGTACTAGTTTCCTTAGCAGTTTTTGTGTTGAATTAATTTTCCTGCCAACTTGTGTTTGGTAGATATTTGTGTATCCTTGCATGAGGACATGTTTTCATTCCCATTATGATAACATGGTTCCTTGTTTGCATTTTAGTAGTTTACTTATTATGCATGCTTGCATAGCAAACTTTAAGTAGAAACATGTCAATAGGATTCCTCCTTTTAGTCATTGTTTCTATTGTTCTCACAATGAGAAATTGTGTGTTTTGTGATGAGTCTATTTCCTTGTTACACTTGTGTAGGCTCACTGGTTTATAAAAGTAACTTTTGCAAATCATGTGTTTCATTTATTCTTGATGTCAATTTAGACTCAGTAGAATAGCTACCTTATTCTTTTTGTGGTGTGGTTGATAGACCCATTGCCATGCTTATTTTTGTGCATGTTTTATATACTTTTAGTAGTCTCACCCTTGTGAACCTAAGTGTATTTTGGGTTTACAAATATCATGGTATGAGAGTGGCACACCCACTGAATCCATGATATTAAGGTTGTGAGTTATGTTCCTCCAACCTTAAGCTGTCTTATTAAATGGCATTTCTGCCAAGTGTGTTTGTTTGATTGTTTGCCTCCATTAATAAATTGTGTGATTTGTTATTATTAGATTTCCTTGCTGTATGTATTATTATGTATGGTTTCTTGCCTTGATTGGTTCTGAATGTGTGTCCTTTATTCCTTTTTACGACGTTAGAAAACGAAGAGGAAGGAAGTGTCGGGAAGCGGTGTTTCAAGTTCCAGTCACTCCAAAACCAGGGACACAAGAGATACCAGGCAAGCCATCCTGATGCTTGCTGATACAATACTTATCATTATCTATCATGCATGTTTTACCTCTGAAGTTTTACAAAAAAAACTTGATTATCAAAACTATTTTTGATGTGGAATTTACTACTATACTATATATAGGTTACTATCATGCCAGTAGTTAAACTTGGTAATACCAAGCCCATAAGCCACCACATGGTATTTATTGCCATCAAATATACTATTCCCTAAGTGGACACCCTAAAATTGTGATTCTACAAAACAAAGGCTTTACGGAAAAACCCGGAGAAAAGGCGGATCCTTGTTCTCCGGAGGAATGTGGAAGTGGTCATTTTTGAGAAAGTGGTGTTTTCAAAAATGACACATAACCTAGTCTTCGCCGGACAACCTTTACCGTACTGCCACCCTACCCCAACATGGGCAAGGGGCTTAACTTGAAGTTTGTTCTTATTAGTGTGTGCTATCTCAATGTGCTATAGGGGATGCGATCCTCTGAACCGAATGTCGTGGAGACATATAAAGTGTGGGATTAATTTTCCCTCCGGATGCATCAGTTGAGGCATCCTGGCTTGGCGGGGATTAGCTCGGTGCCGGGGATGTGGTAAAACTCAACTGAGAGATAGGCATATTCTAGCTTGAACATAGTGGATGGTTATGATCAGATACCTGATGTTTACATACTGTTGTTACAGTCCGTGATTGTTCACGGGAGGTGTACTGGATCTGGTGGATGTGTACACCTCTGCAGAGTACAACTTTTTCGAAGAAGCCGCGTCCTCGGATATGGACAGTTGAATGGCCATGTAGCTAGCATTGTGTCAATGTTTTCAAAAAGGAAGTTTTTGAAAGGGAATCTTTGGAAAGGAAGTGTTGAACTTGTGAAGTTCGGAAAAGAATGGAAACTTATACCGTGGAGGTATCGTCGATGATGAAAAGCCAGATGATGTTATACAAAACAAAATGTTTTGCAAAGAAAACATTTTCTACTCTAAGCAAGAATTCTGGAAACTGATTCCAAGAAGTTTTGCAAAGAGAAAATATTCTTTAAACAAAACTTTACAAAAACTCTTGTACATGTGATATCTACAAGAGAAATAAAACTATATTATTTTGTTTTCTTCCGAAGTATCTTCTTCAACAAAGATACAGATTAATCTGACTGCAACTATGGTGTCATCATATATGAACACCATTGATAGTGAACCCTATTTATAGCCTACCTATTCCACCATATAAGCATACTTGCATGTTGGTAAGTGACATGATGGATGTCTTGCTGAGTACATTCAAATGTACTCATTATGGTTTCGCCCCTGGTATCTACTTATCAGATTTGGAGAAGGAGCCTCCGAAGGAGATCTATGAAGAGAAGTACGGAGTTGACGGCTTTGCGAACTAGGATCGTCTCCGGGTCAGCAGCCTGTAGGTTAAGGCGTGACTTGGGCTCAACTACGTTGTGTTTTATTTGTCTTCCGCTGTGTTTGTTAAGTTGCCTGCTCTTGTGGCAGTTGCGTTAAACTTGATCATGTGATCTTTTATGTAATACCTTTATGTATTCGTGTAATGGATGATGTATTTCTGTGTGCCAACTGTGTATGTTGTTCACGACTGATCTTTCTGGGATCGTGAATGTATGCATACGTAGGGTTTCAGACTGCCGGTCTGGGGTCCTTACAAAGCATCTCGGAGTTGGAACATTTGCTTTGATGAGGTAGTCAAATCGTTTGGCTTCATCAAGAGCGATCATGATTCTTGTTTATACAAGAAGTTTAGTGGGAGCAAAGTAAACTTTCTAATCTTATATGTGGATGACATATTACTGATTAGAAATGATGTCATGCTGTTGCAAGAAACCAAAGAGTCATTGGAAAGGAGTTTCTCAATGAAAGATTTGGGTGAGGCGACTTACATATTAGGAATCAGGATCTATAGAGATAGATCAAGGCGGCTCATTGGATTGAGTCAGAGTACATATCCGGACAAAGTTTTGAAGAAATTCAAAATGCAAGAGTCCAAGAAGGGATTCTTGTCGATGTCCCATGGCATAAAACTTAGCAAGACTCAGTGTCCTTCGACGACTGATGAGCGAAGTCGGATGAGTGTGATCCCATATGCTTCGGCAATCGGATCCATCATGTATGCCATGATTTGTACTAGGCCAGATGTTTCCTATGCTCTAAGTGTTACGAGCAGATACCAGGCTGACCCTGGCGAAGCCCACTAGGCAGCGGTTAAAAACATCCTTAAGTATTTGAGAAATACTAAGGAAATGTTCCTAGTTTATGGAGGTGATGAGGAATTTAGTGTAAAGGGTTACACGGATGCAAGTTATCTCACCGACTCAGATGATTCTCGTTCGCAATCGGGATACGTGTTCGTAATGAACGGAGGAGCTGTGAGCTGGAAGAGTTCCAAGCAAGATACGGTGTCTGCATCTACAACAGAGGCTGAGTATATTGCTGCCTCAGAGGCGGCAAAGGAAGCTGTTTGGATCAGGAACCTCCTGATGGATCTTGGTGTGGTTCAGGGCACGTCCAATCCTTTGGACGTATATTGTGACAACAATGGTGCTATCGCACAGGCCAAGGAACCTAGACAACACCAGAAGAACAAACATATACTCATGCGGTACCACCTCATTCACCAGTTTGTCGAACAAGGTGATATCAAGTTATGCAAAGTACACACGGATGCAAACATTGCAGATCCGTTGACAAAGGCGCTACCACAGCCTAAGCATGATGCGCACACGAGAGGTATGGGCATTAGATGCCTAGGCATATGATGCCAAGATGATTGACTCTAGTGCAAGTGGGAGACTGTTGGTAATATGCCCTAGAGGCAATCATAGATGATGTAATTCCCAATGTATTCATAAATTTATTAAGTTGTCCTTTGGTTTGAACATATGATATATGTCATTGAATATGTGATTCGATTGTGGAACTATGTATTCATGTTGTTCATACTAATTGTCCTTGGTCGTTAAGGTTGTGCTGGACACACACCCTAGACTAATGTGAGTGTTGGCTGATGACACGGTTCCACTTGTCATGGGCATGGTGATGCCATTCCAACGTTCACGGACTTGGCTAAAGAGTTTAGCAAGTCGGACTGACCCACATTGAGATGCAACGATCAAGTCGTCATTTGCATGTCTCAATCAATGTAATCCTTAGACCTGAGGTTGTCGCACAATCCGAGTTGTGGATCACCGACTTAGATTCTGTCAAACGTTGTTCTGTGACAAGGCAACTATAAAGGCAGAGTTCGGGTCGAATGAGAAGCAACCTGCGTGATGTGGATAATCAAGATGGGATTTTGCCCCTCCTAATGGAGAGATACTCTCTGGGCCCTCTCGAGTGATATGATTCAGGAAGCATGGCCATGCGCGACTCAGTTAAGTGTTAACTGTGTCGGTTGACTAAGAGTTAGTCAGATGAATCACATATCACGGATCGAGAAGAGAGTCGATCTATTTAAGGGATGACGATAAATCGCCTATAGTTCGACAAGGTATATCGTGAGGCAAAAGGGACTAAGATGAATATCACATTGAAAGGTATGTCGTCATGACTCAATGGGACTTGGGAGTCGGCACGTTCTGCTAGGAGCCGCTACCGATTGATCGATTGGGAGTTGGACTCCAATCGTGTCCAAGTCACCATGAGCCTGCAGGGTCGCACACTTAAGAGCGGGAGCAAGTATTGGTCGGGTTGGACCCGAACCGGAATTGGACTGAGTTTGTGAGTCGGACTCACAGAGGGAATGGGCCACAAGTGTTGTGCAGCCCATTACCATACGCTATATAAAGAGGGGCGCAGGTTGCCCAGCGGGTACGTTAGTCCACTCTCCCATGCGTTGGGAACCCTAGCCCCACTCAGTCCAGCCGCCGCACCGGACCTAGCAGTCCGCCGTCGGAGCTCCTCCTCGTACGTGTGGATACCGACAGAGGTGCTGTACGTTCAGCACTTCGACGTTCGAGGGATTTGGATCGGCCGGACCGGATCGTGGGACTGCACTGCCCCGACGCGCTTCACTGATAATCCGCAACCGTGCGTCTAGTGGTAATCATCGTGGCCTTCTACCTCGGCTAGATCTTGGAAGCATCGCGTAGGAAAAGTTTTTGTTTATCTCTACGCGTTCCAACATAGAAGAGGTAAACGGATAAAGGTTCTACCCGGTCTAGCGTGCAAACATAAAGCACCAATATGCTAGAATCCTAGAGGAGCAGAGTAAGCAGAGGAGACCTACTCTGAACAGCGTACAAACATAAAGCACATCAAGCTAAGTGCTAACAAAGAGGTCCTATTCGGTACAACAATCAAGCAGAAAGCATTTTAGGCTAAAACCTAAGTAGGAGCATAGATGAATGCTCTACTCTGAACAGCGTGCGAACACAAAGCACATTAAGCTAAGTTCTTACAGAGGAGATCTATCCGGCATCAAGTACAAACATTAAGCATACAGAGAAGGAAACTCACCTGGGGGATGCGTTTAGTGCGGCTATACGGCACGAAGCCGTAGAACCAGCTGTCGGTGAGGGTAGTCCGCAGAATGGACTTGGCCCAGATTGCCAGTTCCTCTCTGGTGAGCTCGAAGGTGGTCGTCGGGGTGTAGTCGCGGGGGCCTCCCATGTAGCACATCTTGTGTACCCGGTGCTGGAGCGGGAGTACTCGGCGCTCCACCCAGCAGGCCACTAGGTCATCTTGGAGGAGTCCTTCCTCCACAGACTGTTGTAGGCGTTTGTCAACCTGGATGACGTCGTTCACCGTCTTCTTGGGGTTGTACCCCCAATTCTTCCCCGTGGGACGAACATTCTGGAACTCGGGGAGCTTAATCCTGTCCACAACTTCTTCTGCTTCTGCGGCAGGGGCATTCTTCACATACAAGAAACCCCGTTGCCACTTGCGGCAGGTCTCTAGTCCGAGTACCCGGGTATGGTACCCGGTGGAGCATTGTAGCATCATGGCGCTGCCCGTCTGGGTCATCACCCTTGGGGATAGGGGATTGGAGGGAATGGGGACACTCTGTTGGTGGAGAAAAAAATATCTGGCCCAGGTATGGATAGTGGGGTAGACACCCAAGAAGGCCTCGCAGACTGCGGCGTGGGTGGAAAGCATAGCAATCGCATTTGGGGGCAGGTGGTGAGGTTGAAGGCCAAAATGGCGCAGGAAATCTTGGAGGAATTTGGAAATGGGAAACCCTAAGCCCCGTTTGAAGTGACTGAGGAAAACAACGTACTCACCAGATTCGGGAGCGGGGATGAGCTCGCTCCCGGGAGGGCGGCAGATAACGCCGGGAGGGACACGACGTGTGTTGACCAGCCACTGGCAATCCGCCGCCGTGACATCACAGCCTTCCTAGCCGGCGCGCTCCATCGCCACCTCCTCCTCGTGCTGATCTTCGGCGAGGTTATCGATCTCCATTGCAGCACTTTCGGCGGAGGGGTGGCGCGTCGAGGAAGAAGACGAAGACTGGAGGTGGAGGCGAACGACAAGATGCTCTCTCTCTCTTTCTCTCTGCGAGCAGAACGGCGGTGTGCGCTGCGGGCTCGCAGCGGCGCGGTGTTTTGCGGCGGAGGCAAAGGCGTAGAGGGAGGCGAAAAGGGGAAGAGTGCGAGGAAAAAGACACAGAGGGCAGCGCGGGGATATTTTACTCTCCGCGTGTGCGGTTACTAGTTGGGATCGATCGTGGCTGAGATCGTGCGAAGTGGGGATTAACTGCCCGATAGAAACGCACACAGCGCGAAACGCGCGCGTAACGGGCGCAGTTAATCCCACAACACACGTCGTGGGCTCTCGAGTACATGAGCGAGGTGACACAACGGGCCGTGGGCCCCAGACACGTGTCCGCACTGGACACGGGAAGATAGGGCCGCTCTCGCTTGAGCGGCAAACTGCGGGAAATTTCACTGAGTGTTGGGTTCTTGGTGGAACCCGACATCATGTGACCAACTCGGTTCCGAAATGAAAACTCCAAAGGCCATGATAAGAGAAGTTAGAGTAAAGTTCATGGGCATCCGGGTTGAGGAGCAACTCGGCCACACTTCTTCACAGAGGCAATTTGGTTTAAGGTGGCAGGGCCCAACGAACAAATTCGCCGGACTCTACCAGCTTCCGGGACTAATGTCGGGGGGCTACCCTTCCCGGTGGAAAAACAGTGTTCAAGTGTACGGTTGCCGGGTAGGTGGCTACCCGGGTACCATGTATCCGGTGGACGCTACTCGGCGATATGTATTGAAGGCCAAGAGAAGATACCAGTGAAGTTCCGGATCTACCGGGTAGAACTTAGGTGGCCCGAGTAGATGAGAAGCTATCCTACTCGGGCACAGAGTCAATGGAGCAGTTGTCAGAGATCCCGCCTATCCCGTAGCCGTACAGGCGTGCGATTCAACTTAGTAGGAACATGATTATGTGTGCTGAGACATGGGTACAGTGAGGGTAGGCGCCTGTAAAGTCCTGTCACTGACAAGGGGGACAGGACATGTCAGTGACCTACCCTAAGGGCCTGACAGGGTGGACAAGACCTGTCAGGCGGACGACGCGGCGACTTTTCGACAAGGCGTCAGCGGGAACACGGAGGCGTGCGCCGCTGTCGCAGTAGAGTTGTCACTTCGTGTACCTTTTAATGATTGTTTACTCGCTGGCCACCAGTATATAAGGTGCTCAGTCCCCTCCTGCGCGAGGGAAGTGGAACGGGAGCGCATTTATTGCGAGACTTAGCACTAGACAGAGAGAGAACCAGAGGTTGGCTACTCGGCAGAGTGCCGGACTTGTACAGTGGCTACTCGGTTAAGCTATATATAGAGGATAGGCAGGAGTAGGGGTGTTACCTCCACACGAGGGCCCTGAACCTGGGTAGATCTTGGTGTTTGCAGTGTTTCTGAGCGCGTCTACGTGACGTGCGATCCCTCCCCGAATACCTACAGCGTCCATCGGCCCCAATCTTTAGCCACCCTATGGCATATGTCTTCTCATCACCACAATAGTTAAAAATTCTTGGATACCGACAAATGGAGACTCTTCTATCTCCGAATCGCTTATGAGTGTTAGAATAAGATTGTAATCATGGAGTTGTAATGAATATGGAAATGTCAGAAGGCAGCTGAAGCGTATGAGGACGAGATTGGAAAACTTAAGGGCTAGATCATTGGGCTCGGGTCCTTCAAGGACAGAAAAACTATTATGAACAGAATATCAGAACTATTATACCGTGAAGAAATTATTGTGAAGCAGCATTCCTGGATCCAATGGTTACAGGAAGGTGATCTTAATACATCGTTCTTCCATGCCAAAAGTAGAGAGAGCCAGAAGAAACACGATTAAATCCCTAACTCTGGAGGATGGAACTACGGTGACGACTGATGGGTGCCTTGACTAGAGGCTGACGTTGGTAAACCCCAAGAGAAAGGTTGTCAAGAGTGCAACAGCAAATTTTCCCTCAGAAACAAAACCAAGGTTGAATCGACCAGTAGGAGGACAAGCAATCTTTGAAGGTTGATGCAGCTGAGGTGGC
Organism: Alopecurus myosuroides; assembly: GCA_028641055.1. Taxonomy (NCBI): domain Eukaryota; kingdom Viridiplantae; phylum Streptophyta; class Magnoliopsida; order Poales; family Poaceae; genus Alopecurus; species Alopecurus myosuroides. The sequence continues at coordinate 421,921,296 of CM054059.1, forward strand.
AGGGTGCACTACCGGTTCAGCAGCAACGTGGAACCTACACAACACAATCAAATCACTTTGCCCCAACGTAGCAGTGAGGTTGTCAATGTCACCGGTTTTGCTAAACACAAAGATGTTAAACATATGGTGTGGAAAACAGTATGAAATCAGTATAAAAGCAGTGGAAGCAGTGTGTATTATCAGTATGAGAAAATGGACCGATGTCCACACTTCACTTGTGGTGTCTCTCCGTGAAAGATAAATAACATGTGTGGTGAACAAATTACAGCTGGGCAATTGACAGAAATGAAGGCTGCACCGTAGTGCATATGCAATACATAAACATTACTATGTGATTCATGTGGGCATTACAACAAAATACATAGACCGTCATCCAACTGCATCTATGTCTAATAATCCACCCTCCGAATATCATCCGAACAAACGTTGAGTATTAACTTGCAAGCAACAGATTATCGCAGTAAGAAAAGTGTGTAATGTAAACAATGTAAACTAGGTAAACAACGTTGTTTTCTCCCTAATGGCAACAACACATCCTCCATCCATCACGTTTCTGTCACTCGAGCACAGATGCAAAGGAGGAATGAACCCACTATCGAGCATAAATACTCCCTCTTGGAGTTACTAGCATCTACTTGGCCAGAACATCTACTAATAACGGAGAGCATGCAAGATCATAAATAATATATGCATGAAGATAACATGATAGATTGATAATCAGAAGACATAACATTCAATATTCATCAGATCCTAGGAAACAAAACATGTAGCATTACATAAAGATGATCTCGATCATGTGAGGAAGCTCACGAGATCTAAACATGAGGTACAAAGTGGAGAAGACAACCATCTAGCTACTTCTATGGACCCGTAGTCCAGGGATGAACTACTCACGCATTAGTTCGGAGGAGGGCATGGTGGTGTAGACTGGTGGCTAACGTTGGTAAACCCCAAGAGGAAGGTTGTGAAGAGTGCAGCGACAAGTTTTCTCTCAGAAAAGAAACCAAGGTGGAATCGACCAGTAGGAGGACAAGAAATCTCTGAAGGTTGATGCGGCTGAGATGGCAGGGCGCACTACCGGTTCAGCAGCAACGTGGAACCTACACTACACAATCAAATCACTTTGCCCCAACGTAGCACTGAGGTTGTCAATCTCACCAGTTTTGCTGAACACAAAGAGGTTAAACGTATGGTGTGGAAAACAGTAGGAACAGTATGAAAGCAGTAGGTGTTTTATCAGTATGAGGAAAATGGACCGGGTTCCACAGTTCACTAGTGGTGTCTCTCCGTGAAAGATAAATAACATGTGTGGTGAACAAATTATAGCTGGGCAATTGACAGAAATGAAGGCAGCACCGTAGTGCATATGCAAGACATAAAGATTACTATGTGATTCATGCGGGCATTACAACAAAATACATATACCATCATCCAACTTCATCTATGTCTAATAATCTACCTTCCGAATATCATCCGAACAAACGGTGGGTATTAAGTTGCAAGTAACAGACTATCGAGTAAGCAAAGTGTGTAATGTAAACAATGTAAACTAAGTAAACACCATTGTTTTCTCCCGAATGGCAACATCATATCCTCCATCTGTCACTCGAGCACATATGCAAATGAGGCATGAACCCACTATCGAGCATAAATACTCCCTCTTGGCGTTACTAGCATCTACTTGGCCAGAGCATCTACTAATAACAGAGAGCATGCAAGATCATAAATAACATATGCATGAAGATAACATGATATATTGATAATAAGAATACATTGCATTCAACATTCATCAGATCCCAGCAAACACAACATGTAGCATTACATAAAGATGATCTTGATCATGTGAGGCGGTTGACGTGGGGATGACTCCTGGACCTGTTGGGTGAGCCTACCCAGTCCAAGGCCCAAGACCAAGGCCCAAGGCAAGGCGGTGTCCCAATGTTCTAGAAGGCCCCGTATAGGCCCACCCGCAAGACTTGCGGGTCAAGAAGGAAAACTCCTACCGACCTAGAGCTAGGGTTTGTGACCCCCCGGACACGGTTTGAGACCTAGCCACCAATAAAAGGCTAGCAGAACCACCAAGGGGGGATCAAATCTACTTCTCATCACCATAGCCATAAGCTCAAGATCAATCTCTCGGCTTGCGCACCCACCTTTGTAATCGATCTACTGATAATACAGATCTCAAGAGAAGGAGTAAGGGTTTTACCTCTACGAGGGCCCCGAACCTGGGTAAAATCGTACCCCCTGTTAGCCGACGATTGCCGCCAGTGCCTATCCGTTCTCTTAATCGAAACCCTACCGGATCATTCGAGGGACTTGTCGAGATGACTAATCGACAATTGGCGCCGTCTATGGGAACGACATGCGCTGGATCCAAGGCATCTTCGGCCTAGTCTTCGCCAAGCTTCAACTGGAGCCCTGGATCATCGACTCCAACGGAGTTGATCCGGTTCGGGTCCTCATCTATGCACCCCACTCGCCGGAATCACGTCCGGTGTTCGACAAACTCGAGAAAAGCGTCAGCCTGACGTTTGGCAGCTTCCACTTCCGCGCCACCAAGGCTGGGATCCTGTACTTCCCCGACCAGATCGGACTCGACGAATCGGAATCCAAGTACTTCTCGAGCCCGGAGGCTCTCGAGTCGCCGACTGTCGATGTATGGCGCGACCCAGCACCCAGCGGTGGATCCATCCGCCACAACACACACGATTTCCACACAATCGCGACTGATGAACCCTCCAAATTTTGCAACAACCGCCAATCTATGCCTAAGACTCACGCGCCATATCTAGCCCAAGTATGCATGGCAGATTCAGGCGAAGCACCCGAGGAAACGGAGGAGAGCAAAGAAGCGTGGAAGCGCATCAAAGTTTCACGAGCCGCTTGGATCCAAGCGAAAGCAGCAATAAACTCGGGCCAACCGATGCCGCCCACGTCCACTCACGAGGAACTGACGGCGTACCACTATCACTTGCTGCGGACAGGCGGACAACTACAATAATCCCGCAAGGATCTGCAGGCAAGAAAGGAAGCGGCCGGTGCCTGGAGTGCGCGCCGCACGACGCTCTCCAGGACCCAATCGACGGGCAGCCACCCCCCAAAGAAGAAATACGTCTCGAAGACTGCTCACCTGGACCACGAGTCCCTCAGCGGAATCAGCAAGTCCCTTGATACATCCCTCATGCACGTCGATGAGGAGGGCAACGTACACCCAACAACCCCCGCCGCGGCGGTCCTGGTAGCCGCCACTTACTTACAGGGTGAACCATCCGCCTGAAAAGGACCCCCGCGCGGAACAACATCGACAAGTCCAGAGGGGGCTAGGAATGGCAGCCGCACGAATTGTCGCCCAAAACCGTAGGCACGCGACAACTCCAGAGGCTGACAAAACACCTCGCAGACGCGAGAGTACGTCGCTAAAAAGAGGAGATAAGGGATCGTCTCGCCGCTCGAGAGGAAAAGAAGCCAGGCGCCGTGGCGACAGCCTGCACATCGGCGACTGATACGTCTCCAACGTATCTATAATTTCTGATGCTCCATGATCATATTATGCCAATTTCTACTTGTTTTCTCCCTTCTTTATGTCATTTTACAAGTTTTCCGGGACTAACCTATTAACAAGATGTCAAGTGCCAGTTCCCTGTTTTCTGTTGTTTTTTATTTCCGAAAAGTTGTTCTAGAAATATTCTCGGAATTGGACCCCACAAATCCCGAAGTTCCTATTTTCCCCGGAGGCATCCAGAAGACCGAAGAGGAGTCGAAGACGGGCACCAGGGGGCCCACACCATGGGGTGGCGCGCCCCCTGGCCGCGCCAGGTATGGGTTTGGGGCCCCTGGAGCTCCACCGCCTTTGCCCTTTCACCTATTTAATCCCCTCGGATGGAAAACCCTAAACACCTGATCAAAAATCCCCGAAAAGTTCCGCAGCCGCCGTCACCGTCAACCCTAGATCAGGGGGGTTCTGAAGCTATTTCCGGCACCCTGTCGGAGAGGAGATCATCACCGGAGGCTTCTACATCACCATGCCTGCCTCCGGAGTGATGCGTGAGTAGTTCATCCTTGGACTACGGGTTCGTAGCTGTAGCTAGATGGTTGTCTTCTCCTCATATGCCTCCATGTTTAGATCTCGTGAGCTGTCTATCATGATCGAGATTGATCTTATGTAATTCTATATGCTGTGTTTGCTGGGATCCGATGAATATTGAACTTATGCCAAGTTGATTATAGTCTTTATTTGCATATGCTATTTGTGATCTTGCATGCTTTTTGTTGCTAGTGGTTGCTCTGGCCAAGTAGTTGCTAGTGACTCCAAAAGGGAGTATTTTATGCTTGATAGTGGGTTCATGCCTCCTCACCGCCTTGCTCGAGTGACAGAAACATGAAGGGGGAGGATGTGTTGTTGCCATTAGGGAGAAAACAATGGTGAGAGTGCCCGCGTGCATAATCATTGCTTACATTACACACTTTGTTTAATGCAGTTATCTGTTGCTTGCAACTTAATACCTAAGGGGGTTTGGATGATAACCTGAGGGTGGATTATTAGTCATCGATGCAGATGGATTTCGGTCTATGTATATTGTTGTAATGCCCGCACTAAATATGATAGTAATCATCATGTTATATTGTGCACTACGGTGCAACCTCTATTTGTCAATTGCACAGCTGTAATTTGTTCACCCAACATGCTATCTTTTATGGCGAGACACCACTAGTGAACCTATGAACCCCGGTCCATTTTCCACACTGTTAAACAAACCACAACAATTTCCTGCTTTCTTCACTTACTGCAAGCATACATCATTTTCCACACTATACGTCTAATCTTTGTTTTTAGCAAGACCGGTGAGATTGGAAACCTCACTGTACTGTTGGGACAAAGTATTTTGGTTGTGTTGTGTGCAAGTTCGATGTTGTTGCTCACACCGGTGAAGCGCCAGCACCATCATCAGTGTCATCAACCTTCCCAAGATCCTCTTACTCCTACTGGATTGAAAACTTTGGTTCTTAACTAAGGGGAATTTCCTACCTATGTGCTCATCACACCCTCCTCTTGGGTTATCCCAACACACAACATCAAGGAAAATTTATGGCGCCGTTGCAGGGGACCAAACAAACATATATAAGAAGACTTCCTCCCTCCACGGTTGCCATCATAAGTAGCAAGGAAATATCTGGCATCGTTACCGGGGAGGAAGAAGTCTTCTGGCAAGGGGAGTCTCTCACTCTCAACCTCTTTATTTTGTTTATTGTCTTGTTTTTATTTTTGTCTTGTTTTGCTTCTCTTTATCAAAAACACAAAAAAAATAAGTTTACTTCATAGTTGTTATTTATTTGCTTGCTTTATTATGCTAAAATGAGATCCTCTGAGAATACTAAGTTGTGTGACTTCACTAGCACAAAAAACAATGATTTTATTTGTACACCTATTGCTCCACCTGCTCCTACTGCTGCTTTCTATGAGATTAAACCTGCTTTATTAAATCTTGTGATGAAAGAGCAATTTCCTGGTATTAGTACTGATGATGCTGCTTCCCACCTTAATAATTTTGTTGAACTACGTGAGATGCAAAAATATAAAGATGTCGATGGAGATATTATTAAACTGAAATTATTTCCTTTCTCTTTGAGAGGAAGAGCTAAAGAATGGTTGCTATCTTTGCCTAGAAATAGTATTGATTCATGGACTAAGCGGAAAGATGCTTTCATTGGAAAATATTATCCTCCTGCTAAGATTATATTCCGGAGAAGTGACATAATGAATTTTAAACAATTTCATAATGAACATGTTGTTAAAGCTTGGGAAATAATGAAAACTATGGTGAAGAATTGTCCCACTAATGGACTGACTACTTGGATGATTATACAAACTTTTTATGCAAGACTGAATTTCTCCTCAAGGAACTTATTGGATTCAGCTGCTGGAGGTACCTTTATGTCCATCACTTTGGGCAATGCAACAAAGCTTCTTGATGATATGATGATAAATTATTCAGAGTGGCACACCGAGAGAGCTCCACAAGGTAAGAAGGTAAATTCTGTTGAGGAAACCTCCTCTTCAAGTGAAAGGCTTGATGCTATTATGTCTATGATTGTTAATGGTAAAGCTCAAGTTGATCCTAATAATGTTCCTTTAGCCTCTCTGGTTGCTCACGAAGAGCATGTTGATGTAAACTTTATTAGAAATAATTATTTTAACAACAATGCTTATAGAAATAATTTTTGGTGGAAACAATTATAAGCCTTATCCTCCTAATAATGGTTATAGTAATTCTTATGGCAACTCCAACAATATCAATAAAATCTCTACCTCTGATCTTGAAAACATGCTTAGAGAATTTATTAGCACACAAACTGCTTTTAATAAATTTGTTGAGGGAAAGCTTGGTAAAATAGATGTTCTTGTCTCTAAAGTAGATAGCCTTGCTATTGATGTTTATTTTCTAAAAATAAAGGTTTTGCCACAAGATGTTAAACAAAGTAAAACTTTGAATGCCATCCAAGTTCGAATTGATAATAATGTTAGGTTGATGGCTGAATTACGTGCTAGGTGGGAAAGAGAAGATGAATTGGCTAGAAAGAATAATATTGCTAGAGTTTGCACCATCACAACCACTAGTAAAACTAAAGCTCCAAGTGCTAGTAAAACTCCTACTATCAATGGTAAAGTAATTGGTGTTAATAAAGTCCCTACTCCTTTGGTGAAACGTGCTAAATTGCCTCAAACTGCTGAAATTGCTCCTAATAAAAGTGATGAAATTTTTAGAGGTATGGGAGATAATGGTCCCATTACTTTTGATGATAATAATTTTGATTTTGATGATTGCAATATCTCTGAAGTTATTATGTTTCTACAAAAGCTTGCTAGAAGTCCCAATGCTAGTGCCATGAATATGGCCTTTACTAAACATATTACCAATGCTCTCATGAAAGTTAGGGAAGAAAAGTTGAAACTTGAAACATCTATCCCTAGGAAATTAGATGATGGTTGGGAGCCTATCATTAAGATAAAAGTAAATGATTTTGATTGCAATGCTTTGTGTGATCTTGGTTCTAGTATCTCTGTTATGCCTCAAAATCTTTATGACATGCTTGATCTACTGTCACGACCCCGGACCCAAAGGTATACATACTGTTATGCGCTCCTAGTCATGGACCCACAAGGGCTTCAAGGTTACCAGCCCCGGCCGCAACAAACAACGGCAGGCAGACCGGATTCATCGGCACGCAGGCCGGATCACCACGGTACTAGTCCTCATTGTGTTCATGCTAGTCATAACCAACTATGCATAACAAAGTGTCGAGATCTTCAAGTGCTTCAGTGTATCCAGGTACATTATATTAATGCTGGATCCTCCGTCCATCAGCACTCTTCTTAGCCTAGTGTTTTGAACAATAGGGCTGACAACAAGAGCTTGTGTGCCAGGTTCAGGGATATTTCCGGGATGATCAGACTGATCCCAGATTATCGGTGTGTTGGAGTACTTCAAGAATTTCGGGGTTGCCGGAACAACCGCGTTTATTTCTCGAAGTGTTCTTTTGGCCACCTTTGCTGACGGGGTTGCTAAGAAAGTTAACATTGCTTCTCCGTCAACTCTCGGAAATTTGGGTTCACCCTTTCGCTGTTGTTCCTGGATTTTGTCATCAGTGTCCGATTCACTGTCTTCTTTTTCAGCTTCTGGCTTTTGTTTGGCAGGTTTCCTTTTGGAACCCTTCCCTTTATTTCCGGATCCTGCATTGCCTTTCATATGCTTGTTTAGCCAGCATTGCGCGTTTGTGTGGGTTGGTTTCCCAAATTGCGAGTGGTGGACGCAGGGTTCCGACTTAATTCTCTCCCATTCTTCAGGAGTGTAATTGATTGGATCTGGGCTGCGACCTTTCCACTTATTTCCCTTATCTCCTCCAAAGGCTATGTTGACCTCTTTGGGCTTTGTCGTTGACTCTGGAGTTCCTTTTTTGTCAGAACGAGGGGTTTTCTTGGCGAGTATTAGTGACTCAATATTGCCTCCTCTTGCTCTGATATCATCTTCGGCTGCAGCGTGCTCATTAGCGGTTGTAAGCATAGATCCGAGATCTTTGTGCTGTTTAGAACCAACCATGAACGGTACGAGTCCGGGTTTTAGGCCATTGACGAAAGCATGCATTGCTTGTACATCAGTTACTCCAGAACAACTATTCTTCATTGCAGTCCATCTGGAGATGAAATCCACGTATGGTTCGTCCTCAAATTGGGTGCAACGGTTCAGCTGGTTGATGCTATTTGGGCGTTTGTATGTTCCCCGAAAATGCTGAGTGAATACTCTAGCCATATCATCCCAGCTGTCGACAGTTCTTGATGGTAAACCATTGATCCAATCTCTGGCTCCGTCTAGCAACATTAGGGGAAGACACTTGACAGCTTCCAGGTCTGTCCCATTGTTGATTTGGACGGCTGTATAATAATCTGAGAGCCAGGTATCCGGGTTTGTGCTGCCGGTATATTTTTGGTAGGTTGGACCAACTTTGGCGAAGCCAGAATGCAAGGTTATCCTTCGGATCCTGTCAGTAAAACACTTAGGACCAAAGTATAGATCATCCTTTTCTGCTCTATCAATGTGTGCAGAATATCTCCCGGCTGAATGGACAGAAGGGGATCTGCTCCTTTCGTTTCCATTGTTGCGCGGACGCGCTTTTCCGAGGTTATCTCTATCTCTTCCGTGTTCACGTCCTTTAGGCGGAGTTCTGCTTCTATGCCTTTCCTTATCCTTAGGAGGTGTCCGGGACCTTTCACGTCTGTGAGGTATATCATATCTTCCAGCTTTTTCAGCTGGGTTTCTCGGAGGTGGCATTATTTTGCCGTCATTCCGGTGTTTGTCTTCCCGATCGTGTGGTTTATATCCATCTTTCGGGAGATGAGGTCCGATTCTAGACGTTGCGTCCCGGTTGTCTGGGTTTTTCCTGTCTTTTCTCGGATCCTCTTTTTTATCCGAATCTCCGGGTTCTTCCGGTCCAGGTGCTCCAGCAGCGCAAGTAGCTGTTTTGCAGAGAGCGGAATTATCATGCAGCCTCCCTGATCGTTCTTGGCCTCGCTGTTGCTGCTGTAATGCTTTTCCTAGGAAAGCATACACCTCTTGGAGTTTTTCCCCGTTGGAGTACAGATCGTTGTTTAGTATGGCGAATGCTGCCTCCGCGTTTTCCGCTGCGGTTTTGTATATTGGTTCGCCCTTGGCATCTTTGCCGTTTAACTGCTTTTGCCAAGATGGGTTATAGAACCTTTCTTTTGGCGGCAGTTCTTCCGGTTTTGCGATTCCGGGTAACCTAGTAGGTTTTAACGCGGATCTATGCTTTCTCTCGTACTCCTCTATTTCTTCCTTCATGACTTTGATGTCATTATGGGTTTGTTGGAGATGTTGCCGAGATCTAAGCAGATGTTGCTGTTGCCGTTGGAAAGCTTGTCTCCTGGCTTCCAGCATCTCAGGGGGTTCATCTGGTCCCACTGGTGTTTGTAATAGCTCTTGCTCTTCCTGTTCCGTCATTGATGGAGCAGTGATTTCCTTAGATTTCTTTTCCGCTGGCTTTGTGCCGCTAACATCTCCAACTTCCGGGTTTTCATCAGCGAGATCGGCTGATTTTTTCTTCCGGAGTTTGTATTGGAGTTTTTTAGAAGCACGGTGCTTTTTCTTGGAAGAGGGAGGTTTTTTGACAGGCTCATCTTCTGTCATCTCCTTAACATTGGGGAATATCGGAGACGTTTCTTCGTCTTCTCTCTCTTCCACCGGCGGAGGGGTTTTAGGGCTTTCCTGGCTGCCGGCGCCCGTTGTATCAGCTGGTTTCGCCATTAGCACTTCATGGAATCCCTCTTGAAAGGACTTAACCTTTCTTACGAAGGCATCCTCGTCTTCGTCTTCGGAGTCGAAGTTATCCGATCCGGTTTCCGACTCCAACCTCGCCTCAATGGCGGCAAGCACGGACTCTGCTTCCGAGTTCATCGTCTTGTTGACGGATGTCGGATCTTCCGCCTCTGTGACGGGTGTTTCTTCTTCCGTCTCTATGACGGGTAGGTTGTTATCTGCCTCTTGCACGGGATTTCCGTCATCCGTGTTTTCAGCGATTTCGGATTGCACCATGCCGATAAAGTGTGTATCACTTTTTTGTCGGCGATCTGAGCAGAATCCGGCATCATAGTCGTCTTCGACTGGGTATAGGGCGGGTGGGATAAATTTGCTTCCACCGCAAAACCCCATTGCCTCTGCAGTTAGTCCGATAAAGATGTTAGCAGATCCGATCGGTAACACGCAGGCACTTACCAGTTGGTTTTGCGCCGGTATATAGGATCCGTTGTCGAGGAAGCGGCCGACGTCGTCGTCGAACTCCAAGCTTCCGACAGTGATCGACCTTCCAATTCCGCCAAGTATCCCAGATCGGAATTTCACGCCTGACGTCGTTTGCCCCACGGTGGGCGCCAACTGTCGAGACATCGTAGTAGTTTTCATAGACGGGGGTGCCATGAGACTACGGTAGAGACGTGGGGTAACGGGATAGCGTAGTAACACAGAACACGGGATTTTACCCAGGTTCGGTACGTCGCGACAGTACGGCGTACCTACTCCTGCACTTCTCACTAATTGGGACTAAAGCCCGTTTATCAGGGTTACAATGTGAGGGTGTAGATCTAGCTTCTCGGCGAGGATGAGCTTCTCGGCGAGTTGCGTAGAGCTTGAACTTAACTTGTTTTAATCTATCTCCCGTCCGGCTTTATATAATAGCCGGATTAGGGCTTACAGAATAAGAAACCTAGAAGACTACGTTTAACTTGTAACTTGGAAAGCAAGGAATCCGTCTTCTCCTCCAAGCCAGATCACGCGGGCCGTGATCCGGGTTCTTCTAGAATCCGGCTTCTGCGCGTCGGACTACTGGGCCGCCCAATGGACCTAAGCCCATTACCATTTAGGCCACCCTGGCAGTCCGGCTCTTTGTCTACCATCTTCTATACCCCTATTCAGTATATATCCGACACAAAGCATCCATGAATCGTATGAAACTGAAGGAACGGGACCAAAGCTATACAGAGATGCTATGTGTCCAGAAAGTGCAACAACAATCGAGGGTTACTGGGGTTACCAAGTGATGCATGTAAAATGCATACATGAACTTTGCATGTTATTACTTGTTTTTCCTACATATTAGCAACTTATATTCATGTTTTATAATGATTTGGGGGATTTTCTAAACAATCCCCCTTGTTTTGGTTCTAACCCTGTTTTTCCAGAAAACGTACTTTTTAGTGTTTCAGACTTTCCGGGAGCTTCGGGACTCCAAAAAGGGCAAGGCCAAAGAGCACGGTTCAGAATTTTCGAGATGAAGACCATGGGCCAAAGTAGAGGGCCAAAAGGCCAACCAGGTGGCAAAGAAGACCCTCCACGCGGCCAGATTCCTTGACCGCGTGAGAGGCCTCCTTTTTGCCCCCGTGGCTCCGATGCCGTCGATCTTTCTTCTCCCGAGTGTCTCGTGACCTAAAAACGACTATATAAAGGGTCCCCTGGCCTTTTCGAGGAGGAGGCAGTGCCGAGAGACAAAACCACGAAACAGAGAGACAGAAGGCTGCCGCCGGAGAAGATCGGAGGGGGGAAACTCCGCCGGGATCACCCCCGGAGGGCTCCACCCCCCTCCGGCGTGTTCATCATCAACATCTACAGCAAGATCAGCTCCATCTCTCCACTGTAATCTCTTGGCAAACACGATGTATGATGCAATACTATATTCCCTTGATGTATTGTGTCTCCCCGTCTATGTTTGAGTAGTGAATTGTTCTTGGCAATGGTGAAATAGTTCGTTGATTGGTTGCATACAAGTTTGTTATCTTATATGATTGTCTTTATGTACAATATATGAGTGCACGCATATGTTGGGGAATGCATGTAAGGTGATCACCGGTAGCATAATGGAGTGGTGGTGACTTTGGAGTGACAGTAACCCGAGACCGAGCCACAAAGTTAAGTTATTGGGGGATATATATAGGGGACCTTAGAACGTAAGGCTATGGTGGGACTTTATGTCTTAATCAATCTTGTGCAGTCATTTACTTGGCCACATGATCCATCATAAGGGGTTGTAGATCATTTACTTAACTATACCTATTCATGGCTCCTTCCTAGAAGAAACAACTAAGACTTAAACATGTGCTTCACTAATTGTGACAACCACACGAACGAAACACCTACTGCTAGAACACTTGCTCCCTTGAGATACTTGAGATATTTGCTGCTTGCTACTTGTGAAACTTGCTTTAGAAACTTGCTCTAGGATTACTTGCATTTTAAACTTGCTTCACTAGTTACTAGACAAACCACACCCCCCGTCACTTGCTTTTAATTAGTTAGTTCCTTTTAGTCAAACTTATTGCTTTGCATAAACAACCATACAAGAGGGTTATAGGGCTTTAGAGAATAGATAGCTTACCTTCAGCTCCTGGTAGGTTCGACACTCAAATACTTATCGAAAGGTACTACAATTGATCTCCTGCACTTGGGAGTCATCAAGCAATTTTCTGGCGCCGTTGCCGGGGAGCGTTGTGCTAAGCTTTTATTCTTGTTTGCATTGCATACTAACATATAAACCTAAAACACAAAAAAAAATTATAAAATGGAAAACAACTAAACAATTTTAGAACTGTATAATATCTACCTTGAATTAGGACATGAAGTGTTTGAGGAGAAATTGAAAATTTATTTGCACAACAATCATATTTGTGGTAGTACTAATTCTTTGAACACCTTTATTGCTAAGGAAAACCTTGAGCTTGGGGAAGTTTGTCCCGATGAATATGATATTTTTAGTCCCCCTACTATTGAGGATAAAAATGATATACTTGCTGATTCTATGGAAAGTTTTATGCTTGGGGAAGTTGGTTTTGATGAGCATGATATTTCTAGTTCCCCAAGCTTGGAGGAGAAAATTCACTTTGATGATACTATGCCTCCTATATATGATGATTGCAATGAAAATCATGAATGTTTGACTCCCACTATCACTAATGAGGATTTTGCTTATGTGGAGAGTAGTGATTCTTTTATGCATGTGGCTCATGATAAGAATGTTTTATGTGATATTCATATTGTTGAATCTATTCATGATGCTATTGAAAATTATTATGAGAGAGGGAAACATGGTTACACATATTTCAACAATATTAAGTTTCCCCTCTTTATGCTGAAAGTATTAAAGTTGCACTTGATCTACCTTTCTATGCTTGCTATTATGTGCTTCTTTTATTTGTTTCAATACAAAATGACAATGCATAGGAAAGGGGTTAGACTTAAAAATAAATTGTTTAATATTTTTTGGTGTGTTCCTTATGCTTTAATTTCCTCTTCGGTTTGAGCACACATTTATGTCTTTTAAACATGTAAAATACCTTTACCTACTGTTATCTATCATTTAGTTTAAAATTTTCATTTTATAAAATTTTTGGGAAAGTAAATGAGAAGGATGAGTAATGGAGAAGTTGGGGTCGACCTTGAACATGTGTTGTTCATGCCAATGAAACCATTGCAAAGTCTCTATCATTAAAACTTTTTCCAAAGCTAAAAACAATAAAAATATTAGTTTAATATTATAACATCACATTTCTGTCTTATTTCTCATCATAAATGGCAAGAATAGTCTTATATGAGAGATAGGATTAAACAATAGTAATTAGCTGTCTAGAAAACAGATTCCTGAACTTCACTGCGAAAAATGTTTAAAATCACAGAAGTGGAAATTTGACCTGGTAATTTACGACAGGAATATTTAGTTATCACTACATATTTCATTAGTTTTAATTTTTCTGATTTGAGCAACTTAAGTGCCTCTAAAAATTCACTCTTTACGGGCTGTTCAGTTTTTGGCAGATTATGTCTTTATTTTGCATTGCTCTCATTACTTGTGTTTTGTGTGGTTCTTTTGATCAAGGAGCAATGCAAAACTGTAGTAACAGTAGTTAATATTTATAATCAACTCATGATGTGTCTTTTCTGTACCTATGTGGATTTTATTTATGGAGGCACTAACCCCTCTAATCAAGTTTTATGTTGAGATTTGTGTAAGAAGAATTTTTCAGGAGGAAGAGTTGAGTGAGATGAACAAAGATCAAGAGGGACAACCAATCAAGCTTGGGGATGTACCCCTGGGCTCACCCTACATGTATCAAATAAGTACAAGAATCCAAGCTTGGGGATGCCGAGCCACCTCACTCCAACCATCATGATGTTAAGTAAGAAAAGCCTAGCTATACGGCTATCAATAAAGCGCTTTACGGGAGGCAACCCGGTTGTTCTTAGTTGGTTTTTCCTAGTGTCCTCTTGCTGTAACAAGAGACTTAGTCTTTAGTTTAGTTTCTGGAGTTTTCAATAAAGTGTCAAGTTTCACCCATTTGGATTTAAAAGTTGCTATCCTAGTGCTTGGAATTTCTGTTTCAGCACGATTCTGCTCACCGTACGATTTTTCATTTTTTTTTATCTGTAAGTAAGATTGAGCTAATTTTTTAGTATGTTCTGCAACTTTTCATACTCTGTAAGCAGAAAAATTGGATTAATTTTTTGATGAGTCTAGCTTAGGGAAAACGTTCGTTTTGCTGCTATTGCTTTTCTGGACAGATTTTGCATTCTTTTGTTGGATGCACTCTTTGGGTTTGGGACTTGAATTTCCTTGATCTTTTCGAGCTAGAGAGTGAACATACAACATTATGAACCTTATTGTCTATCTTCTGGAGCATTTGTTTTGGAATTTTGCGCAGCAAGCATGTGATTTGTTTGTCCTTGCTAATCTCACCCCATAGAAAAAGAATGGGAGAAACATGTTTTGTGAAGTTTTTTCACAGGGAATAGAGGAGCTGCGCCTCAAGACATCCAAGAATGGTGAAAGCCATTAGCTTGGGGATGTGATGAACACCCCACTGGAGCTACACTCTTTTGGTTAGCACACGTCTACTTTCTGTTTTTCTAAGCAAAGCATTTATCGTAGAGACTTGAAGCGTCTAGTTTTTGTTTTTATTTTTGTTTTGATAAGACCACCACCATCATTTTATATGAGATTGAGCTACTGGAGTTTGGGTTTGGAATGTATTGGATGCTAGTATTATGATTTGGAATAGGAATGCCATTGTTGATTTGAAGAGCTACATATGTTTGCATGATTTATAGGCTTTTTATGTGTAGAAATTTGCAATAATGTTGTCCTAAGCTATCTCTTATTCATGTCCTTGATGTTAATTTCTGGTTTATTTAGTTTGTCATGAAATTAGTAGTTCTATGGACATATGCATGCATAGTAGCTGGTCAACTATCTCCCTCTTGCTAGCCCAAAAATTTAAAAATTCCAACAAGTAAAAACTTGTTTCCAACACTCCTTAGCCAAGTATTTCCAGTGAGTCCACCATATCTCCCCGTTAGCTTCATTGCTATTCCGAGTATGTTCACCATGTTATTGTTTTATTTATGTTCTAAAGTAAGATATTCACTTTATTAATTGTCATGGGTTGAACTTGGGATAGGACTCTCACGAACTTTTGAAGGCACACTTTACTTTTTATGCATCTAATAAACATGACCCAATAATGGGAGCCACAAGTTTTGCGTTTGACAAGTGTGTGGTTGGGAGCTAGCTATAAACGTGTATCACCAGAAAGCTTTCAACATTGCACAAAAAATTTACATTTGGTTGATATCATGTACTTTTTTTTGGACTCCTGCCATGCCGAAATGAAATAGAGGAATAGTAAGTTTTGATGAGTAAGTATCTATATGACTAGAGAAACGCATTGGGCTGCTAACCCAAGCCATGCTTTATCATGGTGGAAATTTACTTACAACTTGAGTGACTCTACAACACATCCTATAATAAAATAAGAAGCTATGCATAATAGTGAATGAAAATAAAAAGGATGATGAGTCTACTCCGTTTGTTCATCTTGTCATTGTAACATGGGCTTGTTTCCATGTCATGGGGCAAGAGGTACCTCTTTGCGCTTCTCTTTGATGTCATTAATACTTATTATGATTGTACAAAGCTTATTAGGAATCTTAAGTTGAGTAATCATGGAGTAGGTTTTCACACTCACGGGGCATGAGGCTTTCAACCACCTTGTCATTCTCATTACTTCAATGCTCACAATTTTAAGATGCTAGTGATAAAGGGGCAATGAGAGTCCTAGATCAATGGATACCACATTTCAATTAGTAATTTTAGTTGAATAATTTAGAGGCTAAATAAGACTTGATCATGTTTTACCTCTACTCAATTTTCTCCAAAGTGTCCACCATATTTTCTATTTTCCATTATGCTATTCTTTGACCAATATAGGATTTTATTTTTCATTTTGTGTATGCATTTGGTCCATAGTGCTTTTATTTCATTATACACTTTGTGAACTTTCATGAAGCATCTTTGCTTGCATATTTGATATTTCTTACAACATGAATTGTATATTTCTACTCATTTCTAGTATTAATCATTTGATTATATGTAGCATGAATAATCCTCCTTGATATCCCATGATTGTTTCAATATGCAAAGTCCATGTTAGTTTTATCACCTTCATACTCGAGGACGAGCATGGGTTAAGCTTGGGGATGTTGATGCATGTAAAATGCATACATGAACTTTGCATGTTATTACTTGTTTTTCCTACATATTAGCAACTTATATTCATGTTTTATAATGATTTGGGGGATTTTCTAAACAATCCCCCTTCTTTTGGTTCTAACCCTGTTTTTTCAGAAAACGTACTTTTTAGTGTTTCAGACATTCCGGGAGCTTCGGGACTCCAAAAAGGGAAAGGCCAAAGAGCACGGCTCAGAATTTTCGAGACGAAGACCATGGGCCAAAGTAGAGGGCCAAAAGGCCAACCAGGTGGCAAATAGGACCCTCCATGCGGCCAGATTCCTTGGCCGCGTGAGAGACCCCCTTTTTGCCCCCGTGGCTCCGATGCCGTCGATTTTTCTTCTCCCGAGTGTCTCGTGACCTAAAAACGACTATATAAAGGGTCCCCTGGCCTTTTCGAGGAGGAGGCGGCGCCGAGAGATGAAACCACGAAATAGAGAGACAGAAGGCTGCCGCCGGAGAAGATCGGAGGGGGGAAACGCCGCCGGGATCACCCCCGGAGGGCTCCACCCCCCTCCGGCGTGTTCATCATCAACATCTACAGCAAGATCAGCTCCATCTCTCCACTGTAATCTCTTGGCAAACACGATGTATGATGCAATACTATATTCCCTTGATGTATTGTGTCTCCCCGTCTATGTTTGAGTAGTGAATTGTTCTTGGCAATGGTGAAATAGTTCGTTGATTGGTTGCATACAAGTTTGTTATCTTCTATGATTGTCTTTATGTACAATATATGAGTGCACGCATATGTTGGGGAATGCATGTAAGGTGATCACCGGTAGCATAATGGAGTGGTGGTGACTTGGGAGTGACAGTAACCTGAGACCGAGCCACAAAGTTAAGTTATTGGGGGATATATATAGGGGACCTTAGAACGTAAGGCTATGGTGGGACTTTATGTCTTAATCAATCTTGTACAGTCATTTACTTGGCCACATGATCCATCATAAGGGGTTGTAGATCATTTACTTGACTATACATACTCATGGCTCCTTCCTAGAAGAAACAACTAAGACTAAAACATGTGCTTCACTAATTGTGACAACCACACGAACGAAACACCTATTGCTAGAACACTTGCTCCCTTGAGATACTTGAGATATTTGCTGCTTGCTACTTGTGAAACTTGCTTAGAAACTTGCATTTTAAACTTGCTTCACTAGTTACTAGACAAACCACACTCCACGTCACTTGCTTTTAATTAGTTAGTTCCTTTTAGTCAAACTTATTGCTTTGCATAAACAGCCGTATAAGAGGGTTATAGGGCTTTAGAGAATAGATAGCTTACCTTCAGCTCCTCGTGGGTTCGACACTCAAATACTTATCGAAAGGTACTACAATTGATCTCCTGCACTTAGGAGTCATCACCAAGCCCCAGGCCGAATCACATCGGCAGGCGTGCTCGGAAATGGATCATCGGCTCCACAACACCTCGACTGCGACAACTATGCAGGCATAGCCAAAACTGTATAACAATGAGCTCGAAACCCACAACCAATCAAAGAAGCACTCGAGACAGGGAAACTGTATTAAACAGGTGTTACTAGAGTAGCATTACAACCAGAGGTCACACGACCCAACATCACATCAGACAACGGAAGGCAAATTATGTTGCTAATCAACAAGAACCAAAAAGGCCTAAGAGGCCGCAACATAAGGCGACGTCCCAGCCCATAGATTCCAAGCTGCTACCTGGGAACCCCAAACTACTCGTCGATGTCCATGTTGAATCACCACCGATGTGAGATCTTCACCTGAACAAAAATTAAGCAAACCTGAGTACTGGAGGTACTCAACAAGACTTAGCTAACCTATTATATATTTGCTATCTTCAGAAAGGGTTTTATGAAGGCTATTTTGCGTAAAGCAATCTTTGTTTTCCAAATCGAGGAAGAACATCACGTCTCATAGAATGTTTTCAAAACAGATGAGAAACTCAACTACTGTAATCATCATATTTTTATCCACCGACATCATCTCCCAACCTCTCACATGCTACAAGGATCACCCCTCTCGGCTTCTCCGAGGAGGCACCCTTCAATCATTGTCAACGTCTTTTACGTCACTTTCAAGTTATGTATGACCTCGTGTCTTCCACCAAGTCGTCCTTAACCGTGGACACGGCTTTGCGAAAGATTTATCCTTGCAGGGTGGTACACTTTACCCACACGTACCATCCGACTCTTAACGCCACATGTACGCTCCTTGGGAGCGCGGCAGAGGGTGGCTGGCCACGACCTTTACCTTGTCGAGCCCTATCCATGAGTCAACCCAAACAGGGCCACCCCGTCAACAGGGAGATGGCCACCTCCTGACGGCACATGTTCTGTGAGTCGGAATCAAGATCCGTGTACGTCCATCACTTGTCCCGGTCACGCCCTTAACACCTCCAAAAGGTTTTTTACTCACACGCAGATGGAACTCCCAAACTACATGACTCACGGATAGAACCAAACAAGTTAGTTAGTCGAGCGTAGTTTCTTAGGCCCCGCGTGTGGTTGCACGCTCAATCTTGGTTTCCGTGGCGAGACCTTAATCCTAGGGTTGGCAAGTACAGGACAAACAACCACTTCCCTAGTGGCCTCCTATCCAAGCCTTAGTCAGGTTAACCACACAATGCTCACCTCACCACGTCATCATATCATACTAGGTTATCGCAGCTCTGATTCATCAACCGGATGGAGCAGAGGTAACAAACATGTATGACTAAGCGAAGCAGATATGAGGATCTAGCGATGCGCACAAGCAAATCTATGGCGGCTAGGAGCAGTAGATCAGGGTATTGAGATAATGCAGTATACATGTGAACTATATCTACTAGCATCAAACACTTTGGAATCGAATGCAAAGTACGAGATTCAAATGTTCTTCGAAAACATATATGAGCAGATAAGAGGATATGCTTGCCTTGGTTACAAGAAAACCAGATAAAGACTTCTAGAATAAGTGCTTGACTTGTCGGTTAATATCAAGTATTCGCCATTGGAGTTGATGGCCTTCACTTCGGAGTTGGATTCTACCGAGGGGGAACAACACCGAAAAGAAGAACAACAATCAAACATGGCATCGATGCAATGCACAAAATGTATGCATGAGCAAATTAATGCACTGAAATAAATCCCTAAACATGTTCATTGGGTTGCTAGGGTTCTAATGTCAGTTATGCAATTTAACAGAAACTAGCCCGAAATAGACCCTGGAGGGGCAATTCGGGTGATTATGAAGGTGAGATTGCATTTGTCATTTTGAGCAATTTGATATATAACTTTTAATTTTCTAATTTTACTGAATAAAAACTTATTTTATCTATTTTAAATGATTTAAACAAATTCAAATAATGGTCAAAATTCTACTTTATCAAACATGTATGAAAATTACATATTCAGGTAGATTACATTTTTCTGAACATTTCCATGTATTTACTTTATTTTTCTAATTAATATTTTGGGAGATATTCAATTTTCCATTTTAATCATTTATTGTAATTTAAATAACAGAGGGCCCACGTGTCAGTGTAGTTAATTTTTTTCTATTTATTTCGTTTAAAGAAACAAACCACTGATGAGGGGGGCCCACGTGATATCAACGTGACATCACACAAGCGTCAGCAACCGACCGGCAGTAGCCGGAGGTGCTCATCGCCAGCGACTGGGGACGAATTGGCGCCCGAGGAGGGGTGCACTCGACCCACCGCATCATAGGAGACTAACCGGTGGCGGCGCCGCTCCGTAACTGTCACCAGAGAGCCACCGGCGGTGAGGTGCTGCGGCGGTGGAGAAAGGCGCACGGTGGCAGCGAGCTCGGGAGCGCGGGAAGGCAAATTAAAGGGACGGGGAGGCACTGCAGCTCACCAGGAGCATGTAAGACTGGACGGCGAGGAAGGAGGAGGCTCGCCGACGGTGGCCCTCTGCCGTTCGCGAGGAAGACGACGATGGGCTAGACGATTCCGGCCGTCTCGGCTCAATTTAGTTGACCAGGAGGTACAGGGGGGCTCGGTGAAGTTGATGGCGTCCTTGCCTGAACGCGGGGAAGGCCCGAGCGTCGGTGCACGACGGCGGCCGCACAGTTAGGGTTAGGGTTCCGGTGAACCTCACAGAGAGAGAGGTAGACGGCACACAGAGGTGCTAGAGGGAGAGAGGAGGGCAAGGCGCCCTCGGCTATCCACCCGAGCGGGGGCTCAAGCAGGTGCCTGCACGGGAGCTTCGCCGGTGGACACGCAGGTGCCTGCTTGCCTGCGTGGAGAAGAAAACAAATTTTCAAAAAAACCCCAAATTTCCTAATTTTTGTGAAGAGGTCCTTTTCTGTTTTAAAGAAGGACAGAAAACAAAGTTTTAAGGCCCTTTTTGCAAGAATAAAATTTGGCAAAAATACTTTTTGGAAAGCATATAAAAATTCCAACCTTGCCATGTTTTGCTTTGGTGAATTTGAATTATTTTCCAGTACAAAAGTTTGGAACCCATTTTAAGTACTATTTGTGGTATTTTGCTCAAACCATCTAAATTCACAATTTAAATTGTTTCAACATGGTTTAAATTTTTGTTTTCATGTATGTATGGGATGAACACAACACCACAACCCTTTTCTTAGCAAAATTTGGGATGTTACATCACCGGAGGCTTCTATATCACCATGCCTGCCTCCGGAGTGATGCGTGAGTAGTTCATCCTTGGACTACGGGTTCGTAGCTGTAGCTAGATGGTTGTCTTCTCCTCATATGCCTCCATGTTTAGATCTCGTGAGCTGCCTATTGATACGTAACCTATCTCCTTTTCCGAACACTTTTCTTATTGTTTTCCTCTAAAATTTTGTGTTTTGAATACAACTAACACGGACTAACGCTGTTTTCAGCAGAATTACTTTGGTGTCTTGTTTTTATGCAGAAAAATCAACTTTCGGGAAATTGCCCAAAAAAGACCCCATTGGTGTTTTCACCCCGGAAGACCCCGGGAGCCAGAAGGGGGCCAGGAGAGGAGCCACAGGGTGGCCACACCCCCTGGCACGGGTCCCCCTAGGCCGCATGTCACGACCCCGGACCCAGAGATATACATACTGTTATGTGCTCCTAGCCATGGACTCACAAGGGCTTCAGGGTTACCAGCCCCGGCCGCAACAAACAACGGCAGCCAGACTGGATTCATCGGCACGTAGTCCGGATCCCCAGTCTACTACTCCTTGTATCCATGCTAGTCATAACCAACTATGCATATCAAAGCGTCCATGAATCGAATGAAACTGGAGGAAACGGGACCAAAGCTATACAGAGATGCTATGTGTCCAGAAAGTGCAAAAACAATCGAGGGTTACTGGGGTTACCTCGCCCCAGGCCAAATCACATCAGCAGGCGGGCTCGGACATGGATCATCGGCTCCACAACCCCTCGACTGCGACAACTATGTAGGCATAGCCAAAAATGTATAACAATGAGCTCGAAACCAACAACTGATCAAAGCAGTACTCTAAACATGGAAGTTGTATTAAACAGATGTTACTAGAGTATAGCTTACAAGCAGAGGTCACATGACCCAACATTACATCAGACAACGGAAGGAAAATTATGTTGCTAGTCAACAAGAACCAAAAAGGCCTAAGAGGCCGCAACATAAGGCGACGTCCCAGCCCATAGATTCCAGGCTGCTACCTGGGAACCCCAAACTAGTCGTCGATGTCCACGTTGAATCACCACCGATGTGACGAACTCCACCTGAACCAAAATTAGGAAAACCTGAGTACGGGAGGTACTCAACAAGACTTAGTTAACCTATTATATATCTGCTATCTTCAGAAAGGGTTTTATGAAGGCTATTTTGCGTAAAGCAATCTTTATTTTCCAAATAGAGGAGGAATAGCACGTCTCATAGAAGGTTTTCAAAACAGATAAGAAAGTCGCTACTGTAATCATCATCTTTTAAAATCACCAATAACAATTCCCAGCATCTCACATGCTACAAGGATCACCCCTCTCGGCATCTCCGAGGAGGCACCCTTCAAACATTATCTCTATGCTTTGTCAACATCTTTTACGCCACGTTCAAGTTAGCTATGGTCTTTACATTCACCAAGTCGTCCTTAACCATGGACACGGCTTTTTGAAAAGATTACCCTGCAGGGATGTACACTTTACCCACACGTACCATCTGACTCTTAGCGCCACATGTACGTTCTTCCATGGAACGCGGCAGAGGGTGGCTGGCCACGACCTTTACCTTACCCGACCCTATCCATGAGTCAGCCCAAGACAGGGCCACCCCGTCAACAGGGACTTGGCAATCCTCCTGACGGCACCTGTCTCTGTGAGGCGGGGTCAAGATCCGTGTACGTACATCACTTGGCCCCGATCACGCCCTAGCGGAGCATTTTGTTTTCAAAACCGTTTAAAAGGTTTTATTTGCGGTGCCGAATGGAAATCTCAAACTACGTGACTCATGGATCTGGCCAAACAAGTTAGTTGGTCGAGCGCAGTTACTTAGACCCCGCGTGTGGTTGCATTCTCAGTCTTGGCTTCCGCTCGAGACCGTAATCCTAGGGTTGGCGAGTATAGGACGAACAACCACTTCCCAAGTGGCCTCCCATACCAACCTTAGTCAAGTTATCCACACAAAGCTCATCTCACCACGTCATCATATCATACTAGGTTATCGCATCTCTGATTCATCAACCGGATGGAGCAGAGGTAACAAACATGTATGACTAAGAGAAGCAGATATGAGGCTCTAGCGATGCGCACAAGCAAATCTATGGCGGCTAGGAGCAGTGGATCAGGATATTGAGGCAATGCAGTATAGAGGTGAACTATATCTACTAGCATCAAATAGTTTGGAATCGAATGCAAAGTACGAGATTTAAATGTTGTTCAAAAGTAAATATGAGCAGATAAGAGGTTATGCTTGCCTTGGTTATAAGAAAACCAGATAGAGGCTTCAGGAATAAGTGCTTGAATTGTCGGTTAAGATCAAGTAATCACCACTGGACTGCTGGCCTTCTCTTCGGAGCCACGTTCTACCGAGGGGAACAAACACCAAAAAGAAGAATAACAATCAACACATGGCATCGATGCAATGCGCAATATGTATGCATGAGCAGGTTAATGCACTGAAATAAAGCCTAGGCATGATCGTTGGGTTGCTAGGGTTCGTATGTCAGTTAAACATTTTTACTGAAATTATCACGAAATAGACCCCGGAGGGGGTTTCGGGCGATTCTGAAAGTGAGTACAATTTTAATAGCTCAAATGGGTTTAAAAACACCATAAACAGATTGAATTTGTCATTTAGAGCAATTTGATATATAACTTTAATTTTCTATTTTTAGTGATTAAAAAATTATTTTTCTATTTTAAATGATTAAACAATATTAAATAAATGCTCATTTTTGGACTTTCTCAAACATATATGACAATGACATATTCAGATAGATTCCATTTTTATGAACATTTCCATACTTTCATTTTATTTTTTTGAGTTATAAAACAGAAGTTATTAACTATCCTAAATTAAATGATTTTCTGAAATTATAAAAATACAGGCCCACGTGTCAGTCATTTCCATTTTTTTAACAGAGAAAACACACGATGACGTCAGGGTGACGCAATGGTGACGTCACCTGCTCTAATTCCTCACAAAGAACTCGCAATTCGACGATTTAGCACGCGATATTGGAATCAAATCATACCACGGGCTGGAGGGGGCTGAGGGAAGTCGGGGGACACCGGCGGTTGACCAAATGGTCACCGGAATCCTCTCCGGCGTGCAGTATCGTGGCGGAGGACGGCATGCGGCGGAGGCAACAAGCTACAGAGGGAGAGGGGAACAGGCGAGGGCACTGGCGTGTGAAGGATCTCACCGCGGTTACGATGGCGTGGTCGGGGAGGATCACCGGGCGGCATTCGACGGTGGTGACCGGGATTCGACGGCGTCCGGAGATGGTAGTGATGGTGGAATTCCGGCGACCCGTCCACTCCCGCCAATCGTGGTCCATCTAGAAGGTGTAGGAGACGATGGCGGAGCTCCAGGTGGCCTCCATTCGCTGCGGGGCTGCCGGAGTCGACGGCACGCGGCGGCGGCCCGTCGGCTAGGGTTTGCTCTGTGGGGAAAAAATACGGAGGCCGCGGGGTGAGCTGCGAGCGAGCAGGAGGAGACAGAGGCCTCCTCGTCCTTCGTATCCACGCACGAGAGAGGGGGAGGGCGGTAGCAGCACGTGGCGCAGCGACGTCGGCGTTCTTCTCGCCTACTGTCCGGAGGAGGAAGACGACAAGAAAAACAAATTATGAAAACCCCCTGTCTTTTCTGAAAACTGCAAACTAGTCCTTTTCTATTTAAAAACAGGAAAGAAAACAAACTTTTGAGGGCCTTTTTGAAATCAGAAAAATTGGCAAAAATTATTTTTGGAAAGCTTATGAAATTTCCAACAAAACCATGTGTTTCTTTGGTGTATTTGAAATATTTTCAACACAAAATTTTGGGAACCAAAGTAAGTACTATATGTGGTATTTTTCTCAAACCATTTAAATTCACAGTTTAAATTGTTTCAAACATGGTTTAAATTTTTGTTTCATGCATGTATGACATGAACACAACACCACACACCCTAATGTAGCAAAATTTGGGGTGTTACACCGCACCAGCATAGGGTGTGGGCCCCCTAGAGCCCCCCTTGGACTCCCCTTTCGACTACAAGTAGCCTCCAACCCGAACCTTGATTCGGGGATTAGAAGTTCCTGTTCTGGCACCCTGCCGGGACGGGAAGTGGAAGAGATCATCGCCATCGTCATCACCAACACATCTCCATCGACCATCCATGTTTCCCCCATCCATGTGTGAGTAATTCCCCGTTGTAGGCTGAAGGGGATGGTAGGGATTGGATGAGATCGTTCATGTAATAATGTCGTGATTGTTAGGGCATAGTGCCTAGTATCCTCTATTAGTGCAATTAACATTGTTGCAACTTGTTATGCTTAATGCTTGCCACTTTGGGCCCGAGTGCCATGATCTCATATCTGAACATGTTATTGAATCACGGTGATAATTATTGTTTCATGATCATACCTGCAAGTTGTTTACACACATTGTTTTCCGGAACCCGAGGCCCCGAAGTGACAAAAATTGGGACAACCGGAGGGGATGGCTGTGATGTGAGGATCACATGTGTTCACGGAGTGTTAATGCTTTGCTCCGGTGTTCTATTAAAAGGAACACCTTAATTACCAGTAGTTCCCTTGAGTCCCCGCTGAAAACGGGCTGGTAGGACAAAAGATGTTGTGCAAGTTCTCATTGCGAGCACGTACGACTATTTACAGAACACATGCCTATGGTTACTTAGTGCTTGGATGCTTTATCATATTTATCTGCATTGCCCATGTCTTTATTATTATATGAACTATCTTATCCATGCAACGCCCGTTCATCCATCCCTATGCCTACACTATTTCATCCCGTTATTTACTTCAAACACCACTGCTGTTGTTTTCATCTCACTGCTGCTATTATTTCCTACTGTTGTTGCTATAAAACTGTTACTACTGATAAACCACTGCGAACAAAAGTACTTTCAGGTGCAGGTGAATTGAAAACTCACTTTTTAAGGCTCACAAATATTCTTTGGCTCCCCTTGTGTCGAATCAATAAATTTGGGTTTTACTTCCCTCGAAGACTGTTGCGATCCCCTATACTTGTGGGTCATCAAGACTATTTTCTGGCGCCGTTGCTGGGGAGCATATCTTTATTTGCGAGCTCACCGGAGAGTATTATTATCTACTGCCATCATTCATCATGGGTAAGACTCGTGATGGAAAGTTTCCTATATTACCATCCACTACAAGAAGAGGTACAACTCTGAACACCTCTGTTGCTCTTGATTCACCGTCTGTTATGAGTAAGCTGCTTACACCACCACATGCTACACATGCTACTTCTGCTGAATCTGAAAATACTTCTGATACTTTTGATGATGCTTCTACTATGCTTGATGAGAGTGGTTCTCTCGGTCCTTTCTTAGATGCTACTATTGTTAAAGCTAAAAAATATTGCAAACACTGGAACTCCTGATAAAAATCCTGTTACTCCTGCTGTTTCACCTGAGCTTATAGAGAATCGTAGTGATGATTTTGATGATGCCTATGTTGATCTTAATGATGATATTATTGATGAAATATATACTATGAAGGATAATGATGTTGTTATGATACTTATTGAAAGTCGTGATGTTAGATATAAATTATCTCCTGATGCTATGTTTGCCACTTCTCCCATTAATATTAGGGATAGGATTATGATTTCACTCTTGATTTATCTTATATATCTATTGTTGAGAAAGAACCTTTTTGTGGTACTGAAAATGAAAGTGCTACGAAAAAATATGAATGAGCTCTCCTCTCTAAGTAGTTTGTTCTCTGATGATACTAAGAAACGTAGCTACTTTGTTACTAAAATATCCCCTTTCTCATTAAAAGATGAAGCTAAAACTTGGTTTAACAATTTGTCTCCTGGGTCTATTGATAGTCCTATGGTTTGGTTAATGCTTTCTTTCAGAAATATTTTCCTGCTAGTGCTCAACATGCTGCTTTACAAAATATATTTAATTTCATGCGATTAGAAGAAGAGAAATTGCCTGTATCTTGGGCAAGGTTATATTCTTTAGTTAGAGCTACACCTGGGCATAAGCTAGAAGATAATTAACTTCTTGATATATTCTATAATGGACTAACTGTTGAATCTAGGACATACCTGGAGAGTTGTGTTGGTTGTGTTTTCAGGCAAAGAACTCCAGAAGAAGCTGAGGAATTAATGGCTAAAATAAGCCAAAATCATGATGATTGGACTATGGTTGAGCCTGAGCCGACTCCTACTCCAGTATCAACACCAATACCAACACCCAAGAAGAAGGGAATGATTGAATTAAATGATGAAGTGATGAGAGAAGCCAAGAAATCTCTTAAAGAGAGGGGTATTAAATCTGAAGAAGTGAAGAATCTTCCACCTATAGAAGAATTATGTAAGCCAATCCCTCACTCACCCACTATTGAGGTACACTCTCTCCAATATTTTGATAGTAGAGATATTCCCTATAACAAACCTCATGATCAATGTTTAGATGAATTTGATAATGATGTTATCAAGCAAGATAATTTTAATATGAGAGTGCAAAATCACCTAATGGAAAACTCTAGAGCTATTGATAATTTGCATGGTATTATAGAAAGAACCTCTAATGATGCTAAAATGCTTTCTAAACATTTTCAAATGGTTTAAACTCAAATTGATCAACTTGCTAAAGTGCAAAAAGATTTGCTAGTTAATGCTTCTAAAGAAAAACATGCTTATGAAATAATAACTAGAAGTGGTATTGCTACACAAGATCCTTTTTATCCTGAGGGACATCCTAAAAGAATTGAACAAGATTCTCAGCAAACTAATGATAATGTTATTCATACTAAGAAGAAAAAGCAGAAGAAACATAAAAATGATGTAGAATCCTCTGAACATGCTAAAGATCCTAATAGTATATCTATCTCTGATGCTGAAACTGAAAGTGGTAATGAAAAGAATGATGCTTCTGATAAAGAAGAACCTGTAGCTGAACCTGAAAGCAAACTAAAACTGCAAAGTATACTAAGGAAGATTTCATTGATAATAAACATGGTAATGAGAGAGAACCTTGGGTACAAAAACCAATGCCTTTTCCTAATAAGAAACACAAATCTAAGAAAGAAGAACATTATAACAAGTTCTGTGAATGGATGAAACATTTGTTCTTGCAAATTCCTTTAACTGATGCTATTAAATTGCCTCCTTATGCAAAGTATATGAAAGATATTGTCTCTAACAAAAGGAAGTTTCCTAATGAGGAAATTTCCACTATGCTTGCTAATTACTCTTTTAATGGAAAGGTTCCTGAGAAGCTTGGAGATCCTGGTATACCAACTATTCCATGTTCTATTAAAAATAATTATGTTAGAACTGATTTGTGTGATTTGGGAGCTGGAGTTAGTGTCATGCCTTTTACTCTCTATAAAAGGCTCCTCCTAGAAAAATTGATACCAACTTATATATCTTTGCAAATGGATGATAAGTCTACTGATATTCCCGTGGGTATAGTTGAGGATGTCCCTGTTCAAGTTGCTAATAATTGTCTGATATTAACAAACTTTGTTGTGTTGGAAATGCCTGAAGATGATAATTTGTCTATTATTCTTGGAAGACCTTTTCTTAATACTGCAGGGGCTCTTATTGATTGCAATCAAGGAAAAGTTAATTTTAATGTTAATGGTGAAGAGCACACTGTTTATTTTCCCAAGAAGACTGATAGGAAATATGGTCTAAATTCTATTGAAAATATTGAGACCAGCAAGATTGGAGAATTTTATTGTCCTATTCCAAAGCCACCCAAAGTATATGAAATCATTATGATTGGGACTATGTCTATCAAGGTTGAGGTAACATGAGTATTTAGTGAGAAACAAAGTTTTTTTTCATAGAAAATTATTTTGGTAGCAAGACTTGATCACCCTTGTTAACAAAATGATTTTAAATGAAATGGACAATGTTTTCACTATGTTTTCACCTTCTCCATTATGTTTTCGCCATGTTTACTTATCTTATCACATTATTACTTGAGTAAAATCATGTTTTCCACCATCCTTATGCATGTTTTCCTGATGTTTTCACCATGTTTACTGAGGCTATGCATGTTTTCACCACCCATACTTTTGTTTTCACCACTACCACCTTTGTTTTCTTTGGATATTCTTTCATTAGAGTGTCATAGAACCTCTGTAGTACTGGTTTTGGTTTTGTTTTCCATGTTTTCACTTTCGTTTTCCCGGTTTTTATTAATTATTAAAATTCTGGAAATAACTCAAAAATAAAGTTTCTCGAAAAATTCCAGAAAAATTATAATAAATTTTTACGTAAAAAATGTGGCAGAAAGCCACCTGGGAGACCCTAGGGGGACCCACCAGTCAGGCACACCCCATGGGTGGCGCGGCCAGCCCCTGGTGGCGCCAGCACATGGTGTGGGTCCCCTGGCCCTCCACTTACTCTCTCCACTGCCCAAGTCTCTTCTCTCACCTACCAAACTGAAAATATTTCCTGGATCCCGTGTTCTTGGTGTTCTTCCTCTGGATTTTCGATCTCCTTCTTCAGCCCATCATTTGTGCTGATTTTTGGTGTGTTTGATCTCCGGTATGTGACTCCTCCGATGATCCAAGTAGAATTTTTTTAGTGAAGTATTTCTTGAGTATTTTGCCACAGTAGGTGACAGCTTATGTGAGTTTGCATGCTTGATTTGAGTAGAAATAATATAGTTTTTATGTATGTTTAGCTCTCATATAAGTCCCTATGGTAGTTTCCACCTTATAGTTGCTTGAAATTAATTTTTATGATGATTGTTGAAAAATTTCAGAGATGGATAGTTATAATTTTGGAGAGATATTTAGGAGTGATGCTCCTAGAAGGACAAGGCCATCATGCTCGTCTACTTCGGCGAGGCCATCATATAATGAAGACGTTATTGCGTCAACTATTGATGATGCGGAACATGACGGTATCATTCACCCATCTAGCTTTCCGTGTCGTACATTTTTAAGAAGTGAAGGTCTTTTAGATGACTTTCTTATGCTTATTGAGAGAGTTGGTCTCACCAACTTTATGGAGGATGAAAGCCCTCAGTATGCCACACTCACAAAAGCTTTTGTTAAGAGCTTTAAATTTCAGAACACTCAAGATGGTCCAACTGTTGCATTCAAGTTATATAGTAGTCCTATGTCTTTGTCCTTGGTAGATTTTCGTACTATTATAGGTATCGACGCCACCAAGAAGGCGAGCATGATTCAAGATAGACCAGTAGACCTCCAGGGGATCTACCGAGAAATCACCAACGATGGCGGTCGCTCATCCCAGCGTGGGAAGATATGGAACATTCAACTTCCTGCTCTTAGATACTTTACTTACTATATTGGTACTAGTATTCTTGGTAGGGAGAACACTAGCAACGTTTCTAGTTATCACCTTGCTTTCATTGATGCTGCACTGAACCGTAGCACGAAGTATAACCTTGGTGCACTTGTTTCATGCCGCCTTGCTGCTTCTGGGCCTGTTTTTGGTGGCATTATTGCTACACATGTAGCAGATGCTTTGCATGTTTCCATTGATCCTAATGATGAAATAATTTCTCCACATAGGCTTAACCTTGCTTCCATGAAATCCCATTAGTTTGTCACTTCTAACTCTACTGCTGATCATTTAGTATATAGAGTTTTATATATGGATGGAGAGGAGCGAAAAGTTACTTTGTCGCAACCTGCTTTGTTTAAGATTGACAGGTCACCATGGTCGCTCTCCAAGGAGCAGGTAGACGAGCATCTGAGCACCATGGAGTTTTACCGGCAGCAGGAGAGGCGAGACGCGCCTCTCGAGGACCACAACACGCAGTACACCGGTGCATCCTCGAGCACATATCAGGAGGAGGCTTCTTCCTCGGCGTATTATGGGGGCGACACCTCTTGGGCTCCTTGGTGATTGATCTCCACTTAGGCCAAAATCCTAAGCTTGGGGGGAGGTATACCGACATCGCACTGATTTATATATCATGTTCGGTCGGTTCTTTGTATATCCATGTTTTCTTTTCTTTCGTTTGTTTTAGTTTCTCTTTGTTTCTTTCGTTTGTTTTCGTTTCTCTTATTTCTCTTTGTTTTTATTGTTTTGTTCTTGTTTTCCAAAACACAGAAAGACCAAAAATATTTCTGTTGTTTCTCTTTGTTTGCTTCTTTAGTTTCTCTATTTGGTTTGCTTTATCTTTTAGTTGCAGTTTAATATTCCAAAACCCCAAAAAAAATGTTTGTTTGATTTCTTTTGTTCTTGTTTCACTTCAAAAATCCAAAAATAGTTTGCTTTGTTTGCTTGTTCTCTCTTTATGTTAGTGATTTAATTGAAAAACCCAAAAATATTTGTTCTTCTTCTTTGGTTTTGTAAAATTTGTTGCAGAGTTCAACAGTCGTCCGTGACTCTATTGGAGCTTGGTTTTCATTATATATTATTCAAACCACAAGTGAAGAGCAATAATGACGATATATGACAATTCAAGTTGTAGTGAGAGGCTGGTATGAACTCTATTTGCTTTCATTTTTGTATATATATCCATCTATGTGAGCATGCTTAGTTTGTTCGTATAAGATATATGTGACTTAATGGCTTCTTAATAGTTCATGCTCTCTCATGTTTTGTTCCAATTTATTAATAGTAAATGACTTGTCATATAAATATTTGTTCGCATTGTTCTATTCATAGAAGGACATGGTATTGTGGTAGCCTCCTCTGACTGTTTCATTTGAATCGACTTGGCACATGCTCACGCATGCTAAGACTGAAAACAAAAAGTCAATAAGCCTCGATGATTTATTTTGCCTCAGAGTTCTCGTATCAATTTTATGCCTTACTTAATTTTACTTTGTCACAAACATGATTATGATAGTTGTTGCTCTCTTTATTGTCGCCCCCTGTCTATTTGCTAGCCTTCACCTGTACTGAGTATGAGCTCTACTCGTGCATCCAACTCCCAAAAACCAAAGTTTGCCAAATGTGTCCACCATACCTACCTACATGTGGTATTTAACCGCCACTCCAAGTAAATTACTCATGTGCTACCTTTAAAACCTGCTAAAAATTATTATTGTTTTGTGCCCCTGTTTTAGCTCACGAGGACGTAAATAGAGAATCTTTATCTCACTTGTTGATTGGATTTCACACCCTGGACTAGTGGCTTCATCCGCTTACCCAAATGATAGAAAGCTGGCAGCGGGGTGCCCAGCCCCAAATTAATACACACAAATTCTCTTCACTCTTTTTGCCCCTGATTTATCAGTCAAAACATAATTGTGTAAACAAAAGAGAAAGAGGGATGACCTTCTACCTAGATGCGTCCTTCACATGGGAGCCTCTCTTGTGAATCCAGTTGTCTTGTGACGTACTGTATTGTCCGTTTACCATTCATTGGCATAAGCATTCCTCTCTCAAAATATTTTCAATACCTCTGTTTAATAAAACAAAAAGATCTAGCACACGAGTGATCCATGCTTCCCTCTGCGAAGGGCCCTTCTTTTACGTTTATGTTGAGTTTCCGCCATATTTTTGAGCACTTTCTTGAGAGCACAATGGTCATTCTTAGTGTGATGTGTTTGTCCTGAAGTACGGTTGATTGTGGTATAACTTTGATACTTATATCTTCGATATCTTTACTTCTAGTCTTCCCTTGAACTTCAGAGGTGCCCTGGCATTTATGTTTTGCCCCACACTTAAGGGCAAGCGAGATACCACTCTATCAGATCCTATTGTGAATACTTCAATCTTGCAAATAGTTATGCTTCATGTTGTTTATTATTAATATGTTGTTATCTTCTCATGGGTTGCATAGCTATTAAGTGACAGTATCTTGCATGTATCTTTTCATGAGCATAATTAAGTATTTGATCATATAGTGAGTATCTTTACATCATATGAAACAAATGTGTTCGTAAATGTCTTTTATCGCACTCAGTTGTCACTGAATTGCTTGAGGACAAGCAATAAGCTAAGCTTGGGGGGAGTTGATACGTAAAAAACGTATCTCCTTTTCCCAACACTTTTCTTATTATTTTCTCTAAACTTGTGTGTTTTGAATACAACTAACATGGACTAGCACTGTTTTCAGCATAATTACTTTGGTGTCTTGCTTTTATGCAGAAAAATCAACTTTCGGGAAATTTCCCAAAAAAGACC
This sequence comes from Alopecurus myosuroides, assembly GCA_028641055.1. NCBI lineage: Eukaryota > Viridiplantae > Streptophyta > Magnoliopsida > Poales > Poaceae > Alopecurus > Alopecurus myosuroides. Next base: position 421,954,664 of record CM054059.1, read on the forward strand.
CCATTGGTGTTTTCACCCCGGAAGACCCCGGGAGCCAGAAGGGGGCCAGGAGAGGAGCGACAGGGTGGCCACACCCCCTGGTGTGGGTCCCCCTAGGTCGCGCCAGCATAGGGTGTGCCCCCCCAGAGCCCCCTCGGACTCCCCTTTCGACTACAAGTAGCCTCCAACCCTAAAACCCGAGGGGGTTCATCATATTCCACAGATATAAAATAGAGCACCGCCGCCATCCCAAACCTCGATTCGGGGATCAGAAGTTCCTATTCTGGCACCCTGCCGGGATGGGAAGTGGAGGAGTTCATCGCCATAGTCATCACCAACGCCTCTCCATCGACCATCCATGTTTTCCCCATCCATGTGTGAGCAATTTCCCGCTGTAGGCTGAAGGGGATGGTAGGGATTGTATGAGATCGTTCATGTAATAATGCCGTGATTGTTAGTGCTATTGACATTGTTGCAAATTGTTTTGCTTAATGCTTGCCACTTTGGGCCTGAGTGCCATGATCTCATATCTGAACATGTTATTGAATCACGATGATAATTATTGTTTCATTATCATACCTGCAAGTTGTTTACACACATTGTTGTCCGGAACCCGAGGCCCCGAAGTGACAGAAATTGGGACAACCGGAGGGGATGGCTGTGATTTGCGGATCACATGTGTTCACAGAGTGTTAATGCTTTTCTCCGGTGTTCTATTAAAAGGAACACATTAATTACCAGTAGTTCCCTTGAGTCCCCGCTGAAAACGGGCTGGTAGGACAAAAGATGTTGTGCAAGTTCTCATTGCGAGCACGTACGACTATTTACAGAACACATGCCTATGGTTACTTAGTGCTTGGATGCTTTATCATATTTATCTGCATTGCCCATGTCTTGATTATTATATGAACTATCTTATCCATGCAACGCCCGTTCATCCATACCTATGCCTACACTATTTCATCCTGCTGTTTACTTCAAACACCACTGCTGTTGTTTTCATCTCACTGCTGCTATTATTTCCTACTGCTGCTGCTATAAAACTGTTACTACTGATAAACCACTGCGAACAAAAGTACTTTCAGGTGCAGGTGAATTGAAAACTCACTTTTTAAGGCTCACAAATATTCTTTGGCTCCCCTTGTGTCGAATCAATAAATTTGGGTTTTACTTCCCTCGAAGACTGTTGCGATCTCTTATACTTGTGGGTCATCACCTATCATCATCGAGATTGATCTTATGTAATTCTATATGCTGTGTTTGCTGGGATCCGATGAATATTGAACTTATGCCAAGTTGATTATAGTCTTTATTTGCATATGCTATTTGTGATCTTGCATGATTTCCGTTGCTAGTGGTTGCTCTGGCCAAGTAGTTGCTAGTGACTCCAAGAGGGAGTATTTATGCTCGATAGTGGATTCATGCCTCCTCACCGCCTTGCTCGAGTGACAGAAACGTGAAGGGGGAGGATGTGATGTTGCCATTAGGGAGAAAACAGCAGTGAGAGTGCCCGCGTGCATAATCATTGCTTACATTACACACTTTGTTTAATGCAGTTGTCTGTTGCTTGCAACTTAATACCTAAGGGGGTTTGGATGATAACCTGAGGGTGGATTATTAGTCATAGATGCAAATGGATTTCGGTCTATGTATATTGTTGTAATGCCCACACTAAATATCATAGTAATCATCATGTTATATTGTGCACTACGGTGCAACCTATATTTGTCAATTGCCCAACTGTAATTTGTTCACCCAGCATGCTATCTTTTATGGAGAGACACCACTAGTCAACCTATGAACCCCGGTCCATTTCCATACTTTTAAACAAACCACAACAATTTCCTGCTTTCTTCACTTACTGCAAGCATACATCATTTTCCACACTATACGTCTAATCTTTGTTTTTAGCAAGACCGGTGAGATTGGCAACCTCACTGTACTGTTGGGACAAAGTATTTTGGTTGTGTTGTGTGCAGGTTCGATGTTGTTGCTGACACCGGTGAAGCGCCAGCACCATCATCAGTGGCATCAACCTTCCCAAGATCCTCTTACTCCTACTGGATTGATAACCTTGGTTCTTAACTAAGGGGAATTTCCTACCGCTGTGCTCATCACACCCTCCTCTTGGGGTATCCCAACACACAACATCGAGGAAAATTTCAGGCGCCGTTGCCGGGGACCAAACAAATATATATAAGAAGACTTCCTCCCACCACGGTCACCATCATAAGTAGCAGCGACGACAGCCCGCGAAACCGTGATAGAAGCCCACGGCATCATGGAAGTCGGTCGAGACATCGCAGTAGAGAGCCGCGGCAGGAGGATGACCACGACCAATACGACGCGCGTGGACACATCACGTAGAACAAAGTTGACGGAGCTCGAGCTCGCAGGAACCGCGCCCTATCGCCGTCCACCTCCTCTGACGAGGAAGCTTGTGACACGATGTGCTTCAGTCGCAGCATCTGCGAGGCGCCAATGCATAAAAGATTTAAGCTCTCAACGGAGGTCCCAAAGTACGACGGTTCGATTGAACCCAAGTCGTGGCTCTCAGACTACCTTATCGCGGTGAAGTGCCAGCACGGGAACAAAAAAACAGCCATGCAGTACCTAAACCTCCACCTCATAGGCGCTGCCCGTAGTTGGCTCGAAGGAAGACCGCGTGCGCATTACAAATCCTGGGATGATCTCACCCGCGACTTCAAGAAGAACTTCCAGACGGCGTACAAACGACCAACGACTATCGAAGAACTGCGAGCATGCAGGCAGAAAAGCAGTGAGTCCACCCACGAGTATATCCAGAGATGGACCACACTCAAGAACACTGCGGGAAACATGTCGGGAGAAGTCGCGGTCGAGGCTTTCACCAAGGGCGCTCGGCGCGCCGCCTTCCGAGAAGAACTGGGATGATCTGCGCCCAAGACGATGAAGAATTAATGGCGATTGCGGACATATGGGCTAATGGCGAGGAGTCCCTGCGCAACGAAAACACTTCCTCACCCGCGCCTGAGGAGGACCGCAACAGCGATCGTCGGAGAAGGAAGAGAAAACACTACGACCAGGATGACCAATCGGAACTGGTGGCGGCGGAGTTCACGAGAAATCGCGACATCGGATCCCGCGGAAATCGCGACTGGAAACCAAATCCATATGACAGAACTCCCAAGGAAGACCATGACGGATACTGCTCGCTACATCTATTTACAGACAAGCGCACATGCAAAACCAAGGCCACTCACCTCCTCAAGGTCTGCCGAAAGTTCCAGGACATCCACGAGGCATACACGAAGAAGCACAGGGCTGCCATTAACCTTGGATACCCGCAATTGCCAGGAAGATACCAGCCATCACCCCTGCCTCCACCAGCAGTACACCAGAATGCAGTGTTGGACGCGCTACCAGCGCCACCCGCTGCAAACCAAGGAGCTAACGAATACCCGAATTCGCAAGGGCTCCTCAGAATGATACAAAAGGTTTGCCCGTCCTGCAGAATCCAGAAGACGAACACACTCCAAGTCAACATGGCAGTACAGGCCCCACAGTCCAAGACTGAGTACTTGAATATGTCAGAACAACCGATAACTTTCTCCAGAGAGGACCACCCTCCACGAGTGTATCGACCAGGGCACGCCGCGCTCGTCAGCAAGGCGCAAATAGGAAACTACTACCTCGATCGGGTGTTCATGGATGGTGGAAGCGGAATCAACATCATATACGCGGACACACTCCGCAAGATGAACAAGAACCTGGACAGACTTGCAGAATCAGAAACATCCTTCCACGGGATAGTACCAGGAAAAACCGTCCGACCACTCGGAACAATCAATCTAGAAGTGATACTGGGAGACCCGAAGAATTACAGGAGAGAATTTCTCGATTTTGAGGTGGTCTACTGGCCATCGCAGTACCACGCCATTCTCGGCCGTACAACGTTCACGAGATTCATGGAAGTACCTCACTATGCCTACCAGAAGCTCAAACTTCCAGGAGAATACGACACAATAACCATAAACGGCAACTTCGAGAAGTCAGACAAATGCGACAGTGAGTTCAACGAAATCGCGAAATCTTTCGGGATGCAGGAGGAGCTGGAGGAGCTGGCAAAAACCACGGATCACTTCGTGATGCCGCTCGCCAAAAAGAACGCCCCAGATCTCGAGTTCATCCCAAACATCAACACTCGAAAACATCAAGTGCACCCGACAGAATCTGCAAAGACGACAATGGTGTCCACCACCCTATCACCCGCATAGGAAAGTGCGCTCGTCAAACTCCTCTGTGAGTACTGGGGGATTTTCGCCTGGCAGCCCTCAGATATGCCAGGAATACTCAGTTATGGAGCCTGTGAACAACACCAAATTGATCGACAAACTACACGCCATTCTTCATGGTATACGGAGCTGAAGCTGTGCTACCCGAAGACGTCAAGTTCAGCGCCCCACGAGTCGTCATGTACAGCGAAGAAACCTCCAACAAAGGACTCGCAGAAGACATGGACACGCTGGATGAGATCAGGGACATCGCACTCACAAGATCCGCAGTCTATCAGCAATCTCTGCGCAGCCACCATAGTCGCCACATACGTCAAAGATCTTTCGTGGTAGGCGACCTGGTGTTGCGACTCAAGCAGAAAGAATGACACAAGCTAGAGCCACCATGGGAAGGGCCCTTTATCATACATGAAGTTATCCCAGGAGACGCCTACCGCTTGAAAAAACCAAAGACAGGCGGCATCTACTCCAACCCGTGGAACGTGGCGCACCTACGCAAATTCTACCCTCGGGGTTCAATCCCCTACTCGCAAGAAATAAGGCTGTATCAGCCACATTGTAGCCCGAGCAAATACATGGATTTTTCAGCCATCGCAATAAAAACATGGTTTCTCAACCATAGATACAAAGACTATACAGTCGCAATTTTTACTTATTTAGTTTTTTCTCTTTACTTGTAAAGGTCACACCCCAACACACGGGGGCTACGCCAAACTAGTATCAGCAAAAATCTTCGATTGCGCACACTGGATAAACTTTTTTTACAAGGTAACAAGGTACACGCCTTATAAACACCTTAACCGATTAAACATACAAGGTCACAAGGTACAAACCTTAACACACCTTACAACTAAAACATAAAAGGTACATACACCTTAAAGATCTACAGCTATTACTAAGCAGCTGCCTCTTGAAGCAATCGCTCGGTCTCCGCCGCAGTAAGTCGAATAATCTGCTCCACGGTAGGACGCACAACCTCATAATGAGAGACAAAATCTACAGGTGGTCCTCGGGTGTCAGGGAGTCGTGCCACAGAATTGAAGGTAACCTCAGGGTGCCACAAGCGCACGAAGGCGAGCGCCACCTGAGCACCGCAAATGAGCTGCTGACGCACACACTCGCAAACATCCCCCACTCGAAGGAATAGCCTCAGCAAGCCACTCAAGCTATCCGGAAGAACACCGAAGGGGTAAAACGCCCGATGGACAGAAGCAAGGGCATCACGGCAGGATTCCACAAAGAGCTGCGCCTGACTCTCCAGGTACTGCAGAGTAGCCAAAACAAAATCCCGACTGCGGTCAGACCAGAAATTGCTCGCGTGAGGGTTGGAGTTGCTTGCCTCGTGAACAATACGATTGTCCACCCAGTGACCCTCACACGCCCCATCAGGCTCAACAACTGCATGGATAGAAAAAGTGTCAATACACAAGCAACGATATGCAAAAAGCACTCGGGGGCTCGCGGGACTTACAGAGCATGCCCTTCGCAACGCTCGCCAGCTCTTCCATCACAAATTGTTCGCGATCTGTAGCAAGTTTCTGCTTCAACTTGGAAACATCCGCCATGCCTCGCTGAGCCTTAAGCCTCCGCTCGCCATCCGCGACATGGTCACGGAGAGAAGCAAACATGCTGGCAGCCGTAACCAACGGCTCAGTCGAAGGAGCAGTCCCACTCGACGAACCTCCGCCAGAGTCCACAACCTCGAAACAACAACAAAGCTTTAGAGATAATATCATACCCCACTCGACGATGTATCACACAAATCTTCGAGTGCTCGGGGGCTACTCCCATCGGGAGAATACAAAGTAAGGCCTGATAACAAAACGCTGACACTTTCAAAGCATCTCGATTGATAAAACAAAGTACGGGAATGCATCCCAAGGTTCATTACACACAAAAGCATACATAAAAACAAGATCAACCTAAGGAACTACGGAGGTAGTCCCACTCGCAGCAGGCTTTCCACTACGGCTGCGGGAAACAACCTCAGAGAGCATATTTGCAAGCCTCCCCGCGTGGTCGCCAAAAGGACGAAGCGCTACCTTTTTGCCAAGCGCGTCTCGAGGAAGGTCTTAGTACACCTTCTCTAGGTCACCCGAGACGCCGTGCGCCAAGAAAAACTGGATAGCCGTCTTAGCTCCGCACTCGGTCTACGCAAGGGAGTACTCCTGAAGGGGATCATCCTCGCCCAGGAAAACTTGAAGGAGGCCACCAAGAGTCGGAGGAAATGGCACATCCACGAGCACGTGCTGGTGCAGCTGCGAAAGCACTCGGGAAGCATCACGGATAAGGGAGAAAGCTTTGTTCCCATGCTCCTGCAGCTGAGCGCATGCATCCATGAGTGCGTCAAGCCGAACCGCTCCAGGCAGCTCCAGCCCAACTCCGATGGCACCTAGACAAGGACGAAACAGATGAACATCAGAAGAAAAGAGAAAAAGACGAGCTGCAGTCGAAAGATATTCAAGCGTGACTCACCAGCCAAAGTCTGGGCCAAGGAACGGAGGACGCCGACCAGATCACTGTCGTGCTTCACACTCGCCTCCTCCAGCTGCTTCAAGGCGTCCTGGGCCCCGCGAGACTGTCGGCTGAGTGATTGTGCATGGACTCCAGCTCCTTCCGAGTGGACTCTAGCTCCTTATCAAGGTCTTTTATCCGATAGGAAGCCTCAGCCTTCTCGTATTTCAAGCGACTAACCTAATCTGCAGTATAGAGGGCGCAATTAAAATAACAGTCGCGATCAGGAAGAAACGGAACCAAGGCAAAAAGACGTGTGCCAGCTTATTTTGGAGGATGAGGTCGTCCTGGACGAGCTGGTCGCGTTCTCCTCGAAGAGAAGCACAATCCGCCTCAGCCGAAATAAGCCGACGCCCAAAGGCAGCAAGGGAATCAAGGACGGCCTCCAAAAATTCCGAGAAGAGTTAGAAGGATATCACTTGAGCCTATACATGACTGTACACAGTCAAGTATAGCCTCGGGGGCTACTCCCATCGGGAGCACTTCCGTGCACCCGATGAAAACCAAAATCAAGAAACAAACCAGAAAAGAAATTCTCGACTTTAGTCCATAGCAAACTGCGAGCAATTGACTATAGACTCGGGGGCTAATCCCATCGGGAGCACTATCGTGCACCCGATAAAAGAAAAAAGGGCAAAACAAGACGCAAGAAAAATGAGAGCACTTTACCTTGCCCTGAGCGGTGGACAAGGGATCAGCGGAACTAGCCGAGATCTCTCTGCTCGCCGACTCCCCGACGTCTCCAAGCCGTCCACCCGCAAAGCCAGGCATCCCGTACTCGGGAACGTCGACTGCCTTTACTAGGCTTGGAGGTCTTCGAGTGAGATCCACAGCTAGGGCAGGATCTGCGGCAGCCTCCTTCCTCTTTACAGATGGAGTCGAGGAAGCAAACTGATCCGCGCGGATGGTCGCAAGGCTGCTGCAAGAATCAGAATCAGAAGAAAAATAAAAGAAGGCAAATCCATGACCAAGGAGGTAACACACGAAGCTTACTCATCCTCGTCATCATCGTCGAGCATGTCAGGATTCCAGGCAGTGGAGATCTTTGACTGACGAATGGCAGGAGGAAGCACGTTGAGAGGAGTTACTCAGAGAGGGTCGACCTCCGCGACATGATGATCACTCAAGGAGATATCCTTGGAAGTGACTTCAGTCTCCTCCGGCTTGCAGTTCTTGCGACGATTAAGCTGTTCGTCGTCCGACTCTTCCTCCTCCTCCACCTCCTCTAGCTCGGAGCTCGACTCGGTTCCGCGATGCTAACCTCGGGAGGAGCCTCAACGTTGCTCGCCAGAAGATCCGAGATACCTTCGTCCACAGAAACTGGCGGGTAGCACGTGGCCACGTCCTGATTCTGCAAAGTCAAAGAAAATAAAAGGAAGGGTTTTCAGTCGACGAAACCCTAAGCAAGAAGAAACAAGAAGCGAAGGAGAACGTTAGGGGACTCACCTCAGTCGGGGGGTTCTCTGCTTCGAATGGGTTGAGAGGGCACGCCGTGTAGTCCTCTCCCTTCTTCAATTTGGTGATAGCCGCGATCTTCTTGTCGAATTCTGCATTCGAGATAATATCGTCGCACGTGCGGCTCCGGTCGTCGACGCCCGTGTACTCCCACAGGGTGGTCCGCCTCTCTTGAAGAGGCTGGACCCTCCGGCGCAGAAACACACCTGCTATGTGTATCCCGTTCAGCGGAATCCCAGCTCCTTGTCGCAGAAGCGCTCAATCTTGGCGAGCAGGGGGCGACGACATTGCTTTCTTTGGCTGAGAGTGAGTGCATCCAAGACTTCCGCCGCTTCAAAACAGCGAATGGCTGGAATTCGGGGACGCCACCCGCGCTGTCATCCACGACGTAGAACCACTTTCGGCGCCACCCTAGGACGAATCAACGAAGTTCATCTCTAAGTAGGGGATGTCCTTGTTCGCCTGAATCACATAGCCTCCGGTCCTCAGCGGCTCGCCAGTTCTTTCGCCTAGCTGCTTATTCTCTAGAAAAATCCTCACTTGGAAGATGGCCTTCCACAACCCCCAGTGCGGGCGAATGCCAAGGAAGCAATCTCAGAGCACGATAAAGCACGAGATGTGATGTATCGTGTTAGGGGGAAGATCATGCAGTTGTATGCCGTAGACATACAACAACCCGACGAGAAAAGGGTGGAGGGGGAAAGACAAACCTCGGGCAACATGCTCCGAGAAGGCGAGGCGCTCGGTGGAGAGGGGGTTGGGCATCTCCTCCTTCTTCGCGGACATGTGCACGCGCTTGGAGCTCTCCAGGGGAAGCATCCCCTACCTCTGCATCTCGATGATGCTTTTCTTCGTGGCGTCCGAAGGACGCCAATCGCCCGTCTTCTTAGCCGGGGCCGACGCGGAGGCGCTCGCCACTTCTTTGCCGGACGCTGCAGCGACGCCGCGTTTCTTCGCTCCCGCTATTGGAGAGTGCTTCGGTGCTCACAAAGAAGAAGGTGTGCGCGAGGGAGGAGGAAGACGAATGAGAGCCAGGAAATTTACCTTTTCCCTAAGGCACAGTACTTATACCCGCACCAGGCCGATCTGAGCCGTCGATCTACGAACGTGGCGCCCATCGCCACTGCCACGTGTGAAGCGGAAACGAAGAGACACGGGCGGTTACCCCTGCACGATCTTTATGAAAAGATTGCGCGTATTTACAGCGCGCGGCCAGCGGAAAAACCGGGACATGACCGCTCGTTTTCGGTCAAAAAGCCGACAAGATGGGACCGCGTGCTCTGCCCCACTTCATCACGTCCCATTAGGAGCATTCGGAGCAGTCGAGTGCGCGGTGACGTCACTGCGTACCTCATGACACGAAATCTCTTTCGTATGAGCATCAGGACGTGACATATCTTTTGCATGGGCACCCTGACACGAAATATCTTTCGTTTGGGCATTTCAACACTAAATATCTTTCATATAAATACATTGACACAAAACTTATTTTGTATAAACTTCATAACGCGAAATCTCTTTTACACAAGATCAAGAAAAATAAGATTGCCTCACTCGAAGGATTGCAGAAGTGCGACTAAGGTAAAATCGCGAGTGTGTGGCTCCCGCAACTCTACCTCACGATGTAATTACACATCATTTTAATCCTGGATCGTTCGGCCTACTAGGCACATGTGGATGCCGTATTCTTTGGAGTACGAAGGTAAGACCCAAGGATCTCTCCTATGGGCCTGGAATCGCACTCGAGCTGCGTCCTCTAGTAAACTTTCTGTGTCAACAACACGGAGAAAAATCCTAGTGGACGCGCCGGGTACCCCTTTTAAAGGTTAAGTTCGACTCGATAATACCTCCACGGCCCAGTCGCAACGATCACCTTGCCGAATTCGAGTCGGAGGTCTCGAATTCATGTAGGCCAGAACTGTTTTTGCCCTAGATGCAATTAATTGGCCCTGATCTTTCGGGAGAGCCAAGCGACTGAGCCGTATTCTTTTGCGAAAATAGCCAACACAAGGCGCATTTACCACTCGATGCTCGAGTACATGAGCACCTCGCATGCAGGGTATACACCCTTAAAGACAGGCGATTGAATGACCAAGAATCTAAGAACGAACTTTGAGTGCTTACCCGACTATTCTCAGTTGAATAAACACTCAGGGTCTACTGACGTGGGGATGACTCCTGGACCTGTCGGGTGAGCCTACCCAGTACAAGGCCCAAGACCGAGGCCCAAGGCAAGGCGTTGTCCCAATGTTCTAGAAGGCCCCGTATAGGCCCACCCGTAGGACTTGCGGGCCGAGAAGGAAAACTCCTACCGACCTAGAGCTAGGGTTTGTAACCCCCCCGACACGGTTTGATACCTAGACACCTATAAAAGGCTAGGAGAACCACCGAGGAGGATCCAGTCTACTTCTCATCACCATAGCCATAAGCTCAAGATCAATCTCTCGGCTTGCGCACCCACCTTTGTAATCGATCTACTGATAATACAGATCTCAAGAGCAGGTGTAAGGGTTTTACCTCTACGAGGGCCCCGAATCTGGGTAAAATCGTACCCCCTCTTAGTCGATGATTGCCGCCAGCGCCTATTCGTTCTCTTAATCAAAACCCTACCGGATCATCCGAGGGACTTGTCGATATGACTAATCGACAGCAGCTCACAAGATCTAAACTTGGGGTACAAAGTGGAGAGAACAACCATCTAGCTACTGCTATGGACTCGTAGTCCAGGGATGAACTACTCACGCATCACTTCGGAGGAGGGCATGGTGGTGTAGACCCCTCCGGCGATGAATTCCCCTCCTGGCAGAGTGCCGGGGAGAGCTCCAGAACCCTCCCGATCTCGAGATGACGATGACGGTGGCCTCAGGTGTTTCTCAAGAAAAAGTGGGATCAATTTAGGGTTTACGTCTCGGGGGGTATAAATAGGCGAAAGGGCAAAGGCGGTGGAGGCCGGGGGCCCACACCACCCCATGGCACGGCCAGGGGGCGCGCCACCCTATGGTGTGGGCGCCGTGAGGCCCCCCCGGGTCTCTTCGGGACTCCGTGGAACCTTCGGGAATTCTAAGACTTTGGGGCTTCGAATTTTCCAATTCCGAGAATATTTCCAGAACAACTTTTCTAAAACTAAAAACAGCAGAAAACAAGGAACTGGCTTTGTGGCATCTTGTCAATAGGTTAGTCCGGAAAATCGATAAAAATGACATAAAGTGTATATCAAACATGTGGGAAACAATAAGAAAACAACATGGAACATCAGAAATTAAGGATACATTTATGACGTATCATAGACCCCCCCCCCCCGTGATGAATTCCCCTCCCGGCAGGGTGGCGGGGAGAGCTACAGAACCCTCCTAATCTCGGGATGATGATGACGGCAGCCTCGGGTGTTTCTCGGGACGAAGTGGTATCTTTTTAGGGTTGACGTATCAGGGGGTACAAATAGGTGAAAGGGCAAAGGAGGTGGAGGCTTGGGGGGGCACACCACCCATGGCGCGGCCAGGGGCGCCACCCTATGGTGTGGCCCCCATCCGGCCCTCTTCGGGACTCCGTGGAACCTTCGGGAATTCTAGGACCTCCGTACTTTGAATTTTCCAATTCCGAGAAGATTTCCTGAACAACTTTTCTGAAACTAAAAACGGCAGAAAACAGGGAACTGTCTCTGTGGCATCTTGTCAATAGGTTAGTCCGGAAAATCGATGAAAATGACATGAAATGTATAGAAAACATGTAGGAAACAACATGAAAACAACATGGAACATTAGAAATTAAGGATACGTTTATGACGTATCAACATCCCCAAGATTAGTTCCTACTCGTCCTCGAGTAGGAAAACGATAAAAACAAATAATTTCTGAGGTGACATGCTACCAGCATAAACTTGATCATCAATAATGTAAAAGCATAAGTAAGCTGAGATCATAGAACTTCAACACAAGCATGATAAATAGAATTTTAACAGTAAAGCATACCCATCACCTTGCATCATGAGAAGTACCACAAATAAAAGATCATGAATAACAATGCAACGAAAGATATACATTTGTTTCAAGCATAGAGATAACATGGCAAAGTGATATTTAGCTAGTCCTTAAGAGTGGGGCAAAACATAAATGCCAGGACACCTTCAAAGTTCATGAGGAAGACTAGAACATATAATTAGAGAACAAGCAATAACACATCATGAATCATTTAATAATGTTTCTGGAACAAATGCACATAAAACTCAGAATGGCAACTATGCTCTCTCAACTGTGCATAAAGTTAGAAGATGGAGACTCAACATAAAAGTAAAAGAAAGGCCCTTCGCAGAGGAAAGCATGGATCACTCATTTGCTAGAGATTTTATTTTATTAAATAGAGGTACAAAAGTTTTGACGCCCCTCCAATCCATCTTACACAAACCATGTCTAACCGAATCCTCGGGTGCTTGCCAACAATCACATACCATGGAGGAGTGTCTATTTTTCAGAGAGGTGTATGCTTATGTCAACGAATGGTAAACAGAAAATATAGTACTTCACAAGCCAACTAGACTTCACAAGAGCGGCTCCCATAGAAGGATGCATCTGGGTAGAAGGTCATACCTGTTTCTCTTTTGTTTACAAAATTATGCTTTGACTGATAAACCAGGGGCAAAAATAGTGAAGAGAATTTGTTTTTATTAATTTGGTTATGGGCACCCCACTGCCAGCTCTTCTATCATTGGATAAGTGGATGAAGCCACTAGTCCAGGGTGTGAAATTCCAATCAACAAGTGAGAAAGATTCTCTATTTACGTTCTTATGAGCTAAAACATGAGCACAAAACAGGAGTAATTTTGAAAGTTTTAAATGTAACACATAAGCAATTTACTTTGGAGTGGAGGTTAAATAACACATGTAGGTAGGTATGGTGGACACATTTGGCATACTTTGGTTTTTGGGAGTTGGATGCACGATTAGAGATTATACTCATTACAGGTGGAGGCTAGCAAAAGATTGGGAGCGACAAATCAAGAGAGCATAAGAGCCATAATCATGCATATCGACATAAACATCATTAATCAAAGCATAAGTGGTACCACAAGTTCAAAAACTAAATGATCATAGAGGCGATAAGTGACTGGTTCATAGTTATAAACATGGTGTGAGCATGCGCCAAGTCAACCAAATAAAACATTCAAAGGAGAACACCACAAATTTATGCTTCAATATGACAAGAACAACTCATGGTTCTTTCAATGGCACATTAAACACTCTCAGCTATTTGAGGCTAATCATGCTACTAAATAAACACTAGGCTTTAGAATTAAAGTAACATATAGCACGATATGAAAAAGTCTAGCCACAGTCTATACAAGCTTCTACTTGCACCGTTATAAATTCTACTACAAGCAGCGGTTTCTTTTCCCAACAAGCACCATACAAAATATGCTTAAACAAAAACTATCTAAATGCTATAGCAAGAAAACATGAGATTACTCACACAACACTACTAAAACTAATAGCTCTAAATAAGAGATGCAAAGAAAACAAGAGCTAAACATGAATTTTTGCAATAGCTAGAAGAAAATTTAAGAATATGAGCATAACGAGTATTCAAACGAAAAAGCAGAGCGTGTCTCTCTCCCAAACAAGAAATGCTAAGGTCCAACTATATTATTGCAGCAAGGAAAAAAATAAAAGAAAAACAAACAGACGGTCCAAGTAAACTTCATATGATGTGATCGAATAAAAATATAGTTTCACTAGAAGTGACCTGATAGATTGTTGATGAAGAAGGGGATGCATTGGACCCAATCCCTAACGAACGCACGCGGCAGAACAACAGAAAGCCGCACGCCCCTTTTCTCTCACTGGCCAGTGGGGCCCATGGTGACGTTAGTGCTGACGCGGACGCGTCCCCAACCTCTCCCCCGTTTCTCCCGGCAAAAGGCCACACGATTTTCCCCCACGATCGCCACCTCACTGGTGCTCCTCTCTGCACCCCGAGACTCCACTTTAAAACCCCATGCCCCCTCTCCCTTTTGCCTCAAGCCACTTCCGAAACCAGCCCCAGGGCTGACGAATTTCCTCGCCGAAGTTTCTGAAACCGCCGCCCTCCGTCGACGAATCCGGCAAGGTGAGCAAGGGCCAGTACCCGAGAACCTTCCCACTTGGCTCCTCGCTCCACCACGCTCCTCTCTGACCTCTCTGGCACACCTTTTGACACAGCAAACATCCACGCCGTCCACACCGAGGCTCTCCGACGACCGCGCGCCTCCGTCCACCCCTCCTCGTCGTTCCAGGAAGCGCGAGCACGCGTCGTGAAGCTCATCACCCTCGCCGTGATGTGCTGCTTCTTTGCAACGCCTCCATCTAGCTCGAGATCCACGAGAACCCATTCTGGTGAGTTTTCCGAGTAGCGCATCACCGCCTCGCCATTCTCCGGCCACCCCCGGTGAGATTCGAACCCTAGCAGATCTAGACCGTAGGATCTAGATCCAGTGGCCTCTATTATGTCCCTTAAGCGAACCGGTACGCGCCAATAGGATTCTGCCACGTGGCAGCGCCAGTCAGCCCCCCCCCCCCCCCCCCCCCGCCGTTCAAATTGATTTGAATTCAATTTAAAAATCAGAACCATCTGTGAATTTGTAATTTCAATATAAAATCGTATTGATCCAAAAATTATGAGGTTTGAACCTTTAGAAAGCTAAGGAAATTCTCTACCCATTTATAAAAAATATAATGTAGGTTCTGTAGAAATTTTTGGAACATTATTTAAATTGCCAAAACAGCTCAAAAAACACAAATTAATTCATAGATTGAGTTCTACATTTCCAAATTTGATAAAGTTGTAGTCGCTGGATTCCTTAGAACTTGTAGAACACCCTAGAACTAGATAAAATCAAAATTGTATCGTGCACACACTTGTTATTTCAAATTTGGTGAAATCAGTAATATGTTTATAAGTCAAATTCTAGAATGTATTTTTGAGTGAGACTAATTGGGTTGCCTTGATATTTGTGTCCTTTGTCCAGAGACAACAACGTCCAATTTTTATAGAAACATGAATTTGAGTTTAAGATTTAATTTGAGTAAACATCAATTATTGGGCTACTGAAATAGAATAATTAAAACAATTATTGAAATAAATTTTAACCAGAGCCATACACCAACTGAATAAACATCATATGATACCAAATACACCTCAACACTACATTTACCATGTGTAAAACAAAATGATGCATTCATGCATACATACATATTTATGATTGATATTGTTGAGTGGTATGTTTATGTTTGTGTTATCATTGTTTGTTTCGATTTTGGAGAAGACCACTACAACACTTGTGACTGTTGTGCTTGTGTTGGTTGTTGTTTTCAAGGCAAGTGATACTCATGTCCCACTTTTGTTTTACCAATTGCATTAGTGTTTTCAGTAGTATGCATCATAGGTGATTTTATTATTTTCTAAGTATATGCTATGCTGAACACCCAGTAGTGTGTAGACAACCTGAAACCCCTGCTAGGTACTAGTTTAGCTATACTAGAATGTTATCACAACTGTTGTTGTTACTTGTTGGGTTGTGATGATTTGAAAATTGAAAATTAACAACCCAATGAAACACCTGGGTGGATTGGTAATTGCTTGGTTTATGTTGAGTGGCTACTCTGGGCCATGACCATGGTGGATTTAGCCATGGATGTGGTGGTTGTCACCTGAGGGTACACTTGTGGATTGCCACCCAGGAATAAAGAGATATGTAGGTCTTCAATGTATAGTTAGCTTCCAGTGCAGCCTTAAGGTAATATGGGCTCTGCCAAGATTAAGTAAGCTGTGGGGGTTCATCCTGTTGTATGACATGGGGTGGTAGAATTTTAGGAGCAACGAGTCATGCTGGTATGGTTGAATCCCTCTTCCCAAAGATCTCGTCTCATTCTTCTCTCGGGGAGGATGAGTCTCAAGGTGAAAGTGCAGAGTTAAAAACTAAGATCTTAGCCGTGTCCCCGGTTATGGGCAATTTGAGCAAACTAGACAAAGTTGGTGCCGAAGGATCTCCTCATCTTTTCTGAATGAAATAAAACATGGTAAAAATGCCTTCTAAGGCACATGGTGGATTTTTCCATGATGCCACAATCAAACTTTATGGTGGATTTAGCCATGATGATTTACCAAACTTCATGGTGGATTTAGCCATGATGATTTACCAAACTTCATGGTGGATTTAGCCATGATGATTTACCAAACTTCATGGTGGATTTCGCCATGATGAATTAACATTGTTTTCATTTTTATGAAAATGATTTACAAATATAGGACAAAACTGGCTTTATGCAAATAGCCGAGACTCCACCAGCCAAATATCATGTAGCTAGTTATTCCTCAAAACACCCACCATACAAGTGTTACTTGCCAGTACATTGTTTGTACTGACTCCCCTTGTGGTCTGCACATTCCAACGTGCAGGTCATTCTGATGATGAGTAATGGTATAGGATCTCGAGCTTACATTCCAACATGTCTTCCTGTGGCACATGAAGAGAAGGAGGCTCATTGAAGATTGTTTTCCGCTGTGTTTACTTTGAACTTTGTTATTTGGGGCTAGTCCATGTTGACTATGCCAATTGTAAGACTATTTTATTTCTTACCCAATGGATCTACGTTGTAGAATGATGCTATTGTTATGAATATTTTATTTTGTCATGTGTATGCAATCAGTGATCCCGGGAATAGTAGGTACACATTTATTCTACCTTTATTGAAAGGTAGAATGCTACATGTTCTATATAAAATAGTCTCAGAAGTGATGGCCATGCACCTCAGACCAATTTTGGATGATATTATATCAGAAGAGCAAAGTGCTTTCTTTCCCGGAAGATTAGTCACTGACAATGTCCTTATAGCCTACGAATGCATTCACTATCTGAAAAAAGGGAAGAGTGGTGCCTGTGCTATTAAGCTAGATATGGCCAAAGCCTACGATCGGGTGGAGTGGGCCTCCTTGAGGATGGTTATGCCGAAACTTGGCTTCTCAGAGTGGTGGATTGTGAGGATAATATCTTGTGTTGAGACGGCCTCCTTTTCTATCCGTGTCAACGGTTCTTTCTCGGATGTCTTCAATCCGACAAGGGGCATCAGATAGGGAGACCCTATTAGCCCATACAATGTTTCTTATTTGCTCAGAAGGTTTAACATATCTTTGAAATATTTTGGTGCAGGTTACTTATCTAAGGGTATCAGAGTGGGAATCCATGTCCCCTCGATCTCTCACTTATTTTTTGCGTACTGATGGCGTGTAGACACACGTTCGTTGGGAGAACCCAAGAGGAAGGTATGATGAGCACAACAGCAAGAATTTCCCTCGGTAAGAAACCAAGGTTTAATCGAACCAGTAAGAGAAAGAAATCACTTCTGAAGGTTGTTGACAACTGATTTGGTAGGGCGCACTACCAGGCTCAGCAGCAACGTGGAATCTACACACAACACAACCAAGATACTTTGCCCCAACGAATCAGTGAGGTTGTCAATCTCACCGGTTTTGTTAAAAACAAAGTATTATACGTTGATGACCCACAAGTATAGGGGCTGTATCATAGTACTTTCGATAAATAAGAGTGTCGAACCCAACGAGGAGCATAAGGTGTTGACAAGCAGGTTGGATAGAGGATTCACTGTAAACACTAGCAAACAGGTTTTTCGAGGTTTTTGATATAGCAGATAAATAAAGTGCGAGTAAATAAAGTACAGTAAATAATATTGCAGCGAGTGGCCCAATCCTTTTGAGAGAAAAGGACAAGCCGGTTGTACTACTTATGACTACCAAACATTCTCGAGGACATGGGAATTTCGTCAAGTGCGTTCGCTTCATTACGGTTGATTAATATCCATTGGTTTGTGAAGTGTTGTGTGGGTGAACCTATGCTAATGCACCGCCCAACTAAGACTAATACATACTTGTGATTATACCCCCCATAAGCATCCTCAAATACAAAAAAGTAATTAAGATAAATCTAACCACATCCTTAAAACTCCAGGATTCTACGCTCCCTCGTGCATTGGTTTCCTAACGGGGGTTTAGGTTTCTGTCACAATTAGTAGAAAAATACACAATGCATCCTCCTAGGACCATAATGGTGAAGTATCATGTAGTCGACGTTCACATGACACCACTAGAAGAATAGCACCACAACTTAAATACTGAACCACCAGATATTACTTCAACATAACTTCACTACTAACATCATGACTTCTCCCATGTCCTCAAGAACTAAACGAACTACTCACAAGACATCATATGGATCATAATCAGAGGTGATATAATGGATGATAACAATCTGGTCATAAAATGCTAACACCAATAAATCTCACAAGCATCAACTACTAACAAGTAATCCACACCGAGAGAGAGATCTAATGTAAAACAATGATAGAGGCCCCTAATTGTTACATCGGGATGACGGTGGATGACGAGGGTGATGGTGCTGGTGGTGATGATGATGATGATGATGATGACGATCTTGATGATGTCCGGAGTGATGACGGTGACGATGGTGATGATTTACCCTCTCCGGAGAGGAGTTTCCCCGGCAGATTTCTCGCTACCAAAGAGCTATTCTCTCTCGGGTGTTTTCCGCCCTGAGGTGGGGGCGGAATAATTCTTCGATGATGGTATGGGGCTTAGGGTTCTCTCGGGGTCAAGTATGCGAAAAATATCGACCAGAGGTGGGCCAGGGTGGCCACACCATGTGGCGGCGCGGCCAAGGGGGGGCGAGCCACCCCATGGTGTGGGCCCCCCTCCAGCTCTCCTCGTGGCTGGCTCCCTCTTCTATACTTCTAAGATACCTCCGATGTCCCCCCTCTTCTTATGATCTTCTGAAATAGGGTATCCTGATGGTGTTTTTTCCATCAGATTTTTGGTCCCCGTGTTTATTCTCCAAAAATTATAAAACATGCAAAATAAGATAAAAATAACATAAGTGATGCATCATAACATGAAATATATCGATGAATAACACAAAATAACAATATAAAATAATGATGCAAAATGGACATATCAACTCCCCCCAAGCTTAGACCTTGCTTGTCCCCAATCGAAATTGAACTCAGTAAACATGACCATAGGTTTATGGAATGAGGTGTCGATAAATAAAATACGGACAAGAGGCATCACCTCTACAAAGAAAAATTCATTTTAGACAACAACTTCCTCTCATATAATCAAACTTGAAACAAGTAGAGGAAGAACAAAGGTGCAGAAAGTAAATCAAAATTGGTGAAGGCAAACTTCGTTCTTGGTCAGAGTACAATTAACAGTGTACTTATCTTTCGACCAGAGTCTTTATACTAGAGCTATATTGCAGAGTTTACCATGCTCAATTATAACGGTCTCTTTGCAAACATTGGTAACTTTCAAACTTGTATTCAAACATATAAAAGAATTTGTAGAAACAAGGAAGAATAAAGAACATGATTGAGAAAATCAACATGTAGCTGGATGAATCACAACAACTCAAATGCTTGCTTAGACAGAAAGAAGTAGGTTTACGGACTCAACATAAATGCAAAAGATAGACCCTTCGCAGAGGGAAGCATTGATCACTCATGTTCTAGAGCTTTTATTTTGTAAAACAGAGGTATAAAATGGTTGACACTCCTCCCAACCTTTCTTACACAAACCATGGCTAACCGAATCCTCGGGTGCCTGCCAACAATCACAAACCATGGAGGAGTGTCTAAATTTTGAGAGGTGTATGTTTATGTCAACGAATGGCAAACATAAAATACAGTACGTCACAAGCCAACTAGACTTCACAAGAGCGGATCCCATAGAAGGACGCAACTGGTATAGAAGGTCATTGTTGCTTGTGATGGCGACCGTGGCGGGAGGAAGTCTTCTTATATATGTTTGTTTGGTCCCCGGCAACGGCGCCAGAAATTCTTCATCGTTTGCAGAGTTGACTTTAAATCCCTAGCAATGGTGCCAAAAATTCATGCTACAGAAACTATGGATGGTGCGTTGGGAACCCCAAGAGGAGGGTGTGATGAGTGCAACAGTAAGAATTTCCCACAGTTAAGAACCAATGTTATTAATCCAGTAGGAGAAAGAGGATCTTCGGAAGGTTGATTCCACCGACGATGGTGATGGCGTCTCACCGGTGTCGGCAACAACGCGGAACCTGCACACAACACAACCAAAATACTTTGTCCCAACGGTACAGTGAGGTTGTCAATCTCACCGGTCTTGCGGAAAACAAAGATTAGACGTATAGTGTGGAAAATAATGTATGCTTGCAGTACGTAAAGAAAGTAGGGAATTGTAGTGGTTTGTTTAGAAATGTAGGAAAATGGACCGGGGTTCATAGATTCACTAGTGGTGTCTCTCCATAAAAGATAGCATGCTGGGTGAACAAATTACAGCTAGGCAATTGACAAATAAAGGTTGCACCGTAGTGCACATTCATGACATGATGACTACTATGATATTTAGTGCGGGCATTACAACAATATACATAGACAGTAATCCAACTGCAACTATGACTAATAATCCACCCTCAGGTTATCATCCAAACCCCCTTAGGTATTAAGTTGCAAGCAACAGATAATCATGCTACTCAATGGAACATTAAACATGGTGTATGAGCTTCCAGATTCAGCTATTAGTGACTGGTTCATAGTCATAAACATGGTGTGAACATGCTCCAAGTCAACCAAATAAAACATTAAAAGGAGAATACCATAAATTTATGCTTTAATATGACAAGAACAACTCATGAATCTTTCAATGGAACATTAAACACTCTCAGCTATTTGTGGCTAATCATGCTACTCAATAACCACAAGGCTTTAAAACTAAAATAACATCTAGCATGATACGAAAAAGTTCTAGCCACAGTCTATACAAGCTTCTACTTGCACCATTAAAAATTCTACTTCAAGCAGCAGTATATTTTCCCAACAAGCATCATACAAGATATGTTTTAACAAAAATACTCTTCAAGATAAAGCAAGAAAAAATGGGAGTACTCACATAACACTACTAAAACTAACAGCTCTTGATAAGAGATGCATGCAAACATGAGCTAAATAAATGCAGCAGCCAGACAAAGATTAAGAATACAAAGTATTCCCATGAAAAAGCGGAGCGTGTCACTCTCCAATAAAATAATGCTGGGGTCCAAACAAGCTTATTGCAAAAATAAAAACAAACTGAAAGAAAAAAAAGTCGCTTCAAGTGAAGCACATAAGATGTGACCGAATAAAAATATAATTTCACTACAAGTGACCTGATAATTTGTCGGTGAAGAAGGGGATGCCTTGGGCATCCCCAAGCTTAGACGCTTGAGTCTTCTTGCAATTTGCTGGGATGTACCACCGGGGCATCCCCAAGCTTAGGATTTTCACTTTCTTGATCTCGTCATATCACCCTCTTCTCTTGACCCTTGAAAACTTCCTTCACACCAAACTTCTCACAATCTTCATTAGCAACGTTAGTGCAATCGAAATAATAAATTCATATGGTTCAGTTTCAAAACAAGCCTATCACTAATAAACACATCATATATTGTCACAACTTCTTTTAAAACTCTTTTTTCTCAAAAAAAAACACACCAAAAGAAAGAGATTAAGATGCAAATGCAATTATTGGCAAAAATCTGTCAAAACGGGACAACAGGTAAAGATGATTTTTTTCGAAAATCTTATGTTTCTCAAATAAAAAAGTGGTCAAATAAGAAAAGTTGCGTATATAGCCCAGGATTACGCAAAAAAAACTCAGGTCATTTTGAATTTTCCGTGATTTTATATGAAATTAACAGTGGACAACAGAAATCTCTTTCCTGTGCAGAAATCCGAAATATAGCCTCAACTTTCCACTAGAGACTTTACTTGGCTCAACAAAAACACAAAATAAAAGATACAGCGGGGTTTCTAAGAAAATAGACAACACCCAGTTGCAAAGAAAACAAAAAAAACAAAGGAAAACGGGTAGAAAACGGAGAAATAAAACGGGTTGTCTCCCGATAGCGCTTTTCTTTAACGCCTTTCAGCTAGGCACATAAAGCCAGAAGATGCTCACATAAGAAGTATGAATTAAGCAAAAGAGAGCATAAAGAAGCAAGTATAAATTAAATTTAATTCTAGTTCACTTCCTATGCATAGGAATCTTGTAAAGAAATAAATTAAAGAAGCTCAAACTAGAAATCATGGGAAGGTAGAACAGGAGCAACTTCAAAACTTTCAACAAAAAGAGAGGTGTATTAGTAACGTGAAAATTCCTACAACCATATTTGCCTCTCCCATAATATTTTTCAGTAGCATCATGAACAAACTCAACAACATAATTATCACATAAAGCAAGTTTTTCAAGGTCTAAAAGCACACAATTCATATCAAGCTCAAAAATAGTGGGATCAAAATTTTAAATCAGCTCTTCTTTTCCCCCACTTTTAGCAATAGCAAAACAAGATAGTTGGTCACTCTTAAAAGGTATAGGACACATTATAGCTATCCTATTTTTAGTAGCATTATGATTTATAACATCAAGTAACATAGGACCATCATCAAGAGCATTATCATAAGATTTATCCAAGTAGCATGGATTATCATAAATAACAGTAGCAATGTCATTCTCACAAGTTTCATTCATAGTAGTATCAAGGTCACAAGTATAGCAAGTATCAATTTCATCAAATAATGTATGAGTTAAAGAGTTACTGTCATTGGGAGGTTGACATGGGTAGCTCCATTCTTCCTCCTCTCGATCATCACTCTCCTCCTCTTTTTCATCTAATGAGCTTCCAGATTCAGCAATTTCTTCTTCCATAGGATCCTTCAAGGCATTAGTCTCTTCCTTAGGTTGAGAGCATTTATTAAGATATTCCATTATGTAGTAATTATGATCCTTGTAATTATCAAAGAAATATTCAAGTATAGCATAAATCTCGTATTTATAAGGTGCATCATCAATATTTTCAAGCAAATAGGCAATTTCGAATGCACCCTTCCAAGCAATAAATTCTTCAATTTGTTCCACATCATATAATACATAATTTACCTTAACATAAGAAGATATGATAACATTATCATTATACTCACATTGAAAAGGGAGGTGTTTATACCTCCTACATCAGCAAGATTTATCAAAGCAATAAGTAACATTATAAGTAGAGCATAAGTTTTTAGCATAGTCATAAGTGTATTCCTTTTTGTGACAAGCGGTATTCCTTATAATATTTTTGTTGTTCATCTGTGAACCCACTTTCCTATAAGATCTAGTTTCAAAGACATCAACCATTGATAGCAAGCTAGATAAAGCAAAAAATAACAACTAGAATAAAAAAAATTGTGTGTTTTTTATAAAGAGAAGAAAAAAAGACAAAAAATAATAACAAGACAATAAACAAAATAAAGAGGTTGAGAGTGAGAGACTCCCCTTGCTAGAAGACTTCTTTCTCCCCGGCAACGGCGCCAGAAATTCTTGTTGCTTGTGATGGCGACCGTGGCGGGAGGAGTCTTCTTATATATGTTTGTTTGGTCCCCGGCAACGGCGCCAGAAATTCTGGATCGCTTGCAGAGTTGAATTTAAATCCCTAGCAATTCTGCCAAAATTCTTGCTACAGAAACTATGGATGGTGCGTTGGGAACCCCAAGAGGAGGGTGTGATGAGTGCAGCGGTAAGAATTTCCCTCAGTTAAGAACCAACGTTATCAATCCAGTAGGAGAAAGAGGATCTTCGGAAGGTTGATGCCACTGACGGTGGTGATGGCGCCTCACCGGTGTCAGCAACAACGCGGAACCTGCACACAACACAACCAAAATACTTTGTCCCAACGTTACAGTGAGGTTGTCAATCTCACCGGTCTTGCTGAAAACAAAGATTAGACGTATAGTGTGGAAAATAATGTATGCTTGCAGTAAGTAAAGAAAGTAGGGAATTGTAGTGGTTTGTTTAACAGTGTAGGAAAATGGACCGGGGTTCATAGGTTCACTAGTGGTGTCTCTCCATAAAAGATAGCATGCTGGGTGAACAAATTACAGCTAGGCCATTGACAAATAAAGGTTGCACCGTAGTGAACATTCATGACATGATGACTACTATGATATTTAGTGCGGGCATTACAACAATATACATAGACCGTAATCCAACTACATCTATGACTAATAATCCACCCTCAGTTTATCATCCGAACCCCCTTAGTTATTAAGTTGCAAGAAACAGATAATCACATTAAGCAATGTGTGTAATGTAAGAAATGATTGTACACGCGGGCACTCACACCGATGTTTTCTCCCTAGTGGCAACAGCACATCCCTCCCCCCATCACGTTTCTGTCACTCGAGCACAGGCGAAAAGGAGGCATGAACCCACTATCGAGCATAAATACTCCCTCTTGGAGTCACTAGCAACTACTTGGCCAGAGCAACCACTAGCAACGGAAAGCATGCAAGATCACAAATAACATATGCAATAAAGACTATAATCAACTTGGCATAAGTTCAATATTCATCGGATCCCAGCAAACACGGCACATAGAGTTACATAAGAACAATCTCGATCATGTTAGGCAGTTCACGAGATCTAAACATGGAGGCATAGGAGGAGAAGATAACCATCTAGCTACTACTATGGACCCGTAGTCCAAGGATGAACTACGCACGCATCACTCTGGAGGCAGACATGGTGATGAAGAAGCCTCCGGTGATGATCTCCTCTCCGGCAGGGTGCCGGGAGACAGCTTCAGAACCCCCTGATCTAGGGTTGACGACGACGGCGGCTGTGGAACTTCTCGGGGATTTTTGATCGGGTGTCTAGGGTTTTCCATTCGGGGGGAATAAATAGGCGAAAGGGAAAACGCGGTGGAGCCCTGGGGGGCCCACACCACCCCCTGGCGCGGCCAAGGGGCGCGCCACCCCATGGTGTGGGCCCCCTGGTGCCCGTCTTCGACTCCTCTTCGGTCTTCTGGATGCCTCCGGGGAAAATAGGAACTTCGGGATTTGTGGGGTCCAATTCCGAGAATATTTCTAGAACAACTTTTCGGAAATAAAAAACAACAGAAAACAGGGACTGGCACTTGACATCTTGTTAATAGGTTAGCCCCGGAAAACTTGTAAAATGACATAAAGAAGGGAGAAAACATGTAGCAATTGGCATAATATCATCATGGAGCATCCGAAATTATAGATACTTTGGAGACGTATCAGTCATCCCTCTTTCTCTTTTGTTTACACAATTATGATTTGACTGATAAATCAGGGACAAAATAGTGAAGAGAATTGGTATTATTATTTGGGGCTAGGAACCCCGCTGCCAGCTCTTCTAGCATTTGGATAAGCGGATGAAGCCACTAGTCTAGGGTGTGAAATCCAATCAACAAGTGAGATAAAGATTCTCTATTTGTGTCCTCATGAGATAAAACAGGAGCAAAAAACAGGTGTAAATTTTGAAGGTTTAAAGGTAGCACACAAGCAATTTACTTGGAGTTGCGGTGAAATACCACATATAGGTAGGTATGGTGGACACAAATGGCAAGGTTTTGGGGCTCAAGGTTTGGATGCACGAGAAGCATTCCCTCTCAGTACAGGTTTTTGGCTAGCAAGGTTGGGTAGCAAGCATAAGAATCAAAGTAAAACAAACAAAAACATATATGATCAAGCCAATCATCTAATCTTGCTTGAAGGTGCAAACAAACTTATTTGAGAATACTGAGCTTATGGGCTAACAAGAAAGAAAGATCATGGAATAATATATCTACATGCAACTCCCTCTTTTCTACTTAAGTCTCAATGAATTGTTGCTACTAACCAATGCTAAGTTTGCCAAAACCAACTATATTATATTGAAGCTCCAACATTGATACAAATACTAATAACAAGATCAATCACATAACAAAAATTCCAAACTAAAATAAAGTGAAACAAGTAGATGATGAAACTTCTCATTAATATTTCATTACGGCAACTCAACCAAGAGATACAACAATAACCAACTAAGGAGCAACGCTTCCAAACTGCAAACCATACTATATGATATTTCCTCTACTCACGATATGACTCTACTAAAAGGTAAAAGGGTGGAAGATAAAGGTGATACCGCGACACTCCCCCAAGCTTGGAACATGCCAAGGGGATGCCAAAACCAATGACGAATCAATTCTCCGGTGCTGGTGGTGAATCCTTCTTGATGAGCTTATCAATTGATTTCTTCAGATCTTCAATTGCAAAAATAAGAATACGCATCACCTCCGTATTGTGATCAATACGGTTTGCGTGCTTGTCACACGGCAAATTCCAGCCATCAAGATTTTTCCCCCCACACTTCCTTAGGTTGAGAGTGATGCGGGCATCTAGTGGTTAGCACGCTAGGACAATAAATTACGATGTATAATGTCTAAGGCTTGCAAGCCGCATGTGTTGGCTGAGCCTTTCTAAATGGGCTGGTTTGTATCCAGTTTGAGTCCAGTTAAGTTAGAAGTTGGTTTGGGCATGTCCAACCGACTAGGGATTGGCCTCTTATATAAAGGAGACAGTAGCTAGGGTTTCGAAGGATCAAAATTTTGAGAGTTTAGACACGAGTAGTGTATCGCGTGTAGCATCCCTCTAGGGACGGTGCTGCCGTGTATCCAGATTAAATAAAGTTGCATGGAGGTTGTTGTGTGCATCAAGAATTATCAGGCTGTGGTTTAAGGCGTGGTGATCATCATCACATTGCTTTCTGGATTTGTTCCTCTTTCTCAGGTTGCGTTCATCGCATGATTGAAAAAATTATCTATTTTGTTGACTCGTTATGAAAGATGGGAGTAAAACCTACGGATCATCAAGTTGATCCATATCATATGGTATCAGATTTCTAGGTTACTAACGGCGAGTTCTTATTAATTGATCTACTGGTTTGTTTTGAGACAAGTTGATCCGCAGATAGCTTGCTACCAAGGAGATTCTGCTGGAGGAGCTAGAGTTTCTGCGTTTGTTGTTTCTGCTCGGAATTTGCATCGAGCGCGGAGGAGCCGTCGTGCCACGTTTCCCAGTTGACGCTATGGTCGATATCACGACCAAATCTTCGATTGCTTCTGTTTCTGTTCAATACAAGCTGGGAGTCCTTACTTGATATGATTGGTAGATCAGATCTGTTAGGAAAACAAAATAAAGAGGAGAAGCAACGGGGATTGGAACGGAAAGGCTGCAACTCAAAAGGAAATTACCAAATTGGTAACGCATCCAATTGGTACTACTCGGTTTGGCAGGATTAAAAAAAGAATAGAAAGAGTTTGGCTCATACTTGATTGGTACGTACTCTGTTTTCCTAGGCGTAGGTCTTGGCAGCACTGTTTAAGAAAAAAAAGGAAATAGAACGTGGATTGGAATGATCGGATTGGACTGTTATACGTGATTATTTCCTTCCCTTGGTATGTGAATATATTGGCCTTCTACGAGTACTACTGCCCTGTCTAGTTTGTGTGCTATTACCGTTTGGGGTTTGGAGACACTCCCTGTTTTCATCATGTCGAAACATTCTGAGACAACATTTGATGTAGCTGCCGAAATTACAAGCGCTCATGCACATGCTAATCGTGATTCGGCACAGTTAGTCAAACCTATGTGGGTGATATTTGCGGAACTTGAGGCGAGGCTAGCTTCTATTAAAAAGAGGTCCGAACAAATAGCAGCAGTTCAGAGGGACGTTGACAAGATGGAAGAAGTCGTACCGTTGAGGGGGCTGAATATGCAACTCAAGCGGGCACATACTGATACTTGCACGACCATTGATAGCGGACAGCGATGGAATTTATTTCAAACACAGTGCATGATCAAGGGCAAGGCGTGCAACTTGATCATCGATGGAGGTAGCTGTACCAATGGCATTAGCAAGGCAATGGTGACTTCCTTGGGTTTGTCCACATGGCGTATTCCGGAACCTAAACATCTCGAGTGGTTGAATAGTTGCGGTATGCTGAAGGTTACACACAGAGTGCGAGTGCCATTTATAGTCGGTGAGTATGATGATGAGGTGCAGTGCGATGTGTTGCCATTGGAGGTGTGCGGATTGCTACTTGGGCGTCCATGGCAGTATGATCGTGATGCTATGCATGCTGTGAGATCAAATATATATTCTTTTGTGCATGGTGGTAAACAGAGGATGTTGAAACCGATGACCGATGAGAAGATCCGATATGATGTGGTGCTGACTGTGCGCAAGGAAAAAGTGCACAAAATGTCATTGCAGTCGAGGACAATCAAGATTTAAAAGGAGGTGCATGATGCGGGGAGCATCAAGACACATGTTGATTCAGCTGTGCAGGTAGATGACACGCCTTTTGTGCATGTTGGTGACCAGCCAGTTGAACTCCTACCTCTTAGTGATGAGACGACGGTTGATGTAGCGTGTTCTACACGTCCAGTTTTTGTCGACAAGGGCGTTCAGACCGAAAATGTTCGTGTTGTTCATCGTTCGGTGCTTGTGGAGGGGCGGGTACTAGACCGCAAAATTGTTAGAGGAGATGTGCGAAACGTTGGAATAGTTGTGCGTATGCACACGGGCAAGGATGGACGTGTTCGTCAGTTGTGTGTCCTGGGTATTGCACCCGTACATGGTCGTGCTCCGAAGATACATCCCAAAGTGAAAGATACTCCAATAAGCATTGAGAAGAAGAAGAAGGAGGTAACGCGCCAATTTATTCGTATATGGAGAAGAAAGGAGGCGTCAAAAACCATGTCAAGTTCAGCTAGCAGCGAGGGAGGAGATGATGTGGTAGTTCGGCACAACTTGACGATGGAGACGAGTCATGTCGATGTGAAGATTCAATGCCACACACGCTGGAGAAGATCTTTCGGCGTTGAGGACAACGCCTTCCTAAGAAGGGGAGGATGATACGGACATCTAGTGGTTAGCACGCTAGGACAATAAATTACGATGTATAATATCTAAGGCCTGCAAGCCGCATGTGTTGGACGAGCCTTTCTAAATGGGCCGGTTTGTATTCAGTTTGAGTCCAGTTAAGTTAGGAGTTGGTTTGGGCCTGTCCAACCGACTAGGGATTGAGCTCTTATATAAAGGAGCTAGTAGCTAGGGTTTGGGAGGATCAGAATTTTGAGAGTTTAGACACGAGTAGTGTATCGCGTGTAGCATCCCTCCAGGGACGGCGCTGCCCTGTATCTAGATTAAAGAAAGTTGCGTGGAGGTTCTTGTGTGCATCAAGAATTATCAGGCTGTGGTTTGAGGCGTGGTGATCATCATCATGTTGCTTTCTGGATTTGTTCCTCTTTTTCAGGTTGCGTTCATCGCGTGATTGGAAAAATTATCTATTTTGTTGACTCGCTGTGAAAGATTGGGGAAAAACCTACGGATCATCATGGTGATCCATATCAGAGAGCTTTCTTTATCTGCACGGTTAGAATGATCCATATCCCAGCAAGAAGGCAACCTTGACTCGGGTACCCTCATATATTCATACTCATGAATTAAAGTATGGAAAGGTCTCTTAATACTTGAAAGTGGAATATTTGGGATAAAAAGTGACATCGGGACCTCCATCCAGTGCTCGTCCTCGCAGTTTGCTTGGAAGGTTTTGCAACCACTCCAATGCTTGCGATGGTGGCGCGTGGACGCACTCGTGGGTTTTCTTCTACATCTCCTTCAGCTCCACTCTCGATCTCCTCCTCCGGCTTCCGGTCTTGGAGATCATTTTCCTTCGGTCCCTTCCCCTTGTTGTTGTTGGCGGAGACCATGATGCTTCTAAAACTGACAACAGATCCTGGCAGAAACAACTCGAAACATAAACATGATGAGAAAACGATATACGGACCTCGGGGGGTCAGAGCGTTATATAGCACAAATATGCGTAACAAAGGAAAGTCCAGGTCGAAAACGAGTCGGAGAGGGGCTCCGGGGCTCCCGCGCCATAGGGTGGCGCGGCCAAGGGTGGGTCCACGCCCCCTCATGGTGTGGTGCCTCCGGGCACCTTCTCTAACTCCTCTTCGGCTCGGTACTTTTTTATATTTTCCAAAAACTAATAATTTATAACTGAAAAGGTATTTCGCGAACTTTTTCTTAACAGAGCTGTTACCTATTCCAAAACAAACTCTGCAGATTCTGGAATCTTCCCCCTAATGAACTTCTTCGGAGTCATTACTTCAATAACATCCACATCTTCATCATAGGAATCCCAAGAAATATAATGTTTGAGTATTTGTCCATTTACCACTTGTGTAGTGTTATCTTTGAGGGAAGCAATTTTGATTGCACCCGAACGATACACTTCTTCAATAATATAAGGTCCTTCCCATCGGGAGGGTAATTTTCCTGCAAAAAATCTGAGACGAGACGGATACAATAGAACTTTCTCACCAACATGAAACTCTCTTTTAAGGATTCTTTTATCATGCCATTGTTTAACTTTCTCTTTAAAGAGCTTGGCATTTTCATAAGCTTCACATCTCCATTCATCTAAATGATTCAAATCAAGCATTCTTTTCTTACCAGCAAGTTCAAAATCTTTGTTTAATTCTTTCACTGCCCAATAAGCTTTGTGTTCTAATTCTAAAGGCAAGTGACAAGCTTTTCCATAAACCATTTTATAGGGAGACATACCCATAGGATTTTTATAAGCAGTTCTATAAGCCCATAAAGCATCATTCAACTTATCTGACCAATTCTTTCTAGATTTATTAACAGTATTTTGCAAGATAGATTTAATTTCTCTATTTGATAATTCTACTTGCCCACTGGTTTGAGGATGATAAGTTGAGAAAATTCTATGATTAACATCATATTTAGCAAGGGTCTTTCTAAAACCACAATGAATAAAATGAGAACCTCCATCAGTCATAAGATATCTAGGCACACCAAACCTAGGGAAAATAACATCTTTGAGCATTTTTATAGAGGTCTCACCATCAACACTTTTAGTAGGTATAGATTCTACCCACTTAGTAACCTAATCAACAGCAACAAGAATATGAGTGTAACCATTCGAAGTAGGAAAAGGACCCATAAAGTTAAATCCCCAACAATAAAAAGGTTCAATAACAAGAGAATAACTCATAGGCATTTCATTACGTCTAGAAATATTTCCTACTCTTTGACATTCATCACAAGATAAAATAAACTTACGTGTATCTTTAAAGAGAGTAGGCCAATAGAAACTTGATTGTAGAACCTTCTGTGCGGTTCTATCTCTAGCATGATGACCACCATAAGCACTACTATGGCACTTCTTCAATATTTCACGTTGTTCATGATCGGGAACACATCTTCTCATAATACCATCTACTCCTTCTTTATATAAGTGTGGGTCATCCCAAAAAATAATGCCTCAAATCATAGAAGAATTTTCTTCTTTGTTGAGCTATAAATGTTGGAGGCAAATACTTTGAAACAATAAAGTTAGCATAATGAGCATACCATGGACTATCTTGGGATTTTACCTTTTTCAGCCAACTGTTCATTTGGAAAACTATCATTAACAGGAATAGGATCAAAAGTAATGTTTTCCAATCTAGACAAGTTACCAGCAACAGGATTTTCAGCATCCTTCCTATCCACAATATGCAAATCAAACTCTTGTAAAAGCAACACCCATCTAATAATCCTAGGCTTAGCATCTTTATTTTCCATAAGGTATCTAAGAGCAGAATGATCAGTATAAATAGTAACCTTTGAGTCAACAATATAAGGCCTAAACTTATCACATGCAAAAACTACAGCTAAGAACTCTTTTTCAGTAGTAGCATAATTCTTTTGAGCGGCATCAAGAGTCTTACTAGCATAATGAATAACATTCAACTTCTTATCCACGCGCTGTCCAAGAACACCACCTACAACATAATCACTAGCATCACACATAATTTCAAAAGGTAAATTCCAATCAGGTGGTTGAACAATAGGAGGAGTAGTTGAAGCCTTCTTGAAAGTCTCAAAAGCTTCCTTACAATCATCATAAAAAACAAATGGTGCATCTTTTTGAAGAAGATTAGTAAAGGCTTTGATATTTTAGAGAAATATTTAATAAACCTCCTATAAAAACTAGCATGACCACTAACACTACGAATACCTTTAACATCCCTAGGACAGGGCATTTTCTCTATGGCTTCCACTTTAGCTCTATCAACTTCAATACCTCTTTCAGAAATTTTATGTCCAAGAACAATCCCTTCAATTACCATAAAGTGGCATTTCTCCCAATTAAGAACAAGATTAGTTTCTTCACATCTCTGCAAAACTTTATCAAGGTTGTGCAAACAATTATCAAAAGAAGTTCCATAGACGGAAAAATCGTCCATGAATACTTCCACAATTTCTTCAGAAAAACCATGAAAAATAACAGACATGCATCTTTGAAAAGTAGCAGGAGCATTACACAAACCAAAAGGAATATGTCTATAAGCATAAGTACCATAAGGACAAGTAAAGGTTGTTTTCTCTTGATCTTGCTTCCTAACAGCAATTTGAGAAAACCCAGAATAACAATCAAGAAAGAAAAAATGAGTTTTCTTAGACAACCTCTCTAACATTTGATCAATAAAGGGTAAAGGGTAATGATCTTTCTTAGTAACTTTATTAACTTTCCTAAAATCAATGCACATTATATAACCAATCACTACTCTTTGTGGAATAAGCTCATTATTTTCATTAGGCACAACAGTCATTCCTCCCTTCTTAGGGACACAATGCACATGGCTCACCCGTCTACTATCAGCAATAGGAAAAATAATACCAGCATCAAGAAGTTTTAATACCTCATTTCTTACCATTTCCTTCATCTTAGGAATTAAACGACGTTGATGTTCAACTACTGGCTTTGCATCAGGTTCAATATTAATAGCATGCTAACATATAGTAGCAGAAATTCCCTTCAAATCATCAAGAGTATATCCAATAGCTCCACAATGTTTCTTCAGAATTTCCAATAATATTTTCTCTTCTTCACCTGAAAGTTTAGCACTAATAATAACAGGATATATTTTCTTATCATGAAGATAAGCATATTTAAGATCATCAGGCAGAGGTTTTAAATCAAAGACAAGATCCTCCTTGGGTGGTAATGTGGTACCCAAGTCTTCCACATGCAAATTATGTTTCAATATCACAGGTTGATGAAGAAGAATGTCATCAATCTCATTTCTCTCTTCCATAAAGACATCACTCTCGTGGTCCTCCATATATTGCTACAAAGCATTGTTAGGAGCAAGACCAATAGAAGAAAGTTGTTCAACTTTAAAATTCTCATCGGGCAATTTAGATTCATAAGGTGCTCTAGCAAATTTGGAGAAATTGAGCTCATAAGATTTTCCATCAAATTTTGTCAAAATCTTCTCTCTTTTACAATCTATAATAGCACCACAAGTGTTCAATAAAGGTCCACCAAAAATAATAGGACAAGTCTTACTAGCATCCTTACCAAGTACTAGAAAATCAGTGGGCTATTTAGTCTTACCACATAAAACTTCCACATCTCTAACAACACCAATCGGAAAGACAGTTTATCTATTAGAAAGCTAAATAACCACATCAATACCTTCAAGCTCACAAGGACCAATTTCATGCATAATTCTCTATAAAGCTCATAAGGTATAGCACTAGAACTAACACCAATGTCACACAAACCATAATAGAAATGATCACCAATCTTAACAGAAAGCACAGGAACACTAGTTTTCTTAGTTCTATGAGGATGGGAAACAATATTAGAAGCATCCTCACAGAAGACAATGTGTTCGTCCTCCACATTTCCACAAACAAGATCTTTCACTATTGCTACAACAGGTTCAACAGTTATTTGTTCATCAGGTTCAATAGATTTCTTATTACTCTTATTAACCACATTAGCCACCATAGAGTGTTCTGTCACCTTAGTAGGGAAAGGCATTTTTCAACATATGGCTCAGGAACAGCAGGATTAACAGCATGCACTTCTATATTACTAGCCGGAACAATATCTTTCTAAGGTGCATGGTACTTGTGATTATTATTTTTAGGAATATCAAGATAGGAGGCAAAAGCTTTAAGACAGTTTGCAAAGATTTGAGAATCAAGACCACAAACTACACTAACATCATGGAAATCATTGTTTCCCATAAAATATTTAATGCATTCATAATCATAATTTATACCAGACTTTCTAGCTTTGTCATTCTCCCATCCTTTAGTGTTTTCTTGAATACGGTCAAGAAGATCCTAGTTAGCTTCTTCCTTCATACGTGTGAATGATCCAGAACAAGAAGCATCCTATAAATCCTTATCATGAAGAGAAAGCCTCGCATAAAAGTTATTGATAACAATATTTCTCGGGATTTCATGAACGAGACATTTAAGCATTAATAACTTCATTCTTACCCACGCTTGGGCAATACTCTCTCCATCATGAGGCCAGAAATTATAGATGTGATTGCGGCCTTTATGAATCTCACTAGGGGGATAAGATTTAGAATAAAAGAGAGGAACAATCTCCTCCGATCCAATATATTCACCATTCTTCGGTAATTTGAAACATTCAGCGGCTCTTTCTTTAGCGAGGAAGAAAATAATTTCCTTTTAACATGATCCATTGTAATACCTGCACACTTGAATAACTCGCATAATTCATGTGTAAATAGCAAATGATCACCGAGATGCATAGTTCCATCACCATAATAGCAGTTACCCATAACACGTCCAACAATTTTCATAGGTATTTTATAAGGATCCAATACAGCAGATGACGGGTAACCAACTACCCTAGTAGCAACGGTAGAAGTACTCCTAAACAGAGAACCAAAAGTATTCTCCATAATGAAATAAAACATCAGACAGAAATAAAAACAACACTCACAGTAAAAGTTTCTCTTACCAATTCCACTTACTAATAGCGCTTCACTCCCCGGAAACGGCGCCAAAAAATAGTCTTGATGACCCACAAGTTGTAGCGTTCCCACATTTAAATAATGTAAGGACACCTGTGTTATTGTGCTAGTCCCTGGATCAATTGCTAGCACCACGGTACAAAATAAAATATCATGCAAAGGCATAAAATTCTATTACATCGCATGATCCAGTCTTTACAAAATAGGATTACAACTTGCATAGTCTTAGAAGACTAGCAGAAAACAAAGAAATACAACGGAAAACATAGAACAACATTGAGCCCATCTTCTTCATGTGCCACAGGCAAAACATGTTGGCGATAGTTTCGAGATCCTAAACGAAACCCCCACTCGTCTTCAGAAACATCTGCAATATGGAATATGCAGCCACAAAGGGGTCCATACAATTTAATGTATTGGCAAGTAACACTATGGTGGATATAAATGGCAAGACTAATACTACATGCTTCTTTGGCTGAGTGGAGTTTTGGCTAAGTTTGCATAAAGCCGGTTTTCTCCTATCACTTTTGTAAATCAAACTTTTCTTTTCAAAGGGTGGCATCATTGGACTGAAATCCAAGAACCACTACTACTGTTCACTTGGTCAAAATTTTACTTATTGAAAATGGTGATGTGATTCTTCTGTCCTTCCTTGTCCAGCTGCTCATAGTTTTCCATAACTGGGGACACGGCTAAGATTTTAGTTTGTTGACTCTGCAGAGCTTGTGCACTTTCACCTTCAGACTCAACTCAACCCAAACATCCTATACGCCCTGAGTGCATTAAGGAAAGGAGAAGAATCGAGACAAGATCTTTCAGAAGCAAGAATCTAACCTAATGGCAAGACCCGTTCCACCTATAATTATGCTACATCTGCTTGTCAAGCCCAGGCTGAACCCTCACAACTTAGTTAATCAAGACAGATCCCATATGACTAAAGGCTGCACTGGAAGCAATCTAAACTTGGGGAACATCATAATCACTTTGTTCATGGGTGGCATTCCTTCAAGTGAACTCCCCTCGGGGAGACACTCAACTTTCGACAACCCCGCACTACCAATCCACCCAGGTGGTTCATTGAAGTTGTTACTTAGAATTTTCTCACAACATCAAGTAAAACAATTTTTGTAGCATGGCAAAGCATCAACTAAGTACCAAGGCTTTAAAATAACAAGGTATAAGGATGGCTACACACTACTAGGATATAGCATAGCATAATATAACTTAGTAAAACTTCCTATCATGCATACTACTCAAAAGCAACTAATGCATATAGAAAATAATGGGTAGTTGAATGATGTGTTACTTGCCTTGTTGAAGTTGGTGAAGATATCACACTCTCTTCACAAAGGATCGTTGCTCTCCGTACAATCTATTCCTTGAAAACACAATAACAAAATAAACAAACATGCTATCAAGCAAACATACAAGTGAAGAGATCATACAAAGCAATAACATATCCAAAGGGGTTTAACCTAGTTGTCTAGGACAAGGTCTAGGTTTGAGTTTGAAAGATTCATTCTCTAATGGTCTCATACTTGTTAAGGAAATTCCAAGGGTTTACTTGGGATGGACTAGATTGGGTTTTGTAGAAAACTCACTTTATTTTAACCATACTTGTCGAGGAAGTTCCAAGAGTTCACTAAGGATGTTTAGGTTGAGTTGGTAGTGACCAAAATTTATTCAGAACAATTTTTATCTAAAAAGTTCCAAGAGTTCACAAGGTGATCTCACTATTTCAACTAAAGTATCACATCATAAAGTGTAACACTTAGTTGTTTTCATCAAAACATTTGAGTGACATAAGTTAGTTCTTCCATTTTGGATTAGTGTAGGTATAGGTTCAACTAACTTCATAACAAAATAGAAAACTATATAAAGTCTTGGGATTTTCCATTTGGGTCAATGGTTGGGCAAAAACAACTTGTTATTCTTCAACTTGTGTGGATGGCTCCAAGTCTTCACATGCTTGTCTTCTTGAAGTTCATCTTCATGCTTCTATTGTATTCTTGTTCCTTGGATGGATTCTTCTCTTGGTCTTGATAGATTCTTCATGGCTTTCACTTCACTAATTGGTTTGGGTATGGGATGGGCACAAATACCACTAAGTCAAATTGGAAAGAATATAAGAAGAAAGATAGAAAGAGAGGGTGAGATGTTTTCTTCTGAATTTCTTCACACTTGTACTTCTTGAGTTTCTTCTAGGTGTGGAATCCAAGTCTTTTCTTCAAAACTTATTGATTGATCTTCCTTGTAGCTCTTCATGTTGCCACTAAGTTGAAAATAAAGTGCCTTCTATTGCTTGAGTCTTCTTTTCCACTTGCTAACTTGATAAATTATTGAAGCAAAAATATGGGAGTGGAGAAGTAGATAGAAGACTAGGGTACCAGTGTTTGAGGTTTACTACTTGGTCATCTTAGGTACTTGGTATTGGCTCCAAATAGTCATAACATCAAAGAGTAGATGATGAAAACAATTTCTAAGACATGGTGAAAATGGATGTATCACTAAGTTGGGTTTTTGGTCAAAGACACATGGTCATGGTCCAAGGGTGTACCAAAATGGTTGGTCAAGGTTTTCTATGGTTCAAGGTTACCAAAAGGAGCAATTTTGCAAAAGGAACTATATTGAAATTATTTATAGAATTAAATCTATGTAAAAAATACTCAAATATACCACTTACTTCTAAATTCAAATTTAATTTGTTCAAAAATTATTTTGGGGCAGAGGGTATGAAAGTACACATCCTAAGGTTTCCAAATATATTTTATTTACAATTTTTGGATTTGTAGAATTTGAATTATGCCAAAATTCATCAAACAAGCATATTTGAATTTGAAAAAATTTAAGTTTGTAAAATTTGAATTTGACCAGTGCAAAAAGTTTCTAAATGTCAAGGGCTTTTCAAAAAGTCCAAGATTTCTAAAATTGGCCTTATGGCTCAAAAGATATGATAGATCTAAGATTCAGGGACTTTTCTGCAAAACTGCTAATTCATTCCAGCAGGAGAATTTTTTTTAAATAAAGGCTAGGCCACGTGGGAGCTCCTGATTGGTTGCTTGTGCTGACTGGGCTGCTGACCGTGCACGCTGACTGGGCGCTAACGTGGATAAGTGATTGGATATGGGGCGTTAGATCCAGATCCAACGGTGGCGTACCCCTTCGGGGTGGATCTAATCTAGCGCGTTAAAAACAGATCCAACGGTGCTGGGAGATCGAGGATACCTCCGCCGGAGTTGGTCACCAGAAATGGAGTTGGCGGCGCCGCAGGGGCTCGGATTTTTGACAACGACGGCGCTCCGGGGTCCTCGAGCTTAACGGACACCACGGGGAGGTGCGTCTTGTCGATGCAGAAACGGTGGCGCCCTCGGGAGGACTCGGCGGACGTTATGGCCATGGCGACGAGCGGAGGGCGGCGGGGAATCTTTGGTCATCGTGGTCTTGCTCGATTTGCTGCGCAAGAAAACAGGTACATGCATTAGGAGATGTGCCTGGACGCGGGGAGTGGATAGGGACCAACAGGGGCTGCAGAGGCTCACCGTGGCGGTCTGAATCTGCAAGAGACGGCGGCGGCAGTGCGGGGCTCCGATGAGTAATATCTGCGGCTTCGAGGCTTCATTGAGAGAGAGAGGAGAGGGGAAATGGAGATAAGATCGGGGGCTATATGTAGGGCCATGGAGGGAAGAAAATCATGGCCTTCATGGCCGGAATTGGCGCGGAGAAAAATCGGGGCATGACTATCGCGGTTTCCTTTCATGAGGAAGATGACGACGACGTCATCGGTGACGTCCGGGTGGGTCCTGCGTGGAAGAGAGAGGGGAAGGGGTAGCGGGTTCGCCTGCTGGGCTTGTTTCCCTAGGTTGCTGACGGTCGCGCGCGTGCGAGGGGGGAGAGGGAGAGGGAGTGGGCTTAGCCCAGTGGGGCTGACCTGGGTTGTTCTTTTTTTTGTTCTGATTTCTTTTCTCTTTTCTTTTCTGTTTTTAAAGATTAATTCATAATTCTTCTTTTATAAATCCAATTAGCTCCAAATAAATTTCTAAAATCTTGTAATATTAATATCTTTCAAACCATAACATTTTAGTAAACAAATCAACATATTTTTACTTTTGGATTTTGAAATTTGAATAAAACCTTAATAGGAGCTTACTGTGATTTTTAATTTAGAAAAAAAATTAAAATATAGTTATGGGTCAAATAAAATTTCAGTGGCATTCTAAATGTTGAAAACATATTTTGGAAGTCATTTAATCTTGTTTTCCCAATTTTGTATTTTGAAATAGGGACACACCCTAATAGCAACTAATGCCATTTTTAAATAGAAAAACTAATAATTATTGAAGTGGCTTAATAAAATTTAGAATAAAACCACAAGTCTTAATATTGTTTTCAACTCCCTCTTTTATGTTATTTCCAAAGCAATGTATTTTATTTTTCACACCTTTATGTTTAAAACTTGGAATAAAAAGTACAAGTTATTACTAAGTATTTTATTCTTATCAAATGTTGTTTAGGCTTAGAACTTTAGTAAGGGTTAAAATTCTTGGATTTTTGTTGCCATAAAATATCCTCATAGTAATATTGGAGTTGTAAACATTTTAGGTAAAGGGGTTTGCTAATAAGAAAATATTTCCTTTATTTTTGAATAAGGTTTTAGGGTTTAAGGAACAGAGGTATAATTGGATTGGTAAATTCAATTTCATTGAATTATGTATTGTTTCCTTTTGTTTCTTGCTTTTTATTTGGTTCTTGGTGACTTGTATAACAAGAAAACAAAAAATTTCAAATTTTTGTGATTTTTGCATTTTCCAAAAATCAGGGATGTTACACAAGTATAGGGGGTGTATCGTAGTAGTTTCGATAAATAAGAGTGTCGAACCCAACAAGGAGCAGAAGGTGTTGACAAGCAGGTTGGTCAGAGGATTCACTGTAAACACTAGCAAATGGGTTTTTGGAGGTTTTTGATATAGCAGATAAATAAAGTGCAAGTAAATAAAGTACAGTAAATAATATTGCAGTGAGTGCCCCAATCCTTTTGAGATCAAAGGACAAGACGGTTGTACTACTTATGACAACCAAACATTCTCGAGGACACATGGGAATTTCGTCAAGTGCTTTCGCTTCATTACAGTTGATTAATATCCATTGGTTCGTGAAGTGTTGTGTGGGTGAACCTATGATAATGCACCGCCCAACTAGGACTAATACATACTTGTGATTATACCCCCCCCCCCCCCGTAAGAATCCGCAAATACAAGAAAGCAATTAAGATAAATCTAACCACGGCCTTAAAACTCAGGGATTCTACGGTCCCTCGTGCATGGGTTTCCTAACGGGGTTTAGGTTTCTGTCACTCCGGCAAACCCATAATTAGTAGCCAAATACACAATGCATCCTCCTAGGCCCATAAAGGTGAAGTATCATGTAGTCGATGTTCACATGACACCACTAGAAGAATATAACCACAACTTAAATACCGAACCACGAGATATTACTTCAACATAACTTCACTACTAACATCATGACTTCTCCCATGTCCTCAAGAACTAAACAAACTACTTACAAGACATCATATGGATCATAATCAGAGGTTATATAATGGATGATAACAATCTGGTCATAAAGTGCTAACACCGATAAATCTCACAAGCATCAACTACTAATAAGTAATCCACACCGGGAGAGAGATCTAATGTAAAACAACGATAGAGGCCCCTAATTCTTACAGCAGGA
This sequence comes from Alopecurus myosuroides, assembly GCA_028641055.1. Classification (NCBI taxonomy): domain Eukaryota; kingdom Viridiplantae; phylum Streptophyta; class Magnoliopsida; order Poales; family Poaceae; genus Alopecurus; species Alopecurus myosuroides. Next base: position 421,995,408 of record CM054059.1, read on the forward strand.
TGACAGTGGATGATGAGGGTGATGGTGCTGGTGGTGATGATGATGACGATGACGATCTTGATGATGCCTGGAGTGATGATTGTGACGATGGCGATGATTTCCCCTCTCCGGAGAGGAATTTTCCCGGCAGATTTCTCCCTGCCAGAGAGCTTTTTTCTCTCGGGTGTTTTCTGCCCTGAGGCGGCGGCGGAATTATTCTTCGATGATGGTATGGGTCTTAGGGTTCCCTCGGGGTCAAGTATGCAAAAAATATCGACCAGAGGTGGGCCAGGGCGGCCACACCACGTGGCGGAGCGGCCAAGGGGGGCCCTCTACCCCATGTTGTGGGCTCCTGGTGTCCCCCTTCTGGCTCTCCTCGTGGCTGGCTCCCTCTTCTATACTTCTAAGATACCTCCGATGTCCCCCCTCTTCTTCTGATCTTCTGAAATAGGGTATCCTGATGGTGTTTTTTCCATCAGATTTTTGGTCCCGGTGTTTATTCTCCAAAAATTATGAAACATGCAAAATAAGATAAAATAACATAAGTGATGCATCATAACATGAAATATATCGATGAATAACAGTAAATAACAATATAAAACGGTGATGCAAAATGGACGTATCGTACGTATAGTGTGGAAAATGGTGTTTGTTTGAAGTGAAAGAAATGAGAACAGTAGTTGCAATGAAAGAGAACAATGTTTGAAGTAGGTTTAACTATAAGTGTAAACGAATGGACCGGGGTCCATAGTTCACTAGTGGTGTGTCTTCATAAAAGATAAATAACATGATGGGTAAACAAATTACAGCTAGGCAACTGACAAAATAGAGGCTGCACCGTAGTGCATATCCATGACATGATGATTACTATGATATTCATTTGGGCATTACAACATGATACATAGACTGTAATCCAACTGCATCTATGACTAATAATCCACCCTCAGGATGTCATCCGAGCAATGTTTGGGTATTAAGTTGCAAGCAACAGATTATTGCATTAAATAAAGTGTGTAATATAAACAATAGAATTATCCTTACACAAAACATTTTTGTTTTATCCCTAGTGGCAACAACACATCCACAATCTTAGAAGTTATTGTCACTCTCGAAGATAATTGGAGGCATGAATCCACTATCGAGCATAAATATCCCTCTTGGAGTTACAAGCATCAACTTGGCCAGAGCATCTACTAGTAACGGAGAGCATGCAAGATCACAAATAACATATAAAAGATAGATCTATAATCAACTTTACATAGCATTCAATATTCATCGGACCCTAGCAAACACAACATGTAGCATTACAAATAGATGATGTTAATCATGTTAGGCAACTCACAAGATCTAAACATGATGACATAAAGAGAGGATAAGACAACTATCTAGCTACTGCTATGGACCTGTAGTCCGAGGATGAACTATTCACGCATCACTCCGGAGGCAGGCATGGTGATATAGAACCCTCAGGTGATGATTTCCCCTCCTGGTAGGGTGCCGGAGAGAGCTTCAGAATCCTCCCGAACTATGGTTGACGACGACGGTGGCTACAGAACTTTTAATGGATGGAGGCTCGGGCGTTTAGGGTTTTCCCGAGGAAGACTTCATATAGGTGAAAGGGCGATTTCGGTGGGTGCCCGAGGGGCCCGCACCATGCGCCCGTGCAGCCAGAGGGCGCGCCACCCTATGGTGTGGCCGCCTCAGAGCCCCCCTCCGGGTATCCTCCATACTACGGGTACGTGACAGAAAAATAGGACCCTGGGACTTTGTTTCGTCCAATTCCGAGAATATTTCCAGAACAACTTTTCTGAAACCAAAAACAACAGAAAACATGAACTGGCATTGTGGCATCTTGTCAATAGGTTAGTCCCATAAAATCCATAAAAATGATATAAATTGTATAGAAAACATGTAGCAATTGGCATAATAACAACATGGTACATCAGAAATTATAGATACGTTGGAGACGTATCAAGCATCCCCAAGCTTAGTTCTACTTGTCCTCGAGTAGGTAAAACAATAAAAACAAAATAATTTCTGAGGTGACATGCTACCAACACAATCTTGATCATCCTTATTGTAAAAGTATTGCAAGCTGAGATCAAAGTACTCTAAACATAGGCATGATAGATATAATTCTAATAATAAAACTTAGCAACTATGTTGCAACATGAAAAGTAACATAAACAAAAGATCATGAATAATAATGCATTGAAAGGTATATGTTTGTTCTGAGCATAGAAAACATAACAAAATGGTATTCTGCTTGTCCTTAAAAGGATAGCAAAACATAAATGCCAATACACCTTCAAAGTTCAAGTGGTGACTAGAAACAAATAATAACAAAATCATGAATCAATCAATAATAAATTTTGGGACTGATGCACATTATACTCACAATGACAACTATGCTCTCTTAATTGGTGCATAAAGTTAGAAGATGAAGAATCAACATAAAGTAAAAGAAAGACCCTTCACAGAGAGAAGCAGGGATTAACTCATGTGCTAGAGTTTTTTATTTTATGAACAGAGGTATTGAAAACAATTTTTGAGAGAGGTGTATGTCTATGTCAATGAATCAACAAACAGACAATACATTACGTCACAAGTTAACTATACTTTACAAGAGCGCCCCCCATTGAAGGACGTCCTTTCTACTGGGGTCAGTAGATTATCCCTCTTCTCTTTTGTTTACACACTTATGAACTTTGCTTAACTGATAAATCAGGGGCAAAAAGAGTGAAGAGAATTTGTAGTAACCAAGTTTGGGGTTGGGCACCCCGTTGCCAGCTCTTCTAGCGAATTGGATAAGCGGATGTGCCACTAGACTCAACATAAAGTGAAATAAAGATCGTCTACCTGCTTCCTCATGAGCTAAAACAGCGCACAAAACATGTATAATTTTGAAGGTTTTACAGATAGCACATGAGAACTTTACTTGGAGTGGCGGTTAAATACCACATATAGTAGGTATGGTGGACGCATTTGGTAAACTTTTGGTTTTTGGGAGTTGGATGCACAAGTAGATCTCATACTCAGTACATGTGAAGGCTAGAAAGAGACTTGGAGCGACAAACTAAGAGAGCAATAATGGCCATAATCATGCATAGCGACAAAACATTATTAATCAAAGCATAATGATATTACAAGTCAAAAACTAAATAATCATAGAGGCTAGAGGTGACTGGTTTGTAGCCATAACAGGGTTTAAGCATGTTCCAAGTCAACCAAATAAAGCATTCGAAGGAGAATACCACAATATTATGCTTTGATATGGTGAAAACAACTCATGATTTCTTTCAATGGCACATTAAGCACTCTCGGATATTTGAGACAAGTCATGCTACATCAATAACTACTAAGCATTAAAATAATATCTAGCATGACATGTTAAAGTCTAAGCCACATTCTAAACAAGCTTCTTTTTCACCGTTATAAGCATGGAATATTTTATTGTTTTCAAACACCAATCACTTTATTTCAACAAAAACTCCCCAAATAATTTATCCATGAAACAAGAGAGTACTACCCTACAATAACTAACAGCTCTGAATAAGAGATATATGAAAAACAGGAGCTAAAAGGATTGCAGTAGTTGGAAAATAATTAAGAATACGAGTATTCATATGAGAAAGCAGAGCGTGTCTCTCTCCCACACAAGAATGCTAGGATCCAACCAAGTTTAGTACAGAAAATAAAACAAAATAAAAACAAACAGACGCTCCAAGTAAAGTGCATATGATGTGACCGAATAAAAATATAGTTTCACTAGAAGTGACCTGATAAGTTGTTGCTGAAGAAGGGGATGCCTTGGGAATCCCCAAGCTTAGACGCTTGAGTCTTCTTGAAATTTTCTGAGATGATCCACGGGGGAATCTCCAAGCTTAGGATTTTCACTCTTCTTGATTACATTATATCATTCTCTTCTCTTGACCCTTGAAAACTTCCTTCGCACCAAACTCGAAATAATTCTCATTAGAGAGTTAGTGCATAATAAAAACTCACATGTTCTGCATTGAAACAAGCATTACCAATACTTTCTAAACATTAGCTACAACCACTGATGTTTTGTGGAGCAAAGAAATCCATTCAACACAATAAAAGAGAGAATGCAAAGTAAAAGGCAGAATCTGTCAAAACCATAACATTCCATAAATACGAAAAAATTTCGAGGCACTTACGTTTCTCAAATCCGAAAACACAGAACTAGAAAAACTTGAGTAAATAAATAAGGATCATGCACAAATTTTTTTAGGATGTTTCGATTTTTCTGGAAATTATGGCAAATTAAACAGTGGAGAGCAAAAATCTGTTCCCACATAGAAATCCAAATCTAGCATCAACTTTTCACTAGAGACTTTACTTGGCACAACAATTCGAAAAATTAAAGATACAAAGGAGTTGCTACATAAGTAAAAAACAGCTTGACTCAAAGAAAACAAAAGAAAATTGCAGAAATAAAACATGTGTTATCTCCTAAGAGTGTTTTTCTTTAACGCCTTTCAGCTAGGCGCAGAAAGCAGGAATCAAGTGTTTTCAAGTGAAGAAGCATTCAAATCATAACTTGTTCTAATAACAGGATCAAAAAGTAGCTTCATTCTCTTTCTAGGAAAGTGTTTCATACATTTCTTGAGTGGGAAATGCTATTTAATATTCCCCTCTTTCATATCAATAATAGCACCAGCAGTTATAAGAAAAGGTCTTCCCAAAACAATAGGATAAGAAGCATTGCATTTAATATTCATAACAAAAAAATCAACGCGGACAAGGTTATTTTTAACCATAATAAGAACATCATCAACTCTCCTCAAAGGTTTCTTTTTAGCATTATCAGCAAGACGAACATCTAAATAACAGTGTTCCAAAGGTGGTAAATCAAGCATATCATAGAGTTTCTGAGGCATAACAGAGATACTGGCACCAAGATCAATGATGGGATCCCAACCATCTTCTAACTTTCTAGGGATAGTGGCTTCACGTTTTAATTTTTCCTCTCTAACTTGCACGAGAGCATTTGTAATATGTTTTGTGAAAGCCATATTTATAGCACTAGCATTAGGAATTTTTGCTAGATTTTGTAGGAACATAATTACTTCATAATAATATTGCAACCATAAAAATCAAAATCATTATTATAGAAGGTAATGGGACCATTGTCTCCCATATCTCGAAAAATTTCAGCACTTTTATCAGGAACAATTTTAGTGGTTTCAATCAATTTTAAACGTTTAACAGAAGAAGTGAAGGCATTGCCAACACCATTTACTTTACCATTGATAGTAGGAGGTTTACTAGCATTTGAAACTTCAGCATTACTAGTGGTGGTAATAGTACAAACTCTAGTTATATTATTCTTTCTAGCAATTTCATCTTCTCTTTCCCACCTAGCATGCAATTCAGCCAACATCCTAACATTGTCATATCAATTCTAACTTGAATGACATTAAAAGTTTTGTTTTCTTTAACATCATGAGGCATAACCTTTATTTTTAGAATATCAACACCAAGAGTAAGGCTATCGACTTTAGAAGCAAGAACATCAATTTTACCAAAATTTTCCTCAACAGATTTATTAAAAGCAATTTGTGTACTAATAAAATCCTTAAGCATGTTTTCAAGATCAGAGGGTACACTTCTATTGTTATTTTAGGAATTACCATAGTAATTGGCATAACCATTACCACTATTAGAAGGATAGGGCCTATAGTGGTTGCTACCAAAATTATTCCTATAAGCATTGTTGTTGAAATTATTGTTTTTAATGAAGTTTACATCAACATGCGCTTCTTGAGCAACCAAAGAGGCTAAAGGAACATTATTTGGATCAACATGAGTTTTACCATTCACAAGCATAGACATAATAACATCAAGCCTATCACTCAAGGAAGATGTTTCTTTAACATAATTTACCTTCTTACCTTGTGGAGTTCTCTTAGTGTGCCATTTAGAATAGTTTATCATCATATCATCAAGAAGCTTTGCTGCAGAACCCAAAGTGATGGACATAAAGGTTCCTCCAGCAGCTGAATCCAGAGGGTTTCTTGAAGAAAATTCAAACTTGCATAAAAGGTTTGGATGATCATCCAAGTAGTCAGTCCATGAGTGAGACAATTCTTTACCAAAGATTTCATTCTTTCCCAAGATTGAGAACATGCTCATTATCAAATTGTTTAAAATTCATAATGCTACTTCTTAGAGATATAATATTAGCAGGAGGATAATATTTTCCAATGATAGCATCTTTAAATTTAGTCCAAGAATCAATACTATTTCTAGGCAAAGATAGCGACCATTCTTTAGCTCTTCCTCTCAAAGAGAAAGGAAACAATTTCAGTTTAAGAATATCTCCATCTATATCCTTATACTTTTGCATCTCACAAAGTTCAACAAAATTATTAAGGTGATCAGCAGCATCATCAGTACTAACAGCAGAAAATTGCTCTCTCATAACAAGATTTAACAGGGCAGGCTTAATTTCATAAAAATGAGCATTACGAGCAGGTGGAGCAATAGGTGTAGAAATAAAATCATCATTGTTTGTGATAGTAAAGTCACACAACTTAGTGTTCCCAGGGTTACTCATTTTAGCAATATTAAAACAGAATAACAATTATAATAGGAACTATTTTTATGTGTTTTTTATATAAAGAAACAAACAAGACAAAATAAAATAAACTAAGAAAAACAATAACAAAATAAAAAGATTGGAGGTGAGAGACCCCCCTTTCAGAAATCCTCTTCCTCCCCGGCAACGACGCCAGAAAAAGAGCTTGATGGTGTGTCGACACACGTTCGTTGGGAGAACCCAAGACAAAGGTTTTGTCAGACCCCGGACCCAGAGATATACACACTGTTATGTGCTCCTAGCCATGAACTCACAAGGGCTTCAGGGTTACCAGCCCCGGCCGCAACAAACAACGGCAGGCAGACCGGATTCATCGGCACGTAGTCCGGATCCCCGGTCTACTACTCCTTGTATCCATGCTAGTCATAACCAACTATGCATATCAAAGCGTCCACGAGTCGGATGAAACTGAAGGAAACGAGACCAAAGCTATACAGAGCTGCTATGTGTCCAGAAAGTGCAACAACAATCGAGGGTTACTGGGGTTACCTCGCCCCAGGCCGATCAAATCGACAGGCGGGCTCGGACATGGATCATCGGCTCCACAACCCCTCGACTGCGACAACTATGCAGGCATAGCCAAAACTGTATAACAACGGGCTCGAAACCAATAACCGTTCAAAGCAGTACTCTAGACATGAAGCTTTATTAAACAGGTGTTACTAGAGTATAGCTTTACAAACAGAGGTCACATGACCCAACATTACATCAGACAGCGGAAGGCAAATTATGTTGCTAATCAACAAGAACCAAAAAGGCCTAAGAGGCCGCAACATAAGGCGACGTCCCAGCCCTTAGATTCCAGGCTGCTACCTGGGAACCCCAAACTACTCGTCGATGTCCACGTTGAAACACCACCGATGTGAGGAACTTCACCTGAACCAAGTTGAAGCAAACATGAGTACGGGAGGTACTCAACAAGACTTAGTTAGCCTATTATATATCTACTTCTTTTACAAAGAGTTATGAAGGTTATTTTGCGTAAAGCCATCTTTGTTTTCCAAGTTGAGGAAGGAATAGCACGTCTCATGGAGTATTTTGAAAACAGATAAGAAAGCTACTCAACTACTGAAATCATCATCTTTTTAATCCACCAAACCATTTCAGCATCTCGTGCTTCAAAGATCACCACCTCAAGTTGTTCCGGTAACTCACTCTACAAGGTAACCCCTCTCGGCATCTCCGAGGAGGCATCCTTCATTCGTTATCAGAAAGTTTTAATCATTCCGTTTAAGTTGTCTATGATCGCAGAATCCGTCACCAAGTCGTCCTTAACCGCGGACACGGCTTCTCGAAAAGATTAAACCCTGCAGGGGTGTACAACTTTAACCACACGTATCAACCAACTCTTAATGCCAGAACGTTGGCACTATTCCGGGAAGTGCCGGCAGATGGAGGTCGACCACGACCTTTCCCTTGCTTCGCCTATTCCATGAGTCGCTCCGAGTAGAGATGGACCGCCAATAGGGAGTGGCCATCTCCTGCCGGGTCTCTATCGTTGTGCGCAATGCTCGACGGTTACCTACCCGCAGAGCGCCGATACATCGCCACGTCCTAGTTTTGAAAAGGTTTTAATATCCCCGCAAATCCAAATGGAAAGCCCGAACTAGGCAACTCATGGAACAAACTAGGCAAGTTGAGACCGAGGGGAATCCAATCCCCCGTATGGATGCACGCTCAGTCTTGGCTCGAAGACGAGAACTCGCTCCTAGGGGCATGAACGAGACAACCACCACAGACCCTCTGTGGTCTCGTCATCCACACCTTTAAATCATGTTAATCAAATTATCTTAACTTTCCACAAGATACTATCATACTAGATTCATTCGCGGCTCTGATTCATCAACCGGATGGAGCAGAGATCAACAGACATGTATGACTAAGCATGGCATATTTGAGGCTCTGGCGATACACACAAACAAATCCTATGTCTGCTAGGAGCATTGAATCATGATATCTGGGTTATGCAAATAAATAGGATAACTCTATCTATATATTGACTCAAGATACATTGGAACCGAATGCATTTGTACGAGAATGAAAAGTCTTTCGAAATCATATATGGGCAGATAAGAGGTTATGCTTGCCTTGCTTCAAGAAAACCAGATAAAGCTTCAAGGAAAAAGTGCTTGACTTGGTTGTTTAGACCAAGTATTCGCCATTGGAGTTGTTGGCCTTCTCTTCGGAGTCACGTTCTACCGAGGGGGAAACAAACACCGAAACAAGAAAAACAACAATCAACACATGGCATCGATGCAATGCGCAATATGTATGCATGAGCAAGTTAATGCATTGAAATAAAGCCCTAGACATGTTCGTTGGGTTGCTAGGGTTCGTATGGCAAATGTGCAATTTTACTGAAATTAACCCGAAATACACCCCGGAGGGGGTTTCGGGCGATATTGAGAGGGTGTACCATTTTAATTGCTCAAATGGGTTTGAAAACATCATAACTAGGTTGCAAAAGTCATTTTGAGAAAATTGGTATATAACTTTTAATTTTCTAATTTTATGGAATAAAAACTTATTTTTCCATTTTTAAATGAATTAAACAAATTCAAATAATGTTCAAAAATCAACTTTCTCAAACATGATTGAAAATGGTATATTTGTAAAGAGTACATTTTTCTGAGCATCCCCATATTTTCACTTTATTTTTCTGGTCAATGTTTTATTAGTTATTGAATTTACAAAATAAACCATTTTCTGGAATTATTAAACAGTTTCTGGAAATAAGAAAACAGAGTTATGACGTTAGGCTGACATCATGCTGACGTCAGCATGGGATCGATTCCTTCTGTGGATGATCAATCCCGAAAATGGCTAAGAATTGGTCGGAATAAACCGCACCACAGGGAAGAGGGTATCGCAGCGAATGTGCGGGTGGCGGTTATTGACCTTAAGGTCGCCGGAGATCACGCCGGCGGCGAGGATGCGCGGCGGCCGACGGCGGCTATCGCCGGCAGGGCGCTACAAGGCGGGAGGAATCAAGGCGGTGGTACAGGAAGGAGCGCAAGCTCACCGTGAACGTGAGGAGGTGGTCGTAGGGGGCAGGGACGGCCGGAATCCGCCGCGGCGTGAGGAGAAGGCCGGCGACCAGACTTGGAGAAGATGGCGGCGATCTCTCGGCTCCGGTCATCCCCTCCCGATTCCGTTGGCCATAAGGAGGAGCAAAGGACAAGGAAGCTCCCGAGCTTCTCAGCGTGGGCTCTCATGGCCGGAGATGACGGGGAGAGGAGATCGCCGGCGAGCTGCGGCTCGGGTATGGTTCGGCCGGGTTCTTCCCGCGCAGAGAGAGGAAGAGGAGGATTCCGAGGGGCATTCTGAGGGAGGTGGGTTCGATTCGGACGCCTCCCTGGTCTCCTATCCACGCAGGCAGGCAGGAAGAGGAGGAGGTGGCGCCAGCGACGAACAGAGACATGGCAGCGAGCTGCTTCACTTCGGGAGGAAGAAGACAAAAGCGAAATTCCAAGATAACCCCCTGAAGTTTCATAAATTTTACAAAGAAGCCCTTCTGGAGTTAGAACTGAACAGAAAACATTATTTTGAGGACCTTTTTGCAAACAGAAAATTTGGCAAAATTAGTTTTTGGAAACCTCATAAAATTTCCAACAGAACCATGTCTTTGCTTTTCAAATTTGAGAATGTTTTTATAACAAATTTTGGGTGATCACTTTAAGTGGTTTTTGGGCAAGTTTCATTTGTTAATTTTAAATGAAAATTTTTTAACCCATGTTTTCATGCATGTATGAGATGCGAACAACACACCAACACCCTAATGTAGCAAAACAGGGATGTTACAAATCTACCCCCCTTACAAGAATCTCGTCCCGAGATTCCCGAAGGAGAAGAAAGAAGGAACACGGGTTTTGAACGATCTTCTTGAACCTTACGGTTCTTTTCTCGAAGAGGTTGATCCGTAGCATCGAGTGTTGCTTGGCTACACCTTAGGTGAGAGGGAAACTCATAGGAATTGATCTTCACGAAGATCGAGTATTTCATGGCTAACTCAGGACAAGAATGTTCATAAAGAATCTTTTGAGTTAACCCGCATGAAACACATCAAGGTAATGGAGGGAATAGGAGAAGGTTTCAAGTTTATGGACGATGGTATTGAAGGATTTAGAATATGAGCTCTACACAAGACTTTAAATCCTTTTTGGAAAAGAAAGGTTGGACAACTTATGACATCGAGGTTTCTTCAAATAGATAACCAAGATGGAGAGGGTGGTCTTGAATATCACAATGTAATATCCGTAGACGAGGGAAAACACGAGAAAACACTGTAATCGTGCATCGGAGAGAATTTGATACGAAACCATGTTCACTCTTCGGAGTGGACACGGAAGATAACGGAACTTTCAACCATTCCATAACAGTTTTCTTGAAATCCTTGTCAAAGATCGGGATGTTACTTCACAACAGAATATGAGTAACCAAAGGATGTTGAACACCGTAATGAAGGAGGAATTCTTGGTCACACCATAAGGATGAGTAACCAATGAGGATTGAAACACCAGAAGAAAATGAGGAATCTCTTTTCTATTGTGGTTTGGACGTGACCATACATCGACCACATGGTTAAGATCCCATGGCTGAAGTAACTGACAAATTCACACAATGTATGAGATGAACAGAACTTCAAGTACCAACAACCTGAAAAAGGAAATTGTTCGATGGTGGTCACAAAACACCAGGAGATGATCCTCATGAGAAACTTGTTTCCACTAGAACAAAGATTTTGGAGGTTCAGCAGGGGAATATTGGAAAGATCAACTTCCAAGTTTTCCTTGATGTTTTAGATACCGACAGCAGGCTCTTAGCAAGCCTTCAAAAGGTCATCAAGTGAAAGGGAAACTTTGGTTCGGAAGGACGGTGAGAGAAAACTTGTTGGAATAAGCTACACAAGAATTCTCACGGAGAGTGGTTGTTCTTACGGACTCATAGAAATATGACATTAGTCCTTCCGGCTAATTATGTCAACCACAACATCAACCATGCCAGATTTTGGAAAGACCTGATTCAATACTCTTGAGGAAACACCAACCATCGTTGCTGCTTGAGATTCAGCTCTGGTTAGTGGATAGATAACTCAGACTCGGTATGTTTGATCAAAGAGGTTGCACCGGTTATCAACGAGATACATTTGCTAGATTCTCAAGATGTGGACTACGATGCCACGCTCAAGAAGATGAGCGAGATTGTAGAACTCATGTATTAGCAACTTGCGAAAGACGGTTGCACCTACATGGACTACTTACAATGAAACACATCAGAGTCCTTGTTGGGAAGATGATTGCGAAGATAACGAAGTTCTTAGACTTCTTCTCTTTCACGAACAACTAGTCAGTGGCTTGTTGTGGATGCAAAATTCTTTCAGTAGACGGAGGTAACAACCAACCATCTCAAGAATAGTCCACACATGCATAACTGACTTGAGATATTCCCGAAGGAACAAGAAAACTATACTCGGGCCCATGGCGACAACTTTCACCATAAGCACACGAACCCGAGAAAGTCACTTCGAACATCCAGAACACAAACTTCGTGAGGACACAAAGATGGTTCTCAAAAGTTTCCAACATAAATGCCAGTTGTTCAACATGAACCTCATTAAGCATGGGGAAAACAGGGATGTCATCGTTGGGTTCAACAACACCCTTATCAAAGACTCCAAGGAGAGGGGTTCATATGATCTATGATCAAGGCATATTATTGGTTGGAATGAAGGACTTGGAGGTGTACTCGGGCAAACATCATGAGTGAAACACCATCAAGATAGTCCTTGAATCGGGACTTGATTTGACGATAGCCCAAATCAAATCAAGGGTTTGTTAGGTAGCATATCCACGGGGAGATACTATCCTTCTTCAACACGAGGAAAACTAGACATCCCATTACGAAGGAACAAGTTAAGAAGAGCTCGGGTCTTTCAACTCTCCAAGTTAGTGGTTACGCTCAACCAACTAGTCCAGGATGTCCAGCAGGGTTCCTTGGAGAAAGGAGGGGTTCAAACTACCCCTTGTTTAGACATCACGGTCAGATAACAACCTGGTGATACTTCTAGAAAGACAACCAGAATATCACAACCCACCGACATGTCTTGGAGTTCGACAGGGGTCTTGCTTTTCAAAGCAACCGATATGGTCTTGAGAGCATCTGTATTAACCTAACTCTTTGACCAACAATGTGCACCGGCATGAACGGATTTGGTGACACGGTCAACTTCAAAAAGAGACCGGGTGACCAGTAGTGCTAAGAAGGATACAGATGTTTCTTAGATTTTCGAAGCAATAAGAATTGCTAGGAATATCTGATACACATGTCGATGAACATACCCATCATTCTCAAGCATTCCAGGCTTGGAGGAAGGGTGAGTGAAGATGTGGGAGAGCATCACTTCATCATTAAGGCCGTGAAACTTAACACGACCTCTTGATATAAAGGAGTGTGATACCGTGAGGTAGAACAGAACAGAAACTAATGAAACTTCTTTATTCTGTGGATTACAAAACTTTGACCTGGTCCTGCAGATGAACGAGGTACTGGAGTTTGTTTCTCCTTACATTCCAAGGAGGAATGTTCTGACGGAAAACAAGAGCAAATGCATTGCAAGAATCCAACACACATATGCAACTTGGTGTCCGAACAACAGATGGGAATTTGAGAGCAACTGAAGGGGGAATCATGCTCAGAGGAGATCCTAAGATCAAGATGACGCACAGGGTCATAGTCATTTGTAAACCCCATGAAAAATAATTGGTATAGTAGAGTCAAGAACAAGGATATGGGATTCATCAAGAACACTCTTGTTGTGATCATTTTGATTCCTAGAGAGAGCCTATGGCTAGGAGGGTTGAAATCACCTAGCCATCCCGAGGTAAAACAGATCCCTCAGGATCCAAAGAACCAGAACATGGGTTAAAGGTCAGCATCATGTACTGATAGCGTGAGCATCACATGGTTATGAAACCACATGACTCAACTCACCGCAATTCAGCACATTCCGGGACCTTCGGTTCAAGTCCAAGGTTGAAAACATTGAGAAAGGAATAACTACTATCCTAGTGCCTTGAAGGACACTACGAATAGCAATCACGGAGTATCTTTCAGAAGACAAACATAGCTCCGGAAGAACTTGAGCAGAGGATAACGGGTACATTCGAGATGGAGAGGAAATCTCGAGGTTCAGGATTTTGAGACTTAGAACATGGAAGAAGGTGGAATCCACACAACTCTGAGGTATTAGGATGGAAAGAAAATCTCCCATTTGAAACGAGAGATAACGGAATATGGAACACACACGACTCTAGAAACTTTAACACTAGGTCAACTAGGGTAGAAACGTCATTGCCAAAGAAGGCACCTAGGTTTTGAATGAATAGAAGAGGTAGCAAAACCTTTTCAAATCAAAACAGGTAAGGAGACCCAGACTTAGAGCGATACCAGATAAGGAGTAAAAAGAATCCTAAGAAGGTTTTTGACAACTCATTTGTGTTTTCAAAGTAGTTTTTCAAAAACACCAGACTCAACATCGACCAAGCAATAAGGTTTTCCTACAGGCAGTCCTGCTCTGATACCAACTTTTGTCAGACCCCGGACCCAGAGATATACACACTGTTATGTGCTCCTAGCCATGAACTCACAAGGGCTTCAGGGTTACCAGCCCCGGCCGCAACAAACAACGGCAGGCAGACCGGATTCATCGGCACGTAGTCCGGATCCCCGGTCTACTACTCCTTGTATCCATGCTAGTCATAACCAACTATGCATATCAAAGCGTCCACGAGTCGGATGAAACTGAAGGAAACGAGACCAAAGCTATACAGAGCTGCTATGTGTCCAGAAAGTGCAACAACAATCGAGGGTTACTGGGGTTACCTCGCCCCAGGCCGATCAAATCGACAGGCGGGCTCGGACATGGATCATCGGCTCCACAACCCCTCGACTGCGACAACTATGCAGGCATAGCCAAAACTGTATAACAACGGGCTCGAAACCAATAACCGTTCAAAGCAGTACTCTAGACATGAAGCTTTATTAAACAGGTGTTACTAGAGTATAGCTTTACAAACAGAGGTCACATGACCCAACATTACATCAGACAGCGGAAGGCAAATTATGTTGCTAATCAACAAGAACCAAAAAGGCCTAAGAGGCCGCAACATAAGGCGACGTCCCAGCCCTTAGATTCCAGGCTGCTACCTGGGAACCCCAAACTACTCGTCGATGTCCACGTTGAAACACCACCGATGTGAGGAACTTCACCTGAACCAAGTTGAAGCAAACATGAGTACGGGAGGTACTCAACAAGACTTAGTTAGCCTATTATATATCTACTTCTTTTACAAAGAGTTATGAAGGTTATTTTGCGTAAAGCCATCTTCGTTTTCCAAGTTGAGGAAGGAATAGCATGTCTCATGGAGTATTTTGAAAACAGATAAGAAAGCTACTCAACTACTGAAATCATCATCTTTTTAATCCACCAAACCATTTCAGCATCTCGTGCTTCAAAGATCACCACCTCAAGTTGTTCCGGTAACTCACTCTACAAGGTAACCCCTCTCGGCATCTCCGAGGAGGCATCCTTCATTCGTTATCAGCAAGTTTTAATCATTCCGTTTAAGTTGTCTATGATCATAGAATCCGTCACCAAGTCGTCCTTAACCGCGGACACGGCTTCTCGAAAAGATTAAACCCTGCAGGGGTGTACAACTTTAACCACACGTATCAACCAACTCTTAATGCCAGAACGTTGGCACTATTCCGGGAAGTGCCGGCAGATGGAGGTCGACCACGACCTTTCCCTTGCTTCGCCTATTCCATGAGTCGCTCCGAGTAGAGATGGACCGCCAATAGGGAGTGGCCATCTCCTGCCGGGTCTCTATCGTTGTGCGCAATGCTCGACGGTTACCTACCCGCAGAGCGCCGATACATCGCCACGTCCTAGTTTTGAAAAGGTTTTAATATCCCCGCAAATCCAAATGGAAAGCCCGAACTAGGCAACTCATGGAACAAACTAGGCAAGTTGAGACCGAGGGGAATCCAATCCCCCGTGTGGATGCACGCTCAGTCTTGGCTCGAAGACGAGAACTCGCTCCTAGGGGCATGAACGAGACAACCACCACAGACCCTCTGTGGTCTCGTCATCCACACCTTTAAATCATGTTAATCAAATTATCTTAACTTTCCACAAGATACTATCATACTAGATTCATTCGCGCTCTGATTCATCAACCGGATGGAGCAGAGATCAACAGACATGTATGACTAAGCATGGCATATTTGAGGCTCTGGCGATACACACAAACAAATCCTATGTCTGCAAGGAGCATTGAATCATGATATCTGGGTTATGCAAATAAATAGGATAACTCTATCTATATATTGACTCAAGATACATTGGAACCGAATGCATTTGTACGAGAATGAAAAGTCTTTCGAAATCATATATGGGCAGATAAGAGGTTATGCTTACCTTGCTTCAAGAAAACCAGATAAAGCTTCAAGGAAAAAGTGCTTGACTTGGTTGTTTAGACCAAGTATTCGCCATTGGAGTTGTTGGCCTTCTCTTCGGAGTCACGTTCTACCGAGGGGGAAACAAACACCGAAACAAGAAAAACAACAATCAACACATGGCATCAATGCAATGCGCAATATGTATGCATGAGCAAGTTAATGCATTGAAATAAAGCCCTAGACATGTTCGTTGGGTTTCTAGGGTTCGTATGGCAAATGTGCAATTTTACTGAAATTAACCCGAAATACACCCCGGAGGGGGTTTCGGGCGATATTGAGAGGGTGTACCATTTTAATTGCTCAAATGGGTTTGAAAACATCATAACTAGGTTGCAAAAGTCATTTTGAGAAAATTGGTATATAAATTTTAATTTTCTAATTTTATGGAATAAAAACTTATTTTTCCATTTTTAAATGAATTAAACAAATTCAAATAATGTTCAAAAATCAACTTTCTCAAACATGATTGAAAATGGTATATTTGGAAAGGGTACATTTTTCTGAGCATCCCCATATTTTCACTTTATTTTTCTGGTCAATATTTTATTAGTTATTGAATTTACAAAATAAACCATTTTCTGGAATTATTAAACAGTTTCTGGAAATAAGAAAACAGAGTTATGACGTTAGGCTGACGTCATGCTGACGTCAGCATGGGATCGATTCCTTATGTGGATGATCAATCCCGAAAATGGCTAAGAATTGGTCGGAATAAACCGCACCACAGGGAAGAGGGTATCGCAGCGAATGTGCGGGTGGCGGTTATTGACCTTAAGGTCGCCGGAGATCACGCCGGCGGCGAGGATGCGCGGCGGCCGACGGCGGCTATCGCCGGCAGGGCGCTACAAGGCGGGAGGAATCAAGGCGGTGGTACAGGAAGGAGCGCAAGCTCACCGTGAACGTGAGGAGGTGGTCGTAGGGGGCAAGGGCGGCCGGAATCCGCCGCGGCGTGAGGAGAAGGCCGGCGGCCGGACTTGGAGAAGATGGCGGCGATCTCTCGGCTCCGGTCATCCCCTCCCGATTACGTTGGCCATAAGGAGGAGCAAAGGACAAGGAAGCTCCCGAGCTTCTCAGCGTGGGCTCTCGTGGCCGGAGATGACGGGGAGAGGAGATCGTCGGCGAGCTGCGGCTCGGGTATGGTTCGGCCGGGTTCTTCCCGCGCAGAGAGAGGAAGAGGAGGATTCCGAGGGGCGTTCTGAGGGAGGTGGGTTCGATTCGGACGCCTCCCTGGTCTCCTATCCACGCAGGCAGGCAGGCAGAGGAGGAGGTGGCGCCGGCGACGAACAGAGACATGGCAGCGAGCTGCTTCACTTCGGGAGGAAGAAGACAAAAGCGAAATTCCAAGATAACCCCCTGAAGTTTCATAAATTTTACAAAGAAGCCCTTCTAGAGTTAAAACTGAACAGAAAACATTATTTTTAGGACCTTTTTGCAAACAGAAAATTTGGCAAAATTAGTTTTTGGAAGCCTCATAAAATTTCCAACAGAACCATGTCTTTGCTTTTCAAATTTGAGAATGTTTTTATAACAAATTTTGGGTGATCACTTTAAGTGGTTTTTGGGCAAGTTTCATTTGTTAATTTTAAATGCAAAATTTTTAACCCATGTTTTCATGCATGTATGAGATGCGAACAACACACCAACACCCTAATGTAGCAAAACAGGGATGTTACAGGTATGATGAGCACATCAGCAAGAATTTCCCTCAGTAAGAAACCAAGTTTTACTCGAACCAGTAGGAGAAAGAAATCACTTCCGAAGGTTGTTGACAACTGATGTTGGAAGGGCGCACTACCAGGCTCAGCAGCAACATGGAATCTGCACACAACACAACCAAGATACTTTGCCCCAACGAATCAGTGAGGTTGTCAATCTCACCGGTTTTGCTGGAAACAAAGAATTAGACGTATAGTGTGAAGATGGTGTTTGTTTGAAGTGAAAGAAATGAGAACATTAGTTGCAATTAAAGAGAACAATGTTTGTAGTAGGTTGTATTATTAGTGTAAAAGAATGGACCTGGGTCCACAGTTCACTAGTGGTGTCTCTCCATAAAAGATAAAATAACATGCTGGGTAAACAAATTACAGTTGTGCAATTGAGAAAATAGAGGCTGCACCGTAGTGCATATACATGACATGATGATTATTATGATATTCATTTGGCCATTACAACATGATACATAGACCGTAATCCAACTGCATCTATGACTATTAATCCACCCTCAGGACGTCATCCGAGCAAACTTTGGATATTAAGTTGCAAGCAACAGATTATTGCATTAAGTAAAGTGTGTAATATTAATAATAGAATTATCCTTAGACAAAGTATTGTTGTTTTTTTCCTAGTGGCAACAGCACATCCACAATCTTAGAAGTTATTATCACAAGATCAAGATGATGCGCACCTGGGGTATTGAGATACCAACTGACTGCCACATTGATCTCTAGGACTTGTTTAGGCTTGAGCATCCCAAAACTTCAATGGCTAATATGGCAGCCGCCTTGATCGACGAGGAGTACGTTGATATGAACAAAAATTTCCCCAAGATTCAGTACAAATTCTGGGAGAAGACCCCACTTAACACGATCAACATTGAGTATGCAGCAAAAGATGCATACGTTTCATTTGATTTGTACCGCAGGATTAGCATCTTCAACTATGGGAAGCGTCAACTAGTGCCCTGGTCTCCTGCTTGGCATTATTCTTCGGAGGATGAGTAGATGGGTGTCTGTGTCTCTATTATTTTGTACTGCTTGGGGATCTCTCCTGACATGAGTAGTGTTTGCATGTTTCTTTTATATATTGCCTTGAGGAGACTTTATGTAGTACTATTATGTAATGGATATCCAAACTATTATTTCTATTAATTATGTCTCTGTTTAGGTATGATGTGAGCAAGCCTAATGAAGCAATTGTGATGTATGTGCTGAATTTTTAGTACATGTCATTCGAATTTGTAACTGCAATTTAAGAGGTTGTACAAACAATATCCTAATTTGTTGAGAAGTCCTTGACCATAGCGTATAGCACTGTCTAATTTTACATTTCACAGGTAAAATATGTGTACTCTCATACCTACTGTCCCAATTAATTTATTTAGAATTATAATACCAATTGGAGTAATTTAACATATATATAGTAAATTCTATAAATAATTTATTAAAGATTATAATACAAATTAGATGGCAACATTTGACCATAGAGACAAGAGCCCAACTTGTTTACATGTTTTTAGTTCATAAACATGTGAAATTGAATTTAGAATCACTAATTATGAATTAAGTAATAGTACACCTTAATTATTAAATAAAATAAATGCCTTTTTGTCCAACATCAACTTGTGAACATTTTATAATCAGATATCAAACATAAAAATCTTCGGGTAATTTGACATGGTTTGATAATTTGGTGCCCAAAGTTGGCATGTTTCCTCGAGAAACCCTAGTTTCGATACTTTGCCTGGAGTGACCCTATAATTACCCTCACTTAGTAAAGTCCTGTATATACATGATGAAAAAATATGATATGCAAGTCATATTTGAACTTCTCTCACTTTTTCTAATCCATTTAGACATATTATTTGTCAATTTTTTATTTACGGATTTGTAAATACGAATTATTCAATATTAAATGGAAAAAATAATTAATTATTATTTAAATTTAAGATTATTTGAATTCAAGATTATTATTACTTACTTATTTTTGTTTAACTAAATACTTTTTTGGATTCACAAAATAAAGACGTGTGACATCATAGTTTAAGGGTTAACATGATTGACAACATACTATTGTGAGTAAACAATATTTGTTTCTTGTAAGCTGAGAGAGAAGGAACTAGTAAGTTAAGCGTGTCGAGAGTGGAGTAGTCTGAGGATAGGTGACCGACCACGAAGTGTCACTAGAAACTAAAGGATAATGATTCGAGTTCAAAATAATTGAGAATAAATAAAAATGATTAGAATTAGAAATAATAGAGACTAAATAAAAACTAAAATCCTAAAAAGAAAAAAATCTCAAAATCTTTAGTTCCGAATCTTATTACCAGCGCTGGGCGCGGCAACGTGGAGTGTCTTTAGTTCCGGTTTGTGACTCACCGGGACAAAAGGGGGCTCTAGTCCTGTTTAGTTAGTTCCAGATTGAAATCTAGGACTAAAACATGTTAAGCCCAGGGAGGTAGGGACTAGAGCCTTTTTTCTACTAGCGCACATCTACGATTTTCACTCGATTTTTTGAAATTTTAAAACAAAGATTTTGAATTACTCTAAAATCGGGCTCCATGAAGCCCGAGCTCTTTTTTGACTTTACGACTGAGTAAACCTTCTACAACGAGGGACAAGTATTGCTGCCTGCTGGGCACATCTTCACGACGACTTGATAAACCGACAGTCTCCACAGCTCAAAACAAATAATTTCTCCAAGATCATACAGCGATTAGAAAAGCCTAGGCTCCACGAACTTAGTGGCTTACATGTGCGGAGATCTACTGCAAGTCAACCGTCGTCTTTATAGGGTATAGCCGACAGGGCACCATTTTCAGCACCTTGTAGCGACCACGGTGTCCCATGAGCAATTACATGCCCATGGCACCAAAACATGTAATGATTAGCTAGCTTTGATCTACAGATCTTTTATGTTCAAAAAAAAAAATTCTACAGATCTTCAAATGGGAGCCATGTTTGCACAGAAGCAGGTGAGATCGACGGACGTGTGTCCGTGTCACCGTTACGATCATCTGATGAATGTGGCGCGAGATGGCGTGAGTGCAGGCGCACAAAGTTTTGTAGGGTGGCTGTCAGTGTAACAGTTAAGCTAGCGGCACCGTGGATTGGTGAAAAACTTAGGCATGCAAAAGGAATCGTAGTTCACAGACAAGTCAACTGCTAGATCGATCACTGTCCGGATGTATGGGGTCGTTCACTGCTAGAATCGAAGCTACTAATTGCACGGTCAGTTACCGGCTGGAGCGGGCAACCCGGCCGGCCGGCCGACTCGCCAGACGGCCGGCCAGCATCATCTCAGCCACATTAATCCGCCAGCGCCGCCAGCGTATCCACGACCTCATACTGGCGCAGCCGGCTCCCGACCGTCACATGTGGGTCGTCGCCGGCCATGCACATAAATACTCTCTCGGTTCCTAATATAAGATGTTGTACATATTGTTCACGTTGTCTAGATATAGTAATATGAGTGAACATATGCACTAAAAGTTGTCTACACGTAGACATGTATGAATGTGAAAAAAAATTAAAACATGTTACATTTAGGAACGGAGGGAGTACATCTCAAATCTACACGGTCACTTCAAATACTCCTTTCCACAAGTTATTTTAATTTTGACTACATACATTCTAAAATGAGTGCATCTAGTCTTATTTTGTAACTAGATTCATTTCTTTTATCGTGTATATGGTCAAAATTAAAGTAGCAAGTCATAAAAGTGGATGAAGGAAGTATGTCAAGATTTAATATCGCCTCTTGATCGGTCAATATATATTTTTCTTTTAAAATTCATCGACATTTATGTTGTGTGTTCGCGATGAGACCGAGGACAAGAGGCATGCTCACTCCTATTTATTTTTGAAAAACATAGTACATATGCATAGACTCGCATACACGTCGTATGCACTCTCACATATGAAACGCACATACGTATACCCTTCCCCTATGAACATCTCCGAAAGACTAAGTCGATATATATGCCGAGAGACATAGTTACTGACATGTGGGCCCACTAACCGTGCCGGCATATGCTTTGTAGCAACAGCTCATGGCCGTCGTGTCTTAATCCCCTTCTCATCGACTACATACGGCTAATCATAGGTTGATTCACTAAGCTCGGAGATTCAGAGAAGCGACAAACGAACTTAATTCATGTGAATCGGTGCGCGGGTATATATGATGATCTTGTAGTTGGCATAGTGCTTATACATAGTTCTGAGAGAGAAAAAAATGCATTAAAATTCATTTAACACCTATTCGAATTGCAAAAAAAAATTCCATTGGACTAGACGGGCCCTAAAGTTTGCTAAATGGAAAAAAAAAAACTTAGGGCTTCTTTGATTCATAGGATAGAAAAAATATAGGAACTGAAATCCTATAGGATTGGAATGTCATGTCAACTTGAATCCTATGGGAAGAGTGGCTCTCTTTGATTGTGTAAAGGAATTTTTCCATGAGGTTGGACCTCATGTTATTTTCCTATGGGATTTGCAATCCTATAAATCAAACAAGCTCTAAAAAAAAACTTCCTATATGATTGTATCCTATAAAAATCCTATGCTATTCCTATGAATCAAAGGAGCCCTTATATAGCGGATAGAAATGCATGATAGATCCACAACAATTGAGAAAGAAAAAGAAGAAAACGTGCAAAAAGGAGATGCCACTTGGGAGGACACTCAACTTGATGCCACTTGTCAGTATGCAAAAAGGCTTGACTTGGTGCTCTTGGGTAGCAACGCGGTGATCAAGCTTTTGCATCACTCAAGAAGCACACCTTTTCAAAGCAGTTGGGGGGCATAGTGGCAAAAGGCGAATGTGTTAATATATCGGATCTATGCTTGCTAGGTGGCATGGCGTGACGTGGTATGATTTCCGATGGAGACATATTTAAATCGCCGGAACATTTGTCGTGCACTACTAGTAGATCAGATAGTGAGGCTTTGCACTAAGTATTCCTAGCTCTTGTGTTACAGGTGGCACGGTAAAATACCTGAATATCTGGTGAAGTCTCGCCTAACAAAAACAAGTCAAAAACATTAGCAGGATGGTTGTATCTCCGGTACACGTTTAAACGCTGTGTTTGACACATGTGCATCGTACTTGAACGAAATATTCTTTTAGTAGGAGGCGGTGTTTTCGTCGATAGCGAGACGGCTATGTCGCTGTGGCGACTTCATCAATTTCAAAATCCGCCGGCTCAGTCTTTCGGAGGCGCTCGTAGGGATAGAGCGTGTGTGTGTGCGTTCATAGACGTGAGTAAATGCACATTTATATAAGCTCTTGCGTTTGTATTTTGTTTATAAAAACAAAAACAAGCCAAAAAAAAAAAAGATTGGAGATATAATCTCAAAAAGAAAAGATTGGAAAGATGAAAGGTTGTGCACTCTCTCCTCAACGTTGAACAAATATAACTGGTTGGGTCGGGTCCTGATCGAAGAACATGCGATCTTTGTACCAATAGACTCGTCTCTCGTCAGATATTTGCTGATAATGTTTAGATACCATGTGCCACTTGATTGCATTATGTCGGATCTTGCCATTAACTTTGATTGAGATGTCGCTAAAAAGGCGAGTAGGCGCCCAAAGCGCCCAAATAATGGAGGCAAGCGACAGCGAGATTCTTACTAGTACTACACCAAGTTTAAAAACACCCGGGAGGTTCGTGGGCATGGCCACGTCAGACTCAGATGCTCCACGTCCGCACCTCGCGTGGCAGGCCGCCCCACGCACGCGCAGATCGATGCACCGAATTTTCCCCGGATGCTGCCAGCGTGGCAGCGGCGGACGGCACCGCGGGCGCCGGCTGAGCCATACTTATCGATAAACAAACGGCGCATCTGGCGCCACGTCACCACCTCCTTGCGTTCTTATCCCCACGATCCGTCCCAAGGGCCCTGCCATTCTCCACTAGCTCCCCTTCGTCAAAGTCTCAAACTTCCCACCTCAGTCGCCACTAGCTACCCTGACCGGTTTTCTACAAATTCTCGTCGTCTCGCTCGTTCGACCTGCGACTGACGCGTTGTCGTTGATTCGTAGAGCTTTTTCCGAGTACAGTGAGTGCTGGGTTTGGATCGTTTGATCAGCTTCAGAGCTGACCGTGAAGCTAGCTGGGGGAGAAGAGAGATCGAGGCTGCTCTGTTTCTTGGTTTCGGGATGCCGGACTCTGACAACGACTCCGGCGGGCCGAGCAACGCGGACTTCTCGTCGCCCAAGGAGCAGGACCGGTTCCTGCCGATCGCGAACGTGAGCCGGATCATGAAGAAGGCGCTGCCGGCCAACGCCAAGATCTCCAAGGACGCCAAGGAGACGGTGCAGGAGTGCGTCTCCGAGTTCATCTCCTTCATCACCGGCGAGGCCTCCGACAAGTGCCAGCGGGAGAAGCGCAAGACCATCAACGGCGACGACCTGCTCTGGGCCATGACCACGCTCGGCTTCGAGGACTACATGGAGCCGCTCAAGCTCTACCTCCACAAGTTCCGCGAGCTCGAGGGCGAGAAGGCCGTCGGCGCCGCCTCCTCCGGCGGCTCCGGTTCGCAGCAGAGGGAGTCTACGACGCCAAGGAGCAATGGCGGGGGCGGTGACCCCGGCGGTTACGGCGGCATGTACGGTGGCGCCGGGGCAGGAGGCGGCGGCGGTATGTTCATGATGATGGGGCAGCCCATGTACGGCTCCTCGCCGGCATCAGGGTACCAACATCCGCCGCATCACCACCAGATGATGACGGGAGGACAAGGCGGGTACGGCTACGGCGATGCCGGTGCGGGCGGAGGGCCCTCGTCGTCGTCGGGCTACGGCAGGCAAGACAGGACATGAGAGTGTACTACCTGCTGCAGTACACGAACTTCTGGGTCGGCGTATCTGTTTTACTTATAAATTGTACTCCATAGTTGGAGGTGGTGCCGTGCAGATGCTAATTAATCTCCAATCTTTCTTGTGCTTAAGCGAGTCATTTTGTTGTTAGTAATCAGCACCACCACCATGGTTGCATTTAACCTCTTGATGGATGATCCATCATCTGTGCTGCTAAAATGGGCTTTTGACAAGGTACATTTTCTTAAAATTAATGGCAAGTGCATTTTGACAAGATACTTGCTAGTACTAGTACTGATGAGGATGTTTTCTATGGTGACCTGGATATGCAGACAGTTTCTTTTCAACCTCTTTCCCCTTTTTATTTGGCCTGGTACTTTTCTGGGGAGATAATTTGGAATATGGAAGGGTGTCGGTTGTGTGATCTCACGTGTCGGCAGGGATAACCCCTTGAGGAAAACTTATTTACAAGAAGTGTAATACCGAGTCTCCCAAGTCCTAGTATACTGCTAACATATAGAGGGTGGTTTGTGTGAGGATCAGGTTGATTATTATGGGATTTGAACCCTGAAGTCGATGTCCTTTCGCTGGAGCATTTTACTGGTTCAGGTATACCGCGGGCTATCTTTTAAAATAGAGATCTCTTCAAGGTAAATTGTGCCGAGTCGAGAGGCTAGCCCAAGGTAAACGAATGGTAGATCCAGATTATTCAGGTTACACGGTTTGAGTTTACCTGGTTGTACTTGGTCAAAAAGTTAACCTCTAATACAGTGTGTCAGAAGAACATAACTACTCACTCCGTTCCATATTAGATGACTTTGAAATGGACATGTCTAGACATCTTTTAGTGTTAGGTACATCCATTTGAAATTCATCTAATATGGAACAGAGGGAGTACAACAGTAATTTTTTCAAAACGGAAGCAATGTACTAGCCTCTGCATTGAAGCGATGTACACGATCGATTCTATGTCAGTAATGTTCCAGAATAAGAATGAGAATTATAAATGAAAACACAGGACCGAAACACCAAAGTAAATTGAAGAAAAAAAAACCAACATTCCCCTGTTAATTATCGGAAGCGTATGACATTAGGACTACATCTGGTTCCCTTCTTCTTCCTTTGTAATTACATCTTCGATCTTGACACGTGGATAAAAGCCACAAATATGATTAAAACTGCATGTACTTACTCAATATTCTCCTGTTACTGCGGCCGAGTCTGAGAGGCTAGCCTGCGGTACACAAATGGCAGTTTCAGATTATTCAGTGTTACAGGGTTCAGAGAAAAATCAATAATCTCCTATTAATTGTCGGAAACATATGACAATGGACAACATCTGATTCCCCTATTATTCCTTTCTAAGAGCATCTCGAACAACCTTTATATATCTCTTCTCTACCATATAAAAACGTTTCAGGTGGCGATGGTTGTCTGAGGATCAGGTTGATCGTGGGATTTGAACCCTGAAGCTGATGTCCTTTCACCAGAGCAATTTACCGGTTCAGGTATAATCCGTATAATCTCTCCGAAGTAAATTATGCCGAGTCCGGGAGGCTAGCCCAAGGTACAGAAATGGTAGATTCAGCTTATTCAGTGCTACACAGTTTGAGTTTACCTGGTTACAGTGTGTCGGAAGAACATAACTACATGTACTCTATGACTGTAATGTTGTAGAATAATGACGAGAATTATAATAAATGAAAAGCACAGGACTGAAACACCAATGGAAATTGAAGAGAAAAATCAATATTCCCCTGTTAATTACCAGAAACGACTACATCTGATTCCCCTCTTTGTCCCTTTGTAAGAACATCTCCGATCTTGACACGTGGATACAAGCGCAAATATAATTAAGACTGCATGTACTTAGTGTGCAAGTAAACGACAAGCGCAAACTGCTGATCCGTGATGAGTCACCAAACCAACCTCAACTTATTCAAGCTATGCTAAATAAAGTTTATGGAGGAGGCTGAGCATGCACATATGCTCTGGCAGTGGTATTGTTATCTCTATTGGCACGGATCAGCGAGCAGTTAGTTGCACTCAGCTATCAGTCAGAGGCAGCACCAAAGGGCAAAATTAAAGGAGAAAAGGCAGGGCCGATAAGGACGGATGGATAGCTCGATGGAGCACTTGGGCGGGTGACTGTGGGGTGGAAGTTTCCACTGGCCTTTTGGGGGCAGGGACAAGTGACCGAGTGAGCCTGGATTCCCATTGGGCACGGAAAGATCTCCTGGCCGATTGGATGACAGGTACGTGCAAGCTTTGCCTTTGCCTTGGCACCGTCTGGGGCGGCTGCTTCTTCTTCTTCTTCTCTATCTGGAGGAACACTGCACCGCGTTTGCATGGGAGGAGTGTGCTAAAAGGCTGGTTTGGCGTCTCTGATTAGTAAGGTCGCTGTCCCTGTTATACGTGAGAATCTAGCATGAAGACGCCAGTTGCTGGGGAAATCAAAGCTGAGATATTCTCGCCCATGTGAAGGCAAGAAAACAAAACGGCTTGATGCGAAGGAGAACGAGGTACACATGCATGGAGGTGGAAAAGTATACGGAGCACCTTAGCATCAGAACATGCCAACTGGCTATGAGAGTTGAGAGGATGCGTGAAGGATTTTAGGCAAAGAACTTCCGGACAACGATACTAACTAGGTCAGGGAATAATACAATTAACATGCATACTGATGTATCTACATCATTTCTACAGATAGTCTCCTTGCGGTGCCACCGGACACCGTCCATTGTCCACAGTGGCGCCTTCCATTACCAGATCCGCGTGCGGTTGAGACGGTCTTTTGCCCTCCGGGGGTCGTTAGAGTCTGTGTCGGTGGGGTCCTCGAGGTGGACCGAGTTTGGAATTTTGGAAAGAAACAAACTCAATGACGGTGTCGCCAACAAGCGTTGTTATCCTCCTTGGATGAATCGTCAAGAAAGTCCTATACTTGTGTCGAGTATGGAATAGGTGCGAGGACAAATCCCAACACTAACGGTGACACAAGTGGGCACCAATTTGTTCCTTAAAAGCACTCTTGTGATCACCCGTCCGCCTCTTGGTGCATCCCCGTCAGTGCGCTCGGTGAGCTTCGGACTTTGAACAATGCTCTTCAATTCAATGTCAAGCTAAGTACTCTAGCCAATGACACTGATGGTTAACCACCATTAGGGATATGCGGTGATGTATCGGTTGATCGATTTCCTTCAATGTCGTTCGAGGTTCATGTTACCTTGTATAGTGCTCAGTTTTGCTCATATGGTGAAGGTTGTCGAGTTCAAGGCCAAGAAGAGGTGCATTGGTCATCGATGGAACATTCGCGCCCTTCAGTGGCATATGCGGCTCTTGTTGTTGGGACGTTACCTTGTTGGTGTGATGCCCTTTGAAGGTGATTATTACTTTCTTAGTGTTGCAAGGTGTAGACTGGCCGTTGGGCTAGCGGCTGATGTTTCTCAGCGTAGTTTGAACAACGAGATTCCTTTAGATTGACCGAGCAACACTCCTTCCTACTCGTCCTGATGTGTTCATGTTGTTTTGGGTGCTAAGTATAAGATTTGGTGTTCTTATCTAGGGCATAGCTTGTTTCCGTGTTTCTTTCTTTCTCTTATCCTTTCTTGTTTAAGTGTCTTGTCTTGTGCTATGATCGGTAGCATTTGTGTTGTATCCTAATTCTTTCATTTTAAAATTGGATTAAAGTGGTTTGGGCTGGCTAATGAATGTTGGTAGTTCGCCTAAAATAAAACAGATCTTACGGTTTGTCGCGACAACTTATACAACTGCACGGTCTCACTATATTATTTCGCTCATCTAACTCATAGGTGACACCTTCTACATACAATTGATATCGTATTGTTGTCAAGGTTTCTTTTTTCTCGATTAGCATTTTTTATCGAGGGCATCGATACATCTGGCTACTGGCTAATATAAGAAATTTCATTTATTTTATAGCCAGAATTAATTCAAAAATGTTTTGAATTCAAAATTTCTGATACTGAAACAATAGGAAGGCTACCCTAAATATTGCACGTTGTAGAGAACGGTGCAACGCTCAGGCCTCGTTTGGCATCAAAGTATTTTTAAAGTATAGAGAGAATACTTCAGTTTCAGAAAATACTAAAGTATTGAATACTTTAAGGTGTTTGGATCCAATAAATAATATACTTTTAAAACTGAAGTATTCTAAAAAGAACTGTAGTTTTTTTTAAGTATTGGAGAAAGAGGTCTAACCCACTTTTTTCTAAACTGAAGTATTTAGCAAAACTGAAGTATTCCTTTGCCTGGCGGTTAAATACTTTGGTTTACCAATACTTCAGTTTTAGAAAACTGCACCGCCAAACTAGGCCTCAGTGCTTTTCGCTTCTATCATGAAGTTTCAGTTTCTAGTCCCCTCACGCAGGTTTCTTCTTAAATGGTGAAGGGGCCCACGAGCAGTGACACTAAGGCCCTATTTGTTTGGGCTTCTGCTTCTGCTTTTGGGCCTAGAAGTGGAATCCCAAACAAACATCATCAAATGGAAAAGCGATGACTACAATCGCTGTCGAAAAATGCACTCGAGTAGAGCGAGCGAGCGGAAGCAGGGCGGGAGCTGCTTCCCGCAGCTTTCCACTCATGTGGAATGCCACCGACTGCCATCCTGACCTCGCATCGAGCCTACTTTCCATCGCATGCCCCTGGCACGAGTACACGCGAGGGTACAGCATGCAGCTCAGCCACTGGGTGTGTACATATTACATCAGATCTCACACAAATATATTTCAATTCGAAATAATTTGAACACGAAATATTTTGTGGAACGGAACTTCTCAATTTTGGACCGAATTTCGCACCATTTTTTGGACAAATTTTGTCAAATTCGTTGTACTCGGTAGCCTGTTAGGAATTTCTTTATTTTGCGGGAACCCGTTTGAAATTTGCTTTATGGAATATATCGATCTTGCCATTTTTCACAACTTTCGTGTCGTAATATTTTTGTTTCACAGAAAAGTAAAATCTCGACATACAAGCCAAAAGCCAAAAGCAATAAAGCCATAAGCAAAAATGTCATAAGCCAAAATCCATAAGTCAAAAGAAAAAAGTAATTAACACATTAAAAAAAATTAAATGGGTAAAATTGAGATAATTCAACATGTAAACATGCTACCTATGTTAAAAAGGTTAGAATTAGCTAATTCGTTTTGAAAACCATTTATATAACTTCTTCAGCATTGAGGGCATTATAGACATTTCATCATTCAAACCACCACCAGCAGCCATCAACAACACTCGTGCCAAACATCAAATCTCTGCTTTCAACAGCTGGTTCCTACAGCTGCTTTCTAACAGCCCAACAGCTACAGCTGATTCTCAACAGCAGCAGCCCAAACAAACAGACCCTAAATGGCACATACTACAATTCCATGGCTTATGCTCCTTTTGGCATCAAAGTATTTTTGAAGTATACATGGAACACTTCGTTTTCTGAAAATACTGAAGTATTAAATACTTTGCCTAGTTTGGCATCAAAGTATTTTTGAAGTATTCAACCAATACCACAGTTTCTAAAAATACTATAGCATTAAATACTTCGACATGTTTGGATGCAGTGAATACTATGGTTGTAAAACTGAAGTACCATCCTAAAAAAAAAAATTTGTTGTATTGGAAACTTCAATCCTGACTTGTATTTTTCTTCTAAACTGGAGTATTATGCAAAACTAAAATATTACTTTGACCGGCAACTAAGTACTTTGGTTCGTCAATATTTTGATTCTATTAAAACTGCGCTGCCAAACTATGGCTAAGATGTTTGGATGCAATAAATAATGTGATCTTAACACTGAAGTATGCTCCGAAAAATACAGTTTTTTGAAGTATTAGAGAAAGAGGTCTCGCCCTCTTTTTTCTGAATTAGAGAAAGAGGTACTGAAGTATTTTCCAAAACCGAAGTATTGCTTAGCCTGGCAAGTGAAATACTCTGGTTTTCAAAATGCTGAAATACTATTCACGCATACGCAGTTTGTTTATTCAGGTTTTCATCGTTCAAATCACCACTCGGTTAGCAAAGTGTTTTTCGCGGAGCCATCTTGGTGGTGAAACCGAGAGACACAACTCCAGCTTGGTTCGAATCATGATGCTCCCATGTACCCAAATATGAGTGTGCTTATCCCCAGTGCTGGCCAGTTTTAGGTGTGTGGCGCAGTTGAGTACGTATATGCGTGGCGGTTTGTGGGTCGGTTCTTGCAATTGCAGAGGGCATGCAGTTGACTTTCTGCCCGTAAAAGAGAGTCGCGTGAGTTGACCAGCGCGCGACAGCACGGTTGAAGCACGAGTGCTCGTCGGAGGTACAGCGGTCAACGCCATAACGCCACCAAAGCCAAAAGCAGAAGCTCGGATATATCGTGCGTGTGCAGAATACAATACACACCGTAGTGGGTGCACGGCGGCAGCCACCATTTCACGACAGCACGACGATGCGTTGGACGGTTGGAGATATAATAATCCATGGTGGTCACTACTCACTAGGGCCTCCAGGGTCAACCCCTGCATGCTCCTTTCAAGAAAAGAAAAATAGCCGCGTAGTAGCACGTACGATGAGCCGCCAGGCCAGTGAACGGGCCGCGCGGTGCTCCCCACACCTCACCACAGCAGGAAGCCACCCACCGGAAAGAAGAGGGCGGCGTACGTCAACGAGAGGCGCGCGTGGGCGTGGACTTGGAATTGAGAACGCGCGTGCGGCGTGACGGATGGTCGTGAGGTGGGAACGGATGTCAACGCCTCGACGCGATGCTGTAGATATTTTTCCGTGAGCGTTCTCTCGCGCCCCAGCCGGGTCGACCGGGTGGTGGACACTCTCGCGGCGGCGTGCGTGCACCGCTAGCTCCTGCGGCGGTTTCTGACCGTGGGAGGCGGGGAAAGCGCGGGGCTCGCCATGTAAACGGCCATCGTCTCTATCGTGCTACGACACAAGGTGATAAGGTTTATCTATCGTGACTGACGCGAGCAAGCGACAATGATAGCATTCACATAAGTTGATGCTAGTTTACCTCGAAATAGGCTTTCACGTCGCTTTATAAATAAAACAAACGACCAAACAAGAGTTTAGGCACACACAAAGATAAACTGCCGGGGCGACAACAAAACATGCCCAACAAAAAAGTAAGATACAACTTGCAAACAAGCTCGGAAAGACATCGAAGCGACGAAGCGAGGAGGTAGCCTTCACGCCTCGCATTCCACACCTAGGAAGAATAATGGCTCCGTCCAAACACCACAGCCCCGCACTGAAAGATCACTGGGCACACAAGCACCACCTTCAGGAAGGACGGCGACGTCGACACGCGACGCCGCTACTGCCCGGACCAGTGAACTGATCTAGGGATTCCCCCGACGCATAACAGGTAACGGGTAGATGGGTATCCCGATCGCCCTCCAAGGAGGAGTGACGACGCCCATGGGCGCCATCGCGTCAGAGTCGGCAAGCCAGCAAGGATTTCTCCCAAACCTGTACCACCCCAAAATCACTCGAGCGGGAGTGTGCGTCGGGAAACAAAACCATCTCTGTCAGGGGGAAGCCTCGTATCTGCCTCGACATGGAGCAGACCCGCGAGGCTAGACCCAGGCCCGCCTGGCCCATGTCCAGCCTAGGCGTGAGACCTTGCAGAGACGAAGATGCCGGCAGATGGCAACCGACGAGAACAATGTGAGCAGCAGCCACCCACGCCCGCACCCCGCGCTAGGCCTGCGACCCGGGCCCAGATCGGGCCCATGAGTGTGCAGCCGCCACCACGGTCGTCAGGTTGATTTACGGTCACCGGAGTCCCGGCCCTGCCGCCTCACGCCTCCGTACCCCGCCACCGCAGCAAAGGCCGGTCGGAGCTAGGAAGGACCAAGCCACATGCCCTCCCTCGAGATCCACGGCGCCACGGGGCACCACGACGGCGCTACATGTCGACAACGCCCCACGCCACGCCGTCGGGAATCTAGCCGAACCGAGCAGGTCAAGCCTCTCATTTCTCCTTTCCTCGTTGCAGGGAGGGAACAGCACGTGGCGCCTCCGTCATCGGCCAGCACGGGCGGTGCCGGCGACGGAGGCTTGGAGGGAGGGGAGGGGAAGGCCAGCGGCAGCGAGTTTCTAGGGTTTCCTCGTGTCGCCTCTAGGAGGGACGCGGGGGACGGGAGAGAGGATGTCCTCCACCGTTGATGGTAGTTTGATGCGTGAATTCTTTCGCTACAAACATGACTTTGTATCTCACCATCTTACTTTTTTCATTTTCTTAGAAAAAACTCATTTTATTTTACTCTATATGTACTCCCTTTGTGCACAAATAAGTGTATCTTTAGGTTTTTTATATTCAAACTTTTTAAAATTTTCAACAACTTCGGAAAAAAATACCAAAAATTTGAACACCAAATTAATATCACTAGATGCATTATGTAATGTCGTTTCATAATATACTAATTTAATGTCATAAATATTGGTATAATTTTTATAAAGTTGGTTAAACTTAAAAAGTTTGACTTTACAAAATCCAAAAGTAATTCGTTTCTGGATCCGGTCGAAGGTTTTCGCAACTTTCTAAGAGAAGAATATGGTGACAATCTAGTATACTCCAACACTTAGAGCAACCCTAGCAGAGCTCCTCAACGGGGCGAAATTGAAAAAGTCTGGCGGGTATATGGGATCGGCCAGGTCAAAGCAGAGCCCGTATACCTAGACCAGACTGAAAACCCTTTTCAGTCACCCCCGAATCCCCCTCCCCCGCCACCCCGCCTAAGAGGAGCGGAAGGAGGCCGAGCTCATGCTCCACACCGGCCCCACGATTGGGCCGGAGGACTTCGTCGGGGAGAGCGACGAGGACACAGTCCTCAACCTGCTGCTCGCCCGCAGCGCCCGCGAGGAGGAAGAGAAGGGCCATGTCCAGGCGGAGGCCCTCGACAACAAGTTGTTGGCGCAGGGGCTAGCCCTAGCATCGGATTTCGACGAGAGGGCACAGACTGAGAGCGTGTCCGCGCCGAGCAAGGCGCGCAGTTCATTTACCTCGACCCCGAGGATTAGGTCGCCGTAGACTAGGTTAAGTCGCCGATAAGTTGTAGCAACGTGAGATGCCAAATGTACCACCGGCGACGTGCTCCGGCGAATGCCTAAAGAAAAGTTACTTGAATCTTCTCGCGTTTTGTGCGGTTCGCAAAAATTCAGTTTACATTTTGTGTTTCTGATCTACCCCGCACACTCTCGGACTGAAAACGTCCAAAAAAAAGGTAACGCGTTTAGGGGCTCTGCTAGAGTTGCTCTTATAAACATAGTTTGTTCAAACTCTTTTTACAGATTTACGCCTATCCCAACACTTAAATTTGTGTGCACATTTGTGTTGAGTTTGGATGTTCTATTGTGTCTTTCAACTTGGTAGATGAGATGACTTGCTGCTATTCCTAGAATGCTTCGACTAGTTTTCCACCTCTTATTTTCGTTTTAGAGATCAGTTACATGGATATGTGATTCATTGACCTTATAGTTAACAAACGTATAAAGATAAAGTGGTTGAGCAGATCTCACCATAACCTCCTGTAATTGGGTTAAACCCTAGCTGCCATTGTTCGTGGTTCAGCCAACATACTCACTACCAAAATCTCTTTTGAGTCTCTCTGAATATGCTGAATCTATTCGACAGTTTCTGAAACTACTAGTGCCTGTCATGCGATCGCTAGCTGTTGTATGCAGACTGCACACCTGAGTCGCTTCCGAAGGTTGGCCTTGCAGCACTTTGGTTCCTTCAGACCTCAGATTTCCTTAAAATGTTATCATATCCCATGTCCATGTGAATCGGACAGGATTGGAAATCGAATTTCAATTGTGTTCACATGCAACGAATCAATCGGAGTGTTCATATGTTTGTAACGGAGAAGGCCTAGAAAGAATGTTTAGAGAATGTGTCACACCTCCCAGTTTGTACCTCTCTTGCACATCAGCTTCGATGAATTTTTTTCTTCTGCTTCAAAATACGATCTCTCATGTTCAATTACTCCCTGCACATGGCCGGAGTCTCTCAGGAAAAGACACTTATGTGGTAATGGTGCAGGATAGATGGTGATTGGATAAATGTAATTACAAACAAAAATCAATAAACCTTCAAGATCAGAATCGCTGCCTCCTTGTCCAAAACCCCGTTATATTCGCTACATGTCAATGACTGAAGAAATAAACAGAAACATATCAGATCTAAGACGCTAACATGCTTTTTTTTTCTCGGCAATGAGCTCGGTATAATATTTAATCTTACTTGGATACAATTTGGACAACCAGCAACACTAGTGCAACTGCATGTCGAAATGAGCTCTAAAGCAGCAAGTAGAAGTTCCCCAAAAAGCATTTTGACCTACAAGATTGAACAGACAAACCAATGATGTGGCTTACACCAAGATGATTCTCGTAGCATGTATTTCTGCAATTACCTTTGACGTTATGCCGATACCACCAGGGTGTTTATCATATAAAAGAATTCTTTCGGGCATACCACGGGTTTCATGAGGATTTACACATTCTGTTCCTAGGTCAGAAGCACTACACATCATATGCCTGCGCAAATCAACACACAGTCAACCCAATTAAAAGAGCTAAATTACTGAAGTATGCAATACAAAATATGACATAGTTTACCACGACAATAGAATCAACAGTTAACTCGCAAGTGGTTGGCAAATTATAACAGGGAAATGAACAGTATTGTCAAACAATTGTCTTTACAAAATTACTAGTGTCTACCGCAAACCCTTTTTATCAACGGTTATGGGAGCAATAAAGGAGAACTTACAAAGGTAACATATTCAAGAGTGCGTGTGAAGCAGCATGTGAACCACCTCGAAACTCTAGTTTCCTTTCCTCCACGGCTATTTTCACCAACTGAGGAATCCGTATCCAAACAGCCTGTAATTGCGGCGTTGTATACAAAATACAAGTGTAAGAATCATGGGAAATGCATCACAATGGTGCTAAGTTTATAGTTCAGCCACTGACCTCAGAATTGTAGGAGTATGGAGGTAGGCTAAGTTCAACGCTATCCAATATTTTATAGCCTGATTTACATATGCGATGAAAGCCAAACCATTTGGTTGTCACCGTGCAATCATTTGCTTGGGCAGTTGTCTTCAAACAGTTAGTTTTGCATGTAACCGTAGGAAGATAAGCCTTCAAGAGAAGGGCCAATTAATGATTGAGAACAAGATGTACTAAAGATTTCACTTACGGAAAATCTCATGACTAGTTTGATGTTAATAGAATTTTCCCTTTCTAGACAAAACAGAAAATAAATTGAAAAAACTCAAAGTGTGATCAAGCATTGTAGGAGGAACAGTTATCATGTTTAAATTTATTACATCAGACAAATATGGGTTTCTCCCAGAAAGAAAAGGAAAACAAGGAACAAGTCGTAGATTGACCGGACTCAGTTGAGTTCAAACAAATCAATGAAGAGTGAGAAGTGATATCATTGACATGTAAATATGTAATGCAAAAGGAGGTGTTCAATAGTCCTCAAAATTAGTGAATTAACTAGGGTCTATAAAATCAAGACCGAAGATATATATACTATGTTGCTCAACAATATTGGAGGGGACGCAACTTAACAATAGCAGAATACTTTCAAGAATATAGGAGACCAAGTATTTTAATGTTTTCAAGAACATACATAATCTCCTCCGAGGACATTGATGTCAGTGTAATCTCGTGTTTTTGTGTAATACTTCACATCAGCTTTCCTGCAGAAAGCTTTCTTTGATGCCAAATCAAGCTCCTCAACTAAGTAATTGACACCCTGATGCATGTAAATAGCACCCTCATACACCTGAAATTCAGAAGAGGGCTCTTGAGATGATAATTACTAATACCAGAACTTGGAACACATAATCATGTACTTGTGGCTCAGGAACTGATTACACATGTTCACGAATTTATCAACCTGCTTTGCCAACCGTGGAGAATATTCCAAGAGCCATACAAGTATAACAGATAGTCATTTAACAGTTAGAACATATTACCTGGAAAAATGCCTTACTTTCCTCAATTTCCTCAAGTAATCTGCTATTTAACTTGTCTATCACGCTGTACTTGTCATGCTCAATTGCTCTTATGCTCACTGTCTGTGAAGGCCTTTTCTGCAGAAATAAAAATAATACTGACACAACATGGAAAAGAGTTACTTTTATATAACAGAGAGTGAACAAATGAACGAACCTCTGGTCCAATATAATTCCACATAGTCGAAGAGAAAGGTCCAGATGGATTGTTAGCCAGATAACCTTTCTCTTTTAGAGTCGTCATTATATCATCCAGACTAGAACCAAAGTGATTCTCATCATATTGCAAGCATATTGGATGTTCATAAGCAGCACAGGCAAGGTGCTGTTCTAATACCTGTAACAAATTTCAAATCCCAAAAAATCAAGTGAAAAGTTAGATACTCAAGTATTTGAACTTATCAATATAGTTGGTTCACTAAGCACATATTCATGGACCTACCTTAGGGTTATGTGAATCAACTTGACAGTGCTCAATTGGTCTGCCAAATAGTTTATGTGGGGATTTCATAAAATACTGATCTAAAGGACCCTCAAATGCAACATAAATCGCTAATGATTGTTTTGCTCTCCTTCCAGATCTTCCGGCTTGCTGCCATAAACTACAATCATAATTCTATACCTTAGTAAGTTCAAAGGAAAACATAAACTCTACCAGACAGATCGCTTCCACCTACCTGGCAACACTTCCAGGAAATCCAAGATGCAATGTCGCATCAATATGTCCAACATCAATTCCCAGCTCAAGAGCATTTGTGGCAGCAACACCAAGAAGTTTTCCCTCAAAGAGATCAGCCTCAATTTTTCTTCTGTCCTGCAATAGTTTGTTTCTTAGTCCACATTTTAATAAGCAAACATGTTTTTTGAGCAATCAAGGCAGGGAAGGGGGAGGGGGAGACATGAATTAATTATTTCAGAACCAAGAGTTTTACATGATTGTGATTAACGCAGGACAGATAGTCGTGCCATAGAGGGGTTGTTATTTTGTGGTCCAGATTCTTCAACCAAACAGACCTAAGGTTTACTCCTAGACTTTTCAAGGACCGCCAAAGGAAAGATGGCGTCTAATGGCATATCGGTGTCCCAAATGGAGCTGATGGGGGGGGGGGGGGGGGGGGCGGGGGCGGATACTGGAAAGATGCCGAATAGTTGTCGCACAGCCGCTGCATGAGGGCATGCGAAGAATAGACAATCTCTAGTCGTAGAGACGCATATACTCAAAAAGTAGCTCCAGAGATGATGATGCCACAGACTCAATCAACGTGCGTGATCACGGCAACAGCGATGTCACGAAGACGTGGGCAGCAAGCGAGCACTTCATGATACATATATTTTTCCATAAGCACAAGTTAGATTGATTAGAAATTAAGTTAATTTGTGCAAGAACTTTAGATTGATTTGAAATTCTGACTTGGATTGATTTGGTTTACCAAACAGATGAGCCTGGCAATGGTTGGAGAAAGAAGGAATTTCTCCACATAGGCAATGCTTTTGGAGGGACTACTGCGGGCAGATTGAAATATGGGGTGACCAAATACACAGCTTTAAATATAGTTGTTCGTTGAGGTGGTGCATATATGGATAAAAGGCAAGCTATTTGAGGTTTTAGCTCCGGGTCCGACTTATAAATAGGGTACTTGACCTTAGGACCGAATCAGGCTCTCCTTGGGATAAGCCAGAGAATGGATCAGCCGGGCGAAGTAAGTGATAGGATCTCCAGGGTTCGAAATTCCAGGCCCGGGGAAGTCTAAGAGGATAAAGGAGGATGTTCCCTGCAGGGCATTTCGTGGGGTTAGGATGTGCATGTTTACCAAACGAGCGGAAGACTTGACGCAAACCAATGAAGCGCTGCTAAGGCGCTCTGGCTTTCCCCTGTTGAGACGCTCTTTCCTCACCTTCTAAGTGAGTTCTAACAAGGTGTGGAGATGAACGAGTACATGTCACAATGACATACAAGCTATTAGAGGTGTTCTGCAAAGAAATTGAACCCCTACCAGAGATCTAGCACATGTTTTTTTTTTGAAATTAGAGATCTAGCACATGTTAAGTGTCCCCAAGAGCATGTTGTTTAGACATTTGAAGAAAGGTCAAATTAGGAGGAATACAAATGACCTAAAATTCACTTTTAATGAAGCAAATAAGATGGCCCACCGGTGTTTTTAAATATCTATGCATGATAGACACATTCCCATGAACCCATTATTTAGATATACCTATGTGGTAATGGTATAGATTGATGAGAAATGGTTCTATAGGTCTGGAAATGCCAGAATTATAATCTGGCACCGGAAAAAATAAGCAGAAAACACGGCTAAAAGCGAAATTATTATTGAGAGAGTCATGTTCTTAGCCACAATTGCTAGAACTAGGTTTAATGATCAAGGCAGAGAGAAATTCTCTGGTTAAATAGGCATATTTCCTTCTATACTACATCGACGGCCAAAAGGGGAGCTGCAATTGGGCCAGCTGGTACCTTGATCACAAATTTCATGCTAAGTCCTAGAAAAGAATGAAAAATCACTCGGGAAACATATATATTAGGACGTTGTCAAAAGGATAATAACCTCTGCAATGTAGCCAGCACGATATACGCAGATAGAATCTACCAGTTCTTTTGCAGTCACCTCAAGAATTTCACGCCTACAGTAACAGATAGATCATCTAAAGAACTACAAAAATACACGCACATAAATGTTCAACGAAAAATGGATAAAATGAGAAGTAAAAAGGAGAGGAAAATGTGCTCTTACGTGTAAGATAGGACAAGCTCACAGAGCTTCCTTGTTTTACAGAATGCAATGCAGCGGAGCCCATGCTGAACCATCTCCGAGAACAGATATGAAACCTCTACTATTGGGCTAAGAAATAAAGATGACATATTAGTTCACAAACGGAGGTTATCCAACAATAACTGCAGAGTATACGAACAAACACCTAAGAACTAGCATGCGGTAGGAAACTAAATATATGCCAGGTTTGATAGCTCATGGTTTTCACTGTTTTGGTGGAGAAGAACTAAAGGATTTATTTTGTATTAGAAACTTACACATCGCATATTTTGATGTAGAGCAATTACAAAACCTCACTAAGGGCAACTATGTGTTAATTTTGGGCGTAGAGTACCGTGGTATGTGAGAATGATGGTGTCACAATATGGTAGTATGGAGTTTGACTATAAGGTTTCAACCTCAAGTAGTATGGTGTGTTATAATTAAACTACATTTAAACTTTTGAGCCATCCTGTTAAGAGTCTAGCGGCAATACAACTTTGATTAGCAATGAGTCTTTGAACCAAATAAAAATGAAATTGGGGAAAACTGCAACGTCAGGCCAGCCACCAAAGAACAATAGTGCATATGATGAGAAAGACAACTATATGTTACATTTGAATAGTAGAATTGCAAAGAACAAAAAGTAATAACAACACCAATTAGAAATATTATGTAAATACCTTGAGCGTCTACTTACTGAACTACCTTTTGAACCTCCCTCCTTTGTCATATATAGTGGGGGATTCCACAAGAGAAAATATTTAGAACCACACGGGCTTCCATCTTTCTGAATCAACTCAACATTATCCAATTTGGCCAGCTCCTGAGATGCATGCAATTCCCAAAGAGTGCATATAAATTAAGACTGCAAAATAATAAATGAAGATGGACATCACAAAATAATATTATCTACAATACTAGTAAGGTCTTGCTCAACTAATTAATAGATGTTTTCCAAATAATATTTATCTCGGAATAAAAAG
This sequence comes from Alopecurus myosuroides, assembly GCA_028641055.1. Classification (NCBI taxonomy): domain Eukaryota; kingdom Viridiplantae; phylum Streptophyta; class Magnoliopsida; order Poales; family Poaceae; genus Alopecurus; species Alopecurus myosuroides. The sequence continues at coordinate 422,035,856 of CM054059.1, forward strand.
GGGACAGTCATGGGGAGAAAAGCTGGTATTTGAACTAAAATGACCAAAACCAGCTATATTAAAGAAAGGAAAATGAGGAGAGGGTGTTATATATGCAGTAAACTTATCAAGGAGAGATGGTATATCATTTTTTAGTTAAAACCATATATTTTCAAAACTACTGTGAAGAGAAGTTTTTTTTTGTGGGGACGTTAAGAGAAGATATGACCTACCATCACATGCTCACGCGGGTTTGCTGAGGTAGCTGTACAAAACATGAATGTAGGATGACTGCCATAAACTGCACATACAGAAGACCGGGGTGTCCAGGAATTATATATGTAATTTCGTCAGTAATTCCTATACTTAAGTATATTTGCTGACCTATATGAAACAATTCAACAAAAATAAGGATTAGGTAGCTAATTGACAGTTCATAGTTCTGGTAGCAACTGGTCTAGGGTCTGTCGCCCGTACGGCAACCTGGGAATCTCCGACCTGGCGCGCGTGTGGATCAGTCTTAGGAGTTGGATATGGAGGATGCGTACCGATCCCCTGAGACCTTGACATGGGCTTGATATGCAATTCTCGCTCGAGAGACAAGCTCTAGGTGTTTGACACATCAACCAAGATGGTGGTAGGCGACGAGACCTCGGTCCTTTTCTGGGTAGACCGTTGGTTGGATGGGAAGGCTATCTGGGATATAGCGCTGGATCTCATCGCGGTCATGCAAAAGGCCGTATGGTGAGGAGGGCACTAGTGGAGAATCGAGAGCTCGTTGGCCCTTTGGCAATACGTTCAGCTGTGGATTCAGGACCACACTATAGGGCTCAGGACGGAACCTGACAAGTTGTTGAGGTGGCCGATGGATGCGCAGTACTCTTCCAAATCTTGCTACAATGCCCTTTTTCAGGGGTCAATTGTGTCAAGTTCCTGGAAGCTGAACTGGCGCTATTGGGCTCCCCCATGAGTCAAGTTCTTTGTTTGGCTCGCTTGCTAAATTTGTTGTTGGACAGGGGATACGCTAGCGAGGCGTGAGCTTCAACACCCCCCGCGCTTCCCGTTGTGTGACCAGTTGGGGGAGACCATGCAAACATCTCCTTACTGGTTGCCCTTTCTTGAGGACCATTTGGTATGATGGTGCTGCCCTGGATCAGATATATGGCAAGACCACCAGTGGAAGAGGACCACTTCGTGGAGTGATGGTCGATGGCTACCCAAATCTACCCCATGCACTTTGCACAAGGGCACCTCATCATTGATCATGCTCATGACCTGGTGGATTACAAGCCTTGATCCCTTCCAGCGCTTAGTTCTAGTGGGTTATGTTGTATGGCGCTGTGTTCGCTCGTTCCCGATCTTGTAAATAACTCTCCGTTCTCTATCAATGCATCGAAACGCAAAGCTTTTGCTTTTCATGGAAAAAAAAGTTCTGGTAGCAACATAAATGAAGCCCGAGTCAGCAACAAAAGTATTTGTTCAACAAATTATACATACTATTTGAGCAAATGCGCTTCAATCTTCTCAGTATAAGTGCGGTATGGCAGCCAAATGCTCCTTGATATGAATGTGCTTCATCAATGACAATATACCTGAGTAAGTAATGGCAGAAACTCGTTATGGGATGCACAAAAAAAGATATGTTTACCAAAAAAAATCATAAATGAAAACAAGAATTAGCCTAGACGATGGAATAAAATCGTTAACAAAACAAAATAAGGAAATTCTGTTACTTCCACCTGAGGTGCAATATTAGGAATTGAACTTTTTCATTATGGCTGACTTTATATTGAAATCCAAAAATGGTACTCCCTCCGCCCTGGTGTATAGGACACAATACAAAAAACATGCAGTCCCATCTCTTAGGCACATTTTGCATTAATTCTCTTCTAATTAGTGGGTGGTTCCCTCTCTCCACCCTTCTCCACCAATGCATGTAATGTTTAAACCCGAATGAATGAATACCTAGGGCCTAGAGAATTGCTATATGTGCCCTATACACCAGGACGGAGGGAGTACCATACTTTAATCAGGAATTTATACTCGATGGTTAAATAAAATTATAGGAAAAACTAAGGAAATCGTTTGCTTCCACCTGAGATTTGACAAAATCCTTTGAAATTGACCATGGCATGGCAAGACTGACACGTGTAGCATATCTGGGTTGGTAATTAACTGAGAGTGAAGAGAGTAAGTGATCAGATGTCCTTAAAAAAATAAGCACAACTTTATAGCACCAGCACCACCTATTTACCAGCCGGGCATTATCCCTGATCCACAGACGATCTTCTCTAGGAGTATCTCCATCATAGATGTTAACATCAATATCACTGTGAAATGCTTTCTTCATCTCTACTAAAGTCCTCAACTGGTCTTGAGCTAAAGCCTGCAATACAACAGTCAAGTGGGTTGCAAATATTTCGCGTAACCATGACTACAACAAAGTGGGTTCGGCCAATACCTTTGTTGGAAATATATACAGAGCACACGTGGTCAAATCTTGAGAGAGAGATTCAAGAACAGGAATATTGTAACACAAAGACTTTCCGCTGGATGTTGAGGTTGCAACCACAACATGCTTCCCAGAAATAGAAGATTGGATAGCTTCAGACTGTATGGAGTTGAAGGCAACATCAGGCATTAGCCTCAACAAAAAAATAAGCAGATACACTAGATGACATACTCCATAATACCTGATGACTGTACAATCTAGATATTCCAATGCTTTCTAATGCTTCCCTCATAGCTTCTGAAAGATGACTAGGAAGTTCTGCATGTGATGCCCCTCTACATGGTATCTCCTCAATATGTACAATCTGAAACACATACATCACAACAACATAAAGATTGTAGTTTCATTGGCATTGTTACTTAAAAAAAATTCAAATAGAGTGGAAACCTGTCCCTCCTTTCCGAGGCCTTTCTTCAGATGTTCAACCATTTCAGCAGGTCCTATGGGGTGTTTATCCTGCAATTCCAAATGCATCGTCAAAATACTTTCCTACTAACCAGTGCTTAGGATATGCCTAATGCTCCAATTTGGAGAAAAAACACTAGGCTGCAGTTTGGATTTATTCTACATGGGTGAAAGCTAAGGTAAAATTGACAAGGCAAAAGAGATAACTGAATCACCGGAAACTTACATGGCATGATGAAGCAGCAGATTTGACAAAACCACTCTTCGTATTCATGCTAGGCTGCTTCAATGCACCATCCACTCCAGATGTATCCCTTGAATGATTACCATTTTCCTTGGATAGCTTTCTCTTTTTCCTTGAACATCCATTCGACTGACTTTTACTTGTTGACACATCCTCTGTATAGCTACCAGCACATGGGATACTTGAGGAATACAAATCTTTCACTGCAGCATCAGCATTTGGGCTACTCGGTATTGATGACAAGTCATCCATAATGTCTTGCCAGGCCGAATTAGCCTCAGCTGTCACTTCCGGTGATATTGGTGGATTTGCACTCTGCTCTTCGCATGACGCGGCCACCGGAGAAGAGCGTGGTGGCTTCCGCGTAAAGGGGACGAGAACGATGAATTCGCCACTTCCAACCACAAGGCTACCAACATCCGCCTCTAATCTCAGTTTAGCACCCTTCATCATGAGAAAACATGCTATCATCAGAAAAACTGCAACTATTTATAGCAGTTTCGAGCGCAGAGATGAATGTGCCGCAATGCCGCGAAGCGTGACAAACTCATCAGTCGTGGCAACGGTCAGAGAGGCGGGGGAGGGGGGAGGGTTCACCTTGAGGAAGAGATGGAAGTTGTGGGAGATTTGCGCGGGCGGGAAGGAGCTCCGGAGCGCGGCCTTGAGGTCCCGGACAGAGGCGGCGGCGGCGAGCGTTACGGTGGTGGACCGCCCGTCGAGGGCTCGGACCTGGAGCACCCTCTCCTCCTGCGCCATTGAGGCCCTACCGGAGCTGGCAGCGGGCTGAGCCTGGGGCGGGAGCGCAAGTCCCCGGCCGGCGGGTTTTGGCGCGCGCTATGAGGGGAACGATGGCGGCGGTTTGCTTGTGTTGTCGTCGGTACCCTCTCTCCCTTGCCTTGCAGTTGGCGGCGCTTTGGGCTTCAGAAGGCTTCTCCGCGGACCGCGACAAGGCGCGCCTAGAGGCCCTGCCGAGACAACGGAATTCCCTCGCCTACGCCCGGGAACCCCTATACAGCGCTTCTAGCGGGTTCCCCTGTTCAGCGCTTGTAGCGAGTCCTAATAGGACTCGCCCATGTATTTTCGCGCATCCGATTTTTGTGGGCCGGCCCATTAGGTAATAGAAAATAGAAGAAAAAAAGACTCGCGCGCAGGGGATTCGAACCCGCGACGCCTGAATTCCTTCGGCGCGAGACGTGAATAGGGCCTCGCGCACGTTTCTGTAACTAGTAATTGTGCATGTGCAATGCACGTGTCAACCAATACATAGAATTATTCATACATATATAATCAATAAAAAAAATTATTCTATATTTTTAGCTAATTTAGCTTTGAGTATGTTAAACTCGCTATATGTGAGTCCTTAATTAGGTGTTTAGTCTAAAAATGTAAATATGCACGTACACGCAAGTGTAAGATTAGTACATATATTATTAACACTATTAACAAATCATCGAAAAGTGTAATCTCATTTATCAAAGTGAGACGACAATAAAAGAAATGTCATGTAAGTATAATTAATGAGATGTCATGGTAGCTTGTGCAAAAATATGATGATACATATGCAAGGTTGACCTGGCTACCAATTACTACAGAGATAACCACAAATTAGCCCACAACGGTGATCAGATGCAGACTACAGTACATACGGAAACATTGAGTACTGGAACCATTAATTCTGGCTAACCTAACTTAAACCTCACTTCGATTTCCCTGATATGAGAAAATCCCTTTGGGGGCTTGACGAAGATATGGACTCTGGACCCTGCGGGTAAGAACACCCCCTCTCAGGCCCAAGGCCAAGGCCCAAGAAGAGGCGCCCTTGGAGTACTCTAGAAGGCCCACGTGAAGCCCACCCGCAATGACTTGCGGATTAAGCTAGGAAACTTGTAAACCGACTTAGTTAGAGTTCGAGTCCTCTCCGGGTAGAACTCGAGACCTGGCCATCTATATAAGGCCAGGAGAGCCTCCAGGAGAGAACCAAGCTATTACCGCACGACCGAAAAGACTTGAACTCGAGACCAACTCTCGACTCGAGCACACCATTGTAACCGATCTAATCTTCAATACAGATCGACAAGAGGTAGGAGTAAGGTTTTAACCTCTACGAGGGCCCCGAACCTGGGTAAATCTCGCCCCCTGTCTAGCCGACGATTTCACCAGCGCTCATGACTTCTCCTAGTCGAAACCCGATAGGGTCACCTAAGGGATTTGTAGAGTCAAAGATTCGACAATTGGCGCCGACCGTGGGGAACGCGGGCGCTGGATCACCGGCATCTTCGGCTTCATCGACGTCCAACTCCCGTTGGAAACCATCGACTACGGCTCCGAGCAATCCTTACGGATCGGATCTGTCGTGGTCACACCTCACTCGCCGGAATCACGCCCGGTATTCGAGGATCTGGAGAAGAGCGTCACCCTGACGTTCGGGAGCTTCAACTTTGTGACAAACCGAGACGGAATCCTCCACTTCACGGACGAATCTGACAACGAATCTGGAGCCGTCAACTCGCGCTTTCCTGTGGAGAAAAGCGGCGAATCCATCCGATTCAACGCAGCGGACTACCACGCCCTCTCGACAGAGGAACCATCTCGGGTACGGGAAGCTTTCCAATCTGCACCTAGGACGCACGGGCCGCGATTGGCCCAAGTCTGCATGGCCGGATCGGAACCACCCCCGGAAACCGAATTCAGCGCAACCGAGCGCAATATAATCGGCGTCTCGCGGGAGGCCTGGAACAGAGCCAAAGAAGCCATGCGAAAGAGTCAGCCACCCGCGGCAGGAGCGCCACAGGAGGATCTAACCGCCTACCACTACCATCTAGTGAGAGCGGCCTCGACCATCAAAGACGCCCGAGAAGATCTGGCCCGTCGCAGAAGAGAAGCGGACGAGTCAAGCTTGCGACGAGCCGAGCAGTCCCTTGCGCCCTTGGTTGGTACCCAGCACGCAAGGAAGGGACATGCTGCATCATCCAGGGACTACGAGTCCATGGCTAGGACCAGCAGGTCGACCACATCCTCCTTCATGAGGGTCGACGACGACGGCAACGTCTATCCGCAAACCCCCGCTGCTGCAGTCCTAGCCGCAACAACTTACATGCAGATGAACCAACCGACGGAAAGTGATCCTCGGGCGGAACAGTACAAGCAAATTCGCAAGGGGCTAGGATTGGCGGCTGCAAGGCTCGCCTCTCATGATCGCAAAAAGACTGAAGAACAATTGGAGAAAGAGCGACAGGAGAAGGACAAAGATAAGGAAACGCCCCGCAGGCACAGAAGCTCCTCCCCGAGAAAAGACAAATCGCCACGTCGTGGTCGAGGAAAAGAAGCCCGCCGCCGCGGCGACAGTCGAAGCAGCAGCGACGACAGTCCAAGAGAGAAAAGCTCACGACACCACAGCAGCCGCTCGCGAAAACGCAGCAAGGAGCCACGGAAGGACGCTGACCGCGATTGGCCCGGACGCGACGCGCGATCCGACATCGCGCAGAACAAAGTGGACAGGGCAAGGGCGTCAAGATATCGCGACCGCTCATCATCCGGCTCTTCGGATGACGAAACCTGCGGCGCGCTCTGTTTCGCCCGCAGTATTCGCGAAGCACCCCTACCCAAACGGTTCAAGCTCAGCACGGAGGTGACGAAATACGACGGCTCACTCGAGCCCTCCCAGTGGTTAAGCGACTACCTCACGGCAGTGAAATGCCAACGTGGGAACAAGAACACAGCCATGCAATACCTCAATTTGCATCTTACAGGCGCGGCCCGTAGTTGGCTGGAGAGAAGACCTAAATCTTGCTACGCATCGTGGGACGATCTACACCGCGATTTCTGCAAAAATTTTCAGTCGACTTACAAGAGGCCAGCCACAATCGAAGAGTTACGAGCATGCAAACAGAAGAGTGGCGAATCCACACGAGAATACATCTAGCGGTGGACCACACTTAGGAACACCGCGGGAACCATCTCGGAAGAGGTGGCGATCGAGGCTTTCGCTAAAGGCGCGAGAAGAACTGCCTTTCGGGAAGAACTAGGCAGAGCAGCGCCTAAAACTATCGGGGAGCTAATGATCATAGCCGAAAAATGGGCTAATGGAGAAGACGCAGTGCGCAACGAAAGAGGGTCATCACCCGCACACGAAGACGACCGCCATGGGCGAAGAAAAAGAAGGAAATACTATGACCACGAGGATAGAGAGGAATTAGTGGCGGCAGAATTCACGCAAAGTCGCGACTCTGGACGTCGCGGAAGCCGCGAGTGGAAACCAATCCCCCGAGGAAGATCTTGATGCATACTGCTCGCTACATCTATTTACAGATAAGCGCACGGGCAAAACTAAGGCAACACACCTTCTTAAGGACTGCCGAAAGTTTCACGACATCTCGGAGGCACTCGCCAGGAAAAGATTTGCATCCACCCAAAACTACCCGCCGCTGCCAGGAGGAGGACAACAATTCCAGCCACCACCACCACCTCCACCAGCAAATCCAAACATGGCGCTAGCCGCACTACCTGCGCCACCACCACAAAACAATGGAGCCAATGCATACCCGAACCCGGCAGGAGTTCTCTGGATGGCGAAGCCGGTTCACAATGGAGAAGGCGGTGTACTGAACCCCAGGGCTGACAGGGATTCCGGCGGCCGGGCCTGGGTCGACGGCTGGTCCAGGGTCGACGGCTGCACATGGGTCGACGGCGAGCTCCGGGTTGAAGACGACGAGCTCGCTGGAGGCCGTCGTCGTTGCTGCGGGCATGCAGGGACGGCGGGCGGGCGGAGAGGGGCGGCCGAAGAGGGACGGCGGGCGGGCGGAGAGGGGCGGCCGGCGGGCGGCTAGGGCAAACGGGCGGAGAGGGGCGGCGGGGAAAGGGAAGCCAAGGCAGACGGGCAGACAGGGGCGGCGGGGCGGGCGGAGAGGGTCGACGGGGCGAGCGGCTAGGTTTAGGGCGGAGAGGGGCGGCGGGGCTGGCGGAGAGGGGCGGCGGGGCTGGCGGAGAGGGGCGGCGGCGGCGAGGCGGGACGCTAGGTTAGGGGCGACCGGGCGAGTGTGATGTGTGCTGGAGAGGGCTGAGTGTGCGGGAGTTCGTGTGCGGCGGCTAGGGTTTGGAATGGACGAGGGGGAGGGGGAAAACGCAGGGATTTAGGGTTTTTTGGGGTATAAATACATAGCACCGATTCTATGTGCTATTTTGGTCCCACATGTCATGTGATCTAGCGGGTACCGGGTATCTCGGGTATGGATACTGCTATACCATAACCGTCACTGCAATAACCGCTGGGGAGTGTTTTGATACTAATAAGAGCCCCACGGGGAGTAATATGCAACCAAAACCATCCCCTAATAGGTGAATTAACCACCGGTTATCGGGGAACGGGGCCCCGTTGCCAAATTGAGGCAGGACAACTCGCGATGATACAGAAGGTATGCCCCTCTCGCAGAGCTCAAAAGATTAACACGAGGCAATTGTGCATGGCAGTGCAGACACCACCAACAAAAACCGAGTACCTGAAGATGGCGGATCAACCAATCACGTTTTCGATGAAAGACCATCCGCCACGAGTCTATCGACCAGGACACGCTGCCCTTGTCATCCAAGCTCAAATTGGTAATTACGACCTGGCCCGCGTATTCATGGACGGTGGCAGTGGCATTAACATCATTTACGCGGATACACTCCGTCGAATGAACAAGAATCTGGACGGCCTAACGGAATCAGAAACATCCTTCCACGGGATAGTTCCGGGCAAGGCAATCCATCCACTCGGAACAATTAACCTAGAAGTCGTATTGGGCTCTCCAAGCAACTACAGAAGGGAATTCCTGGACTTCGAAGTCGTCGACTGGCCCTCACAGTACCACGTCATTCTTGGTCGAACAGCGTTCGCCAGATTCATGGCCGTACCACATTACGCGTATTTGAAGCTCAAGCTACCCGGCGAATACGGTGTGATCACCATCGACGGAGACTTCCAGAAATCGGACAAGTGCGACATAGAATTTAATGAGATCGCAAAATCTTTCGGGATGCAAGAAGAACTTCAAGAATTGGCAAAAACCACGGACCACTCCGTCATGCCCCTCACGAAGAAAAACGCGCCTGAACTGGAATTCAGCGCCAACAGCGACACTCGCAAGCATCAAGTGCACCCGACGGATTCCGCAAAGACAGCGATGGTTTCAACAACCCTCTCGCCAGCATAGGAAGACGCGCTCGTCAAACTCCTCCGTGAGTACTGGGAGATTTTCGCCTGGCAGCCCTCAGATATGCCGGGAATACCCAGGGAGTTTGCCGAGCACTCACTCGAAGTTTTTCCTGACGCCAAACCCATCAAACAGACAACTCGACGATTTTCAGAACCCAAGCAGAAGGCGCTTGGAGAGGAAGTAAACAGATTGCTAGCCGCAAATTTCATTAGGGAGATCAAGATATCCACCTGGTTAGCAAACCCGGTGTTGGTCCCCAAGAAGAACACGGATATCCTTCGGGTGTGCATCGACTACACGTCGTTGAATAAGCACTGCCCCAAGGACAATTTTCCTTTACCACGGATCGACCAGATTGTGGATTCTACGGCAGGCTGCCAACGCCTCTCTTTCCTGGACGCCTATTCGGGATATAATCAGATCCGAATGAAAAGGGAAGACGAAGAGAAGACGGCATTCATCACACCCCACGGTGTCTACTGCTACACGACAATGCCCTTCGGGCTGAAGAACGCAGGCGCAACATATCAGCGCTGCATGCAAAAATGCCTCGCCAATCTCATTGGCAAGAACGTACAGGTGTACGTTGACGACATTGTCATCAAAACTCGAGTAGAGGACACACTCCTCGAGGACATCAGAGAAACTTTCGACGCCCTTAATGCATATCGGATTAAGCTCAATCCGACCAAATGCGTTTTCGGCGTCCCTGCAGGAAAACTACTCGGGTACCTGGTATCCGCCAGAGGCATTGAAGCCAACCCGGAGAAAATACAAGCCATCCTGACTATGAAGGAGCCAACCAATCTACGCGGAGTCCAGCAGCTCGCAGGACGACTAGCCGCCCTAAGCAGCTTCATCGCACGATTGGGAGAGCAAGCGTTACTGTCAGACCCCGGACCCAGAGATATACATACTGTTATGTGCTCCTAGCCATGGACTCACAAGGGCTTCAGGGTTACCAGCCCTGGCCGCAACAAACAACGGCAGGCAGACCAGATTCATCGGCACGTAGTCCGGATCCCCGGTCTACTACTCCTTGTATCCATGCTAGTCATAACCAATTATGCATACCCAAGCGTCCACGAGTCGGATGAAACTGAAGGAACGGGACCAAAGTTATACAGAGCTGCTATGTGTCCAGAAAGTGCAACAACAATCGAGGGTTACTGGGGTTACCTCGCCCCAGGCCGATCACATCGACAGGCGGGCTCGGACATGGATCATCGGCTCCACAACCCCTCGACTGCGACAACTATGCAGGCATAGCCAAAACTGTATAACAATGATCTCGAAACCAACAACCGATCAAAGCAACACTCTAGATATTGAAGTTGTATTAAACTGGTGTTACTAGAGTATAGCTTACAAGCAGAGGTCACACGACCCAACATTACATCACATAACGGAGGGCAAATTATGTTGCTAATCAACAAGAACCAAAAAGGCCTAAGAGGCAGCAACATAAGGCGACGTCCCAGCCCATAGATTCCAGGCTGCTACCTGGGAACACCAAACTACTCGTCGATGTCCACGCGGAAACACCACCGAACTGAGGAACTCCACCTGAACCAAGTTGAAGCAAACATGAGTACGGGAGGTACTCAACAAGACTTAGTTAACCTATTATATATCTGCTTCTTTTAGAAAGAGTTATGAAGGTTATTTTGCGTAAAGCCATCTTTGTTTTCCAAGTTGAGGAAGGAATAGCACGTCTCATAGAGTATTTTGAAAACAGATGAGAAACCTACTTAACTACTGATATCATCATCTTTTTAATCCACCAAAACATTTCAGCACCTCGTGCTTCAAAGATCACCACCTCAAGTTGTCCCGGTAACTCCTGATACAAGGTAACCCCTCTCGGCATCTCCGAGGAGGCATCCTTCATTCGTTATCAGCAAGTTTTAATCATTCCGTTTAAGTTATCTATGATCACAGAATCCGTCACCAAGTCGTCCTTAACCGTGGACACGGCTTTTCGAAAAGATTTAAACCCTGCAGGGGTGTACAACTTTAACCACACGTATCAACCAACTCTTAATGCCAGATCATTAGCACTATTCCGGGAAGTGCCGGCAGATGGAGGTCGACCACGATCTTTCCCTTGCTTCGCCTATTCCATGAGTCGCTCCGAGTAGAGATGGTCCGCCAATAGGGAGTGGCCATCTCCTGCCGGGTCTCTATCGTTGTGCGCAATGCTCGACGGTTACCTACCCGCAGAGCGCCGATACACCACCACGTCCTAGTTTTGAAAACGTTTTGATATCCCCGCAAATCCAGATGGAAAGCCCGAACTAGGCAACTCATGGAACAAACTAGGCAAGTTGAGACCGAGGGGAATCCAATCCCCCGTGTGGATGCACGCTCAGTCTTGGCTCGAAGACGAGAACTCGCTCCTAGGGGCATGAACGAGACAACCACCACAGACCCTCTGTGATCTCGTCATCCACACCTTTTAAAACATATTAAACAAGATCCCTTAACTTTCCACAACATCCTACCATACTAGATTCATTCGCAACTCTGGTTCATCAACCGGATGGAGCCGAGATCAACAGACATGTATGACTAAGCATGGCATATTTGAGGCTCTGGCGATACACACAAACCAATCCTATGTCTGCTAGGAGCATTGAATCATGATATCTGGGTTATGCAAATAAATAGGATAACTCTATCTATATAATGACTCAAGATACATTGGAATCGTATGCATTTGTACGAGAATCAAAAGTCTTTCGAAATCATATATGGGCAGATAAGAGGTTATGCTTGCCTTGCTTCAAGAAAACCAGATAAAGTCTTCAGGAATAAGTGCTTGACTTGTCGGTTAAGATCAAGTATTCGCCATTGGAGTTGTTGGCCTTCTCTTCGGAGTCACGTTCTACCGAGGGGGAACAAACACCGAAACAAGGAAGACAACAATCAACACATGGCATCGATGCAATGCGCAATATGTATGCATGAGCAAGTTAGTGCACTGAAATAGAGCCCTAAACATGTTCGATGGGTTGCTAGGGTTCCTATGGCAATTATGCGATTTTACTGAAATTAGCCCGAAATAGGCCCCGGAGGGGGTTTCGGGCGATTCTGAAAGTGAGTCCAATTTTAGTTGCTCAAATAGGTTTGGAAACACCATAACTAGATTGCATAAGTCATTTTGAGCAAAATGGTATATAACTTTTAATTTTCTAATTTTATTGAATAAAAACTTATTTTTCCATTTTTAAAAGAATTAAACAACATTAAATAAAGGCCATTTTTGAACTTTCTCAAACATATGTGAAAATGACATATTTGGGTTGCTTACATTTTTCTGATCAAAACCATACCTTACTTTTATTTTTCTGACTTATATAACAGAAGTTATTAATTATACAAATTTATTCATTTCCTGGAAATAATAACCATTTTCTGGAAATTAGGAAAACTGGATTATGACGTCAGGCTTATGTTGGGATGACGTCATCAAAGGCCTAGCAGAGGCTCTGCTGTGGATGCAATCGATCGATCTATTGATCGATTCGCGAATCGAATTGCGTGGGGAGCTAGAGGAGGATGAGGCAAGCATGGGGGTGGTAGCGGTTCGCCGAATGGCCACCGGAGTTGGCCGCCGGCGACCATACCGCGGCGGCGGGGCACGGACGGCGGTGGTAACGAGTTACGGTTCACGGGAGGGAGAATAGAGGTGACGGGGCAGCTCACCGGAACTCCACGAGTGGGATGGCCATGTCGGTGAGGCAAAACTAGGACAGAGGGCGGCGGAATCGGGCACGCCGGCCGTCGGCCGGAGTTAAGGGAGACGGGCCGATTGATCTCCTCCCGGACGTCCCTACATCCGAGACTGTACGGGGAGGAAGAGGATCACTCAGCGGAGCTTCAGGGCGGAACTTCGGGGCTCGAGGTAGTCCTCTGCGACGGCAATCGCCGGAAAACAACGGCGGCCGAACGGGCGCAGAGAGCTAGGGTTTGCTCTCGCGGGACAGGTACAGAGAGAGGGAGGGTTCGTGAGGCGACGAGGAGGAGGAGAAGAGGGCCACGGAAACATGTGCTTCTTCTTATCCTTGCGAGGCAAAGCAGGAGGTGGCACGGCTCGCCGGCGAGCAGCCTGCTTGCCTCCTGGCAAAGGAGGAAGACGACACAAAGTCGTCTTTCGAGAAAACCCCCTGGGAGAAGAACAAAATTACATAGAGGCCCTTGTTCCTTTAAAAACAGAAATGAAACACAAGTTTTGGGGCCATTTTTGAAAAGATAAAATTTGGCAAAAATGACTTTTGGAAAGCTCATGAAATTTCCAACAACACCATGTGGTACTTTGGTGTAATTGAATTATTTTCCAGAACAAAATTTTGGAAACCAAATTGGGTACTGTTTGTGGGATTTTCTGAAACCATTTGAATTCATAATTTAAATTGGTTTCAAACATGATTTAAATTGTTCTTTCATGCATGTATGATATGAACTCAACACCACCACACTTTGGTAGCAAAATTGGGATGTTACAAATCTACCCCCCTTACAAGAATCTCGTCCCGAGATTCCCGAAGGAGAAGAAAGAAGGAACACCGGTTTTGAACGATCTTCTCGAACCTTACGGTTCTCTTCTCGAAGAGGTTGATTCGTAGCATCTTGAAGTATTGAACAGACACACCTTAGGTAAGAGGGAAACTCTTAGGAAATGATCTTCACGAAGATCGAGTATCTCATGGCTAACTCAGGACAAGAATGTTCGTAAAGAACTTTTGAGTTAACATGCATGAAACACATCAAGATAGCGGAGGGAACAAGAGAAGGTTTCAAGTTTTTGGACGATGGTTCTTGAAAGGATTTAGAATATGAACTTTGCATAAGACTTTAAATCCCTTGGGAAAAGAAAGTTTTTACAACTTATGAAACCGAGGTTTCTTCAAATAGCAAACCAAGATCGTGAGGATGGTCTTGGATACCACAACGTAATATCCTTAGACGAGGGAGAACACGAGAAAACACTATAATCGTGCGTCGGAGAGAATTTGATACATGATTATGTTCACTCTTCGGAGTGGACACGAAAGATGAGGGAACTTTCATTCCGTTAAAGGTTGTCGAAAACTTTGTTAAAGATCGGAATGTTACTTCACGACAGAGGATGAGTAACCAAAGGATGTTGGAACACCGTAATTGGGGAGGAATTCTTGGTCACACCGTAAGAATGGGTAACCAACGAGGGTTGAAACACCGGTAGAAATAGGGAATCTCTTTCCTATTGTGGTTTGGACGTAGCAATACATCTACCACATGGTTAAGATCCCATGGCTGAAGTGACTGACAAATTCACACAATGTGTGAGATAAACAGAACTTCAGGTACCAACAACTTGAAACAGGGAACCTATCAAAGGCGGTTACAAAACACCACGAGATGTTTTTCACGAGGAACTTGTTTCCATTGAAAGGAAGGTTTGGAGGATTGACAAGAAGACATTGGAAGAATCAACTTCCAGGTTCTCCTGGAGGTTCTTGATACCAATATCAAGCTTATGCAAGCCTTCTACAGGTAATCAAGTGAATGTAGATCTCCGGTTTGAAAGGACGGGGAGAGAAAACTTGTTAGAATGAACCACACAAGAATTCTCACGGGGAGTGGCTGTTCTTACGGATTCAAAGAGATATGACATTAGGTCTTCCGGCTAATTGTGTCAACCACCACATCAACCATGCCGTATTTTAAAAAGACCTAATTCAGTACCCTTGAGGAAAACACAAGCCATCATTGCTGCTTGAGATTCAGCTCTGGTTAGTGGATTGAATAACTGAGACTCAACGTGTTTGATTGAAGGGATTGCACCGGTTCCCAACGAGATACATATGCTAGATTCTCAAGATATGGACTACGATGTCAAGCTCAAGAAGATGAGCAGGATTACGGAACTCATGTATTAGCAACTTGCGGAAGACGGTTGCACCTACATGGCTTAGTTGCAACAGAACACATCGGAGTCCTTGTGGGAAGACGATTACAAAGATAACGAAGTTCTTGAACTTCTTCTCTTTTACGAAAGATCAGTCAGTGGCTTAATGTGGATGGAAACTTCTTACAGTAGACGGAGGTAACAACCAACCATCTTAAGTATAGTCCACACATGCATGATCGACTTGGGATTATTCCCGAGGGAACAAGAAAACTTTACTTGGATCCATGGCGACAACTTTCACCGTAAGCACATGAACCAAAGTAAGTCACTTCGAACATCGAGAACACAAACTTCGTGATGACACAAAGATGGTTCTCCAAAAGTTTCCAACGTTAATGCCAATTGTTCAACATGAACCTCTTGCAACTTGGGGAGATAGGAATGTCATCGATGGGCTCGACAACACACTTATCAAAACTCTCCAAGAAAGAGTATTCATATAACATATGAACAAGGTAAAATGTCGGTTAGGCTAAAGGACATGAAGGTGTACCTAGGGAAAACACCATGAGTGGAAACACCATCAAGATAGTCCTCGGAGCTGAACTTGATCTGACGATAGCCCAAATCAAATCAAGTGTTTATTAGGTAGCATATCCACGAGGGAGATACTATCCTTCTTCAACACGAGGAAAACTAGACATCCCATTACAAAGGAACAAGTTAAGAAGAGCTCGTGTCTTTCAACTCTCCAAGTTAGTGGTTAAGCTCAACCAACTAGTCCAGGATGTCCAGCAGGGTTTCTTGGAGAAAAGAGTAGTTCAAACTACCCCTCGTATAGACATCACGGTCAGGTAACAACCTGGTGATACTTCTAGGAAGACAACCAGAATATCACAACCTACGAGTATGTCTCAGAGTTTGGAAGGAAGCTTGCCTTTCAAAGCAATCGATATGAACATGAGAGCTTGGCATGAACCTAACTCTCTGACCAGAAATGTGCACCGGAGTGAACGGATTTGGTAACACGACCAACTTCAAAAAGAGTCTGGGTGACCAGTAGTGCTAAGAAGGATACAGATGTCTCTTAGACTTGTTAAAACAATAGGAATTGCTAGGAATAGCAGATACACATGTCGATGAACAGACCCATCATTCTCAAGCATTCAAGCTTGTAGGAAGGGGAGTGAAGACGTGTGAGAGCATCACTTCATCGATAAGGCCATGAAACTTAACACAGTCTCGTGATATAAAAGAGTGTGATACTCGAAGGTAGAATAGATCAGAAGCTAATGAAACTTCTTTAATCTGAGAATTACAAAACTTTGACCTGGTTCGTAAGATGAACGAGGTACTGGAGTTTGTTTCTCCTGACATTCCAAGGTGAAATGTTCTGAAGGAAAACAAGAGCTATGCATGGGTATATCCGACACGCATATGCAACTTGATGTCCAAAACAACGGATGGGGATTTGAGAGCAACTAAAGGGGGAATCATGCTCGGAGGAGATCCTAAGATCAAGATGATGCACAGGGTCATACTCATTTGTAAAACCCATGCAAAAGAATTGATATAGCAGAGTCAAGAACAAGGATATGAGAATCACCAAGAACACTCTTGTTGTGATCCTTTTGATTCCTAGAGAAAACCTATGGCTATAGGAGATGAGATTACCTAGCCATCCTGACGTAGAACGGATTCTTCAGGATCCAAGGAAACAGAACTTGGGTTAAAGGTCAGCATCCTGTACTGAGAGAGTGAGCACCACATGGTTAAGAAACCACATGCCTCAACTCACCACAATTCAGCACATTCCGGGACCTTCGGTTCAAGTCCAAGGTTGAAAACATTGAAAAGGATTAACTACTATCTTAGTGCCTTGAAGGACACTACGAATAGCAATTACGAAGTATCTTTCCAAAAACAACAATAGCTCCGGAAGAACTTGAGCAGAGGACGAAAGATAAATTCGAGATGAAAACGAAATCTCGAGGTTCAGGATTTAGAACTTTGGAACATTTAAGAATGTGGAATCCACACAGCTCTGAGAGATTAGAATGGAAAGGAAATCTCCCGGTTTAAGAGATAACGGAACACGGAACACACACGACTCCAGAAACTATAACACTAGGTCAACTTGGGTGGAAGAACGTCTTGCCACAGAAGGCACCTAGGTTTTGAATGACTAGAAGAGATAGAAAAACCTTTTCAAATCAAAACAGGTAAGGTGACCCAGAGTTAGAGCGATACGAGATAAGGAGTAAAAAGAATCCTAAGAAGGTTTTTCACAACTCATTTGAGGTTTCAAACTAGTTTTCACAATCACTAGACTCGACATCGACCAAGCAATAAGGTTTTCCTACAGGCAGTCCTGCTCTGATACCAACTTTTGTCAGACCCCGGACCCAGAGATATACATACTGTTATGTGCTCCTAGCCATGGACTCACAAGGGCTTCAGGGTTACCAGCCCTGGCCGCAACAAACAACGGCAGGCAGACCAGATTCATCGGCACGTAGTCCGGATCCCCGGTCTACTACTCCTTGTATCCATGCTAGTCATAACCAATTATTCATACCCAAGCGTCCACGAGTCGGATGAAACTGAAGGAACGGGACCAAAGTTATACAGAGCTGCTATGTGTCCAGAAAGTGCAACAACAATCGAGGGTTACTGGGGTTACCTCGCCCCAGGACGATCACATCGACAGGCGGGCTCGGACATGGATCATCGGCTCCACAACCCCTCGACTGTGACAACTATGCAGGCATAGCCAAAACTGTATAACAATGATCTCGAAACCAACAACCGATCAAAGCAACACTCTAGATATTGAAGTTGTATTAAACTGGTGTTACTAGAGTATAGCTTACAAGCAGAGGTCACACGACCCAACATTACATCACATAACGGAAGGCAAATTATGTTGCTAATCAACAAGAACCAAAAAGGCCTAAGAGGCAGCAACATAAGGCGACGTCCCAGCCCATAGATTCCAGGCTGCTACCTGGGAACACCAAACTACTCGTCGATGTCCACGCGGAAACACCACCGAACTGAGGAACTCCACCTGAACCAAGTTGAAGCAAACATGAGTACGGGAGGTACTCAACAAGACTTAGTTAACCTATTATATATCTGCTTCTTTTAGAAAGAGTTATGAAGGTTATTTTGCGTAAAGCCATCTTTGTTTTCCAAGTTGAGGAAGGAATAGCACGTCTCATAGAGTATTTTGAAAACAGATGAGAAACCTACTTAACTACTGATATCATCATCTTTTTAATCCACCAAAACATTTCAGCACCTCGTGCTTCAAAGATCACCACCTCAAGTTGTCCCGGTAACTCCTGATACAAGGTAACCCCTCTCGGCATCTCCGAGGAGGCATCCTTCATTCGTTATCAGCAAGTTTTAATCATTCCGTTTAAGTTATCTATGATCACAGAATCTGTCACCAAGTCGTCCTTAACCGTGGACACGGCTTTTCGAAAAGATTTAAAACCTGCAGGGGTGTACAACTTTAACCACACGTATCAACCAACTCTTAATGCCAGATCATTAGCACTATTCCGGGAAGTGCCGGCAGATGGAGGTCGACCACGATCTTTCCCTTGCTTCGCCTATTCCATGAGTCGCTCCGAGTAGAGATGGTCCGCCAATAGGGAGTGGCCATCTCCTGCCGGGTCTCTATCGTTGTGCGCAATGCTCGACGGTTACCTACCCGCAGAGCGCCGATACACCACCACGTCCTAGTTTTGAAAACGTTTTGATATCCCCGCAAATCCAGATGGAAAGCCCGAACTAGGCAACTCATGGAACAAACTAGGCAAGTTGAGACCGAGGGGAATCCAATCCCCCGTGTGGATGCACGCTCAGTCTTGGCTCGAAGACGAGAACTCGCTCCTAGGGGCATGAACGAGACAACCACCACAGACCCTCTGTGATCTCGTCATCCACACCTTTTAAAACATATTAAACAAGATCCCTTAACTTTCCACAACATCCTACCATACTAGATTCATTCGCAACTCTGGTTCATCAACCGGATGGAGCCGAGATCAACAGACATGTATGACTAAGCATGGCATATTTGAGGCTCTGGCGATACACACAAACCAATCCTATGTCTGCTAGGAGCATTGAATCATGATATCTGGGTTATGCAAATAAATAGGATAACTCTATCTATATAATGACTCAAGATACATTGGAATCGTATGCATTTGTACGAGAATCAAAAGTCTTTCGAAATCATATATGGGCAGATAAGAGGTTATGCTTGCCTTGCTTCAAGAAAACCAGATAAAGTCTTCAGGAATAAGTGCTTGACTTGTCGGTTAAGATCAAGTATTCGCCATTGGAGTTGTTGGCCTTCTCTTCGGAGTCACGTTCTACCGAGGGGGAACAAACACCGAAACAAGGAAGACAACAATCAACACATGGCATCGATGCAATGCGCAATATGTATGCATGAGCAAGTTAGTGCACTGAAATAGAGCCCTAAACATGTTCGATGGGTTGCTAGGGTTCCTATGGCAATTATGCGATTTTACTGAAATTAGCCCGAAATAGGCCCCGGAGGGGGTTTCGGGCGATTCTGAAAGTGAGTCCAATTTTAGTTGCTCAAATAGGTTTGGAAACACCATAACTAGATTGCATAAGTCATTTTGAGCAAAATGGTATATAACTTTTAATTTTCTAATTTTATTGAATAAAAACTTATTTTTCCATTTTTAAAAGAATTAAACAACATTAAATAAAGGCCATTTTTGAACTTTCTCAAACATATGTGAAAATGACATATTTGGGTTGCTTACATTTTTCTGATCAAAACCATACCTTACTTTTATTTTTCTGACTTATATAACAGAAGTTATTAATTATACAAATTTATTCATTTCCTGGAAATAATAACCATTTTCTGGAAATTAGGAAAACTGGATTATGACGTCAGGCTTATGTTGGGATGACGTCATCAAAGGCCTAGCAGAGGCTCTGCTGTGGATGCAATCGATCGATCTATTGATCGATTCGCGAATCGAATTGCGTGGGGAGCTAGAGGAGGATGAGGCAAGCATGGGGGTGGTAGCGGTTCGCCGAATGGCCACCGGAGTTGGCCGCCGGCGACCATACCGCGGCGGCGGGGCACGGACGGCGGTGGTAACGAGTTACGGTTCACGGGAGGGAGAATAGAGGTGACGGGGCAGCTCACCGGAACTCCACGAGTGGGATGGCCATGTCGGTGAGGCAAAACTAGGACAGAGGGCGGCGGAATCGGGCACGCCGGCCGTCGGCCGGAGTTAAGGGAGACGGGCCGATTGATCTCCTCCCGGACGTCCCTACATCCGAGACTGTACGGGGAGGAAGAGGATCACTCAGCGGAGCTTCAGGGCGGAACTTCGGGGCTCGAGGTAGTCCTCTGCGACGGCAATCGCCGGAAAACAACGGCGGCCGAACGGGCGCAGAGAGCTAGGGTTTGCTCTCGCGGGACAGGTACAGAGAGAGGGAGGGTTCGTGAGGCGACGAGGAGGAGGAGAAGAGGGCCACGGAAACATGTGCTTCTTCTTATCCTTGCGAGGCAAAGCAGGAGGTGGCACGGCTCGCCGGCGAGCAGCCTGCTTGCCTCCTGGCAAAGGAGGAAGACGACACAAAGTCGTCTTTCGAGAAAACCCCCTGGGAGAAGAACAAAATTACATAGAGGCCCTTGTTCCTTTAAAAACAGAAATGAAACACAAGTTTTGGGGCCATTTTTGAAAAGATAAAATTTGGCAAAAATGACTTTTGGAAAGCTCATGAAATTTCCAACAACACCATGTGGTACTTTGGTGTAATTGAATTATTTTCCAGAACAAAATTTTGGAAACCAAATTGGGTACTATTTGTGGGATTTTCTGAAACCATTTGAATTCATAATTTAAATTGGTTTCAAACATGATTTAAATTGTTCTTTCATGCATGTATGATATGAACTCAACACCACCACACTTTGGTAGCAAAATTGGGATGTTACAGTTACCCTTCTACAAATTACTGAAGAAGACGGACAAATTCGAGTGGACACCGGAAGCTAAACAAGCGTTCGCAGACTTGAAGCGATCGTTGCAAAGCAGGCGCGTCCTTGCAACACCGCAAGAAAGAGAGCCACTTTTCCTATACTTAGCCGCTACAAACCAGGTCATCAGCACAGCAATCGTAGTCGAACGACCTAAAGACGGCAAAGCATACGGAGTCCAACGACCAGTATATTACATCAGCGAAGTCCTCTCGCCATGCAAGCAACGATACCCTCATTACCAGAAGCTCGCATATGGAGTTGTTCTCACGGCCCGAAAGCTCAAGCATTATTTCCAGGAACACGCCATCACAGTGGTTAATGATGCGTCACTCGGGACAATCATGAACAACCCTATGGCATCCGGAAGAATAGCAAAATGGAGCATCGAGTTGGGCGCCTGGGACATCACCTATGCAGGACGGAATGCAGTAAAATCTCAAGTACTCGTGGAGTTCCTCAGCGAATGGACAGAGCTACAAACGCCCGGGCCGCCTGAGTACACAAGCAATTTGATAATGTACTTCGATGGATCCAAGAGAAACGAAGGAGCAGGAGCCGGAATCGTTCTTATTTCACCTCATGGAGACAAGCTGCAATACGTCCTGCGATTGGATTTTCCACGAGATGACCCAGCATCAAATAACGATGCAGAATATGAAGCTCTGCTGCACGGGATGAAGATGGCAATCGCCTGCGGAGCTACCCGATTAATGATCTACGGCGATTCCAATCTCATAGTGCAGCAGACAATGAAAGAATGTGACGCCATTGCTGAAAACATGGTCGCATATCGTGACATGTACTGATGGGGGGATAGTAACCCGGTAGACCAACTCCAAGGTGTAACCCGGCCCAAACGACAACTGGACAAGATCCGGCTAAGGGTAAAGGAAACTTCTGGAAGGCCCAAGGTTTGTAGGCCTCGCAACCCGGATTGTGGGTTGCGGTAAGGAAAGTTAGGGTTTGCAAGTAGAAGTTCGAGTAGGACTCAATATGTACCTTGGGGGCTAAGCCAGGGGGAGGGACGGTGCTTTATAAACCGGCCCCTAGGTTTAGTTCGCCAGAGATTCAAGCCATAGTTGTATCACCAATTATCGAGTATCCAGTATAGTTCATATTCAAGATCCGGCGAGTTATTTTCCGGTTCCTAGATCGCTTTCCACCATGTCTTCCTTTGAGCTAAACCCTCTCCCGAATACCTGTGTCGACTTGCCCCAAGATCAGTTACCCCAGGTAACATCTGCCGTGATTATCCCACGACAGTTGGCGCCCACCGTGGGGCCTGCGTCCAAAGGTGTTTACATCACGGGAGAAGCTCGGAAGAGCATGAAGAACCTCATCGTCGGTGAGATCTACGTCGACGACCAAGGAGAGAAGATGGTGGACGATTCCGGCTGGGGGCCAGAGTCGGATCACCTCGAAGCCGGATCCGTCGTAACAATCGGCCGCATCAACGTCTTCATCGGTATGGTATGTACTTCCGGCTCGAATCCTGACAATCTTGGATCTGATTCTGTGTCAGGAGAAGCTACCTACATTCAATCAGAAAGAGAAGAATCGATCGGAACAACAGGTCAGATAAAAGAACTCGCCGAGAAGTGGGAACAGTCGGAAGAGTTGGTATGGACCCCGCGCGATCGGGTAGAGAGAGAAGGTGATACCGAGTCTATCCGGGATCTATGGGAGGATCGACATGAGGAGGAAAACAGCGAAGAAGAACGACATGAATTCGTGCCAAGCATCACGCGCCGGGTTGCGGTCTACACGGCTCCCGCGGCCAACGTAAATCAAGAGAGCGTGACCGCGGCCGCAGTCGGGACGGCTCAGGCATTGAATCAACAGCGGGGTACAGCTGACCCGGTTCTGATCCGGGTTGAGGGAGAGTTGGCAGCGGTTACCAGTCGCGCACCGGAGGAGGAGATGCGGGCAAACATGTTCGGATTCCAAGCAAACCGGACACCAGGGGCGGGTCCTTCAAACCCGCGTCACCCGGCCCTGTTCGATAACAATTTGATTTTAGATCCAACCGTCCTCGCTACAGTGATCACTCCAGAGAATGCGGCGGAGCGGGTCAGAGATCTGGATGTGGCCCGTCGCGCATTGGAGCAGCAAAGAAGGCAAGTGGAAGCAGAGAGACAGGGGATGGCCACATGGCAGCGCGAGCTGGATGCGTTAGAGACTCGGCTCCGGGAGGAAACGTCTAGAGCGCATCAGAGGCACCAGACCAGGCTACCAGCAGCGGGCGGGGTTATTAATCCGGCAGCTCTGTTTATCACACCCCAGGATCAACCAATCCCAGCGGTAAACCAGGGAACCGCACCCCCACCAGCGACGACAGTTAATACAGCGGGAATACAGCCGGCAAATGAGCAGGCCGGGTTACTCCCGCCGCAGGCTAGAATTGCACCCGGCAATGAGTTACCACCACCATCACGATTTCGCACACCAGCAGGTCATTACAACAATCCCATGGACAACGTATATGCAGCGACACTCGCCTTGAATCAGATCCCTGTGAGAGAATCGCCCCATGCGGAAGTAACCCGGCGAGCGATCGATCTACTACACACCGCGGTGGCACAGCAAGCCAACTATCCAGACCATAGAAGCGGGATGCATGGGACGCCATACCCCAGTCAGCAACAGGGCAATATTCAAACGAATTCAGCACGGCGGAGGGAAGAGCAACAGCAAATGCCGCCCCCACCTCATATCCAGACAGTACCAGCAGCATCGGCGGCGCAGGCGATTGTGGACAGCTCCAGGGCCAGAAGGGCCGGGGCCGGGTCTGTAGCACATGAGTTACCGGTGGCGCCGCACCCCATGGCACCCCCAGCCGGGTCACATGTTTCCCGAGTAAGACCAGCCCCAATCACCCCTGGCGGGACCAAAGTGTCTCTCGGACGACATCAGAGCGGAACCTTACCCGGAAAAGTTCAAAGAGCCGGGGAAAGTAGTAAATTATGAGCCAACAATGGATCCAGAAACATGGCTGAGCAGTTACGAGATGGCAATGTCAATTCGCAATGCATCCGAGAATCTTCAAGCCAAGTTCATGTAGTTAATGATGTCAGAGGGAGCAGCAAAGTTATGGTTCACCAATCTGCCGGAAAAGTCGATCAAATCCTGGGAAGAATTAAAAACCGTGTTTGTCAAGCACTTCCATGGAACGTGCAGAAAGCTGTTTACTATTGACGATTTAGAACGATGCGTTCAGAAGAAGGGCGAGTCAGCGCGCAGCTGGGTACGCCGGGTTATGGAGATACTCCACTCATCCACAGATATTCAGCCCAAGGATGCGCTACAAGCTATGGCGAAAACATGTAAGTACGTTCCTTTAGTGCAAAAGTTAACTCGCATGAAATCCAGTAGGAATGCAGCGGAGGTAACAATGGGAGAATTAATGGATGCGTGCAACAAACACGCCGCAACGGACACCACAGAGGAGGAAATTGATGACAAGAAAGCAAAAACAAACACAAGTAGCAGTGGGAGAACCGGCAATGGATCGGCGCCAAGTAATAATGGAAATAGCCAGAACAAGCGCCCGTTTGAAGGGAATTCCGAGTTTGTAGCTAACACGGAGGCCGGGTCTTCAAGACCCAGATCTGAAGGGAATTTTAATACTGGAAATCACAGTGGGGGACATTACCAAGGACCTCCAAGACCAAGTAACAGTTGGGACATATTTAGGATGGCATGCCCGAAGCATAGCAGGAACGGCAAGCCGGCTAATCACTCCTTGGAGCAATGCGCCGACTTACAGAGATGGAAGAATGAGGAAGTAAATAGAGCCATGCGAGGAGCGGGTCGGGGAGGAGGCCCGGGTCCAGGTGGAAATTTGGGCAACGGTCCACCCCCAGCCGGTAACCCGGCAGCAGGAAATCCAGGCAATAATCAAGGGGGAGCAGGAGGTTTTCAAGCTAACCCCAAACAGTTGGGTCAATATCACGTGCACACTACTGGAGGCTCTAACAAGGATAAAAATTTATTGAAACAGGCGGTCAATTCAGTCTCTTCCGCCGTTCCAAGGTATTTGAGGTGGTCAGAACAGGAGGTAACTTGGAGCAGAAGGGATCACCCAGACAGAGTTGATCACCCGGGAGTTTTAGCATTGGTAGTGGCACCACAGGTCAATGGGTACGAGCTGAAAAAAGTCTTGATGGATGGAGGAAGTAGTATCAATATCCTATACTGGGAAACTTTTCTGCGCATGGGCTTAAAGGAATCTCAGTTGCAAAAGAGTACAATAGTTTTTCACGGGATAGTGCCGGGTCATTCGGCGTGCCCCGAAGGAAAAGTGGCGTCGGAGGTAGCTTTTGGGGAGTCAAAGGACAATTATCGAGTCGAGTGGCTTACTTTTGAGGTGGTTAAGTTGCGCAGTCCCTATCATGCATTGTTTGGAAGGCCGGCTTATGCTAAGTTCATGGCAAGACCGTGTTATGTGTATCTACAGCTGAAAATCCCGGGTCCTAAGAAGACCATTACCATACACGGGAATCGAGACATAGCAGCCGAATGTGATGAAGGAGATGCGGCAATGGCTGAGCAAGCCTGCAGGAAAGAAGAGCTCAAGCATTACCGATCGCAGGTGGACCTAGAGGAAAGGACAATGTCAAAAAGGCCGACTTCTGAAGGGAGTAAAGCAAAAACTAGGACAGAACAAGATCCTAAGATGGTGGGCTTCGTCAGGAGCGATCCTTCCAAGCTGACTGACAGGGAGGAGGAAGCCATACCGCCATCTATAGCTAATCGTGCCACAAGGACGACATACCCGGATTGGCTAACAAACCCGGTACTCATCATGAAAGGAACTAGCGAATGGAGAATGTGCATCGGCCATGCCAACGCGAGGCCGATTCTCAGGAATAACTAAAGCAGTGTAACGGACAGCAGGTTTCATACACGCTCTTTTCCTACCCAGGGTACCTAAGGGGACTGGAAGGTTTTTAATGAGGCGGCCTGCTGACTCAAACTTTTCATATCAATAAAAGAGATGGTTTTCAAGTCTTATCATGATCTTTGCTTCAGTTGCAAGTAAGTAATGTTTGTTATTATCAATACATCAGTATCATCAAAATACGTTGCACGTACATAGGTCTTTGGGAATTGAGCTGCTTAAATAGTAGTCACAAACCCGGAGACCCGGCCTCGATGCCTATGAGTTATGAGGGCCGATTACTCGCAAGACGAGTACGGCTGCAATCTTATAACCGGACGAAGGAGCCAAATTTCTTGGTTATTCTTACTTAAGCTCGATGTGACTCGCAACAAAGTGGCATGATCTGTTCACTTACGATTACAATCAAACTATGCAGCCCAATGGGACCTGCTTGACTCTGTTTTTCGTATAGATGTAACAACATGGTATCCACGCGAAAGCCGGCTTACAGTACAAGATAATCAAAAGGGTCATCTAAACCACAAGTCCATGCAGAGTACAAGGCCGAAATAGCCGGAAACTCAACAAGTATTAAGCATGACTTCAGTATTCACGTGAATGGCTATTGGTTGTCAGCTTGGTAAAGAGCAGTTTGCCATCTGAGAAAGGCCACGCCCCCTTGGCTCGTACTTTGGGTCATGGGGACTGGGGACTTCGAAACAGAAACAAACTGTTTAGTTACTAAAGCTCGAAAACCTTGGCTACCGAGTCTTGGGGACTTAAAGAAAAGTCCGCTTATCAAAACCCACGATACTCGGTCAACCGAGTCTCGAAAGGGGAATCAAAAATAAACAATCAAGTATCGAGAATAAGCTTAAAACAAGGATCGAGGTTATCAAAAGCCGGGAAAGGCACAAAGTTATCAAGCACAAAGTCGCAGTATCAGTATCAATGGTGCACAGGCGCACCGCCAAAATCATATCAGTTTTGAAAACACGAAATACTAGACATTATCCTACTCGGCATCCTGGGAATGGTCTTCCGGGTCTGCGTCCTGGACCTGCTCCTTGGCCTTTCCAGCAGCTTTACCCGGACTCTTTGTATCAGGACGGACAGGTGGAGGAACAGCTGGTGTAGAGGAAGACGGCCTTAAGCCTAACTCGGCTTCTCTCTTCGCAGCCTCCTCTTTCCTCCTGGCCAGGTCAGTCGCCCATCTTTCCAGCATATCAAAGGGAGGGGGTGCCTCTGCTAGAATAGTCTTGCCGTCAGAATCGTACGCGCTCATGATTGTGTCCAGGTCTATCTTATCGGCCAAGGCAGTAGCCGGGTGGCGTACGTCGGATTGTATAACTTTGAAGTCCTTGGGCGTAAACTTGGCCCCGTCAGCCTTGAATTCTGGAAACCCGGATATTACCTTTGCCGGGTCAAGCTTAGGAAAATAAGCTTTCGCCAGAGTGAAGGCCCGGGTCATGCCGATTCGGCACGACGAACGCTTCCATATTTCAATCCATCCAGGCACGGTTGAAAAGGCTTGCATAAGGTTCTCTTCGCCTGGATATACCTCGGAAGGCCATTTCACGGCATCCAGTAAAAGCTTTGTGCCGGCAAAAAACGTCCGGAGAACAGTCTTCAACGTTTTAGTCTGAGCAACGGCATTGTCTTCTGGAGCAGCAAGGTTAGCACCTGCAATTGAAACAAAAGAAATCATATCAATAAAATCGACTATCGTAGCAATAAGGTAGAAGTATGCAAGTTAGTCGCAAGCAAAAACTTACTTAGCAAAATGCGATAAGTATCCGCGACCTGGTTCGACAAGTTCTTCAGCGTAGTTTGGGCATCATTGTACTTCTTTTTGTATTTGGAGACGTTCTTTTTCAAAGTCTTCATCTCCGCCTCAAGGGTTTCTCGGCGCTTCACTTCAGCAAGCAGGAGCTGCTCGGTCTTGAGTAACACCTCATCTGACCGAGTAATCTCCGCCTGCGAAGAATGAGTGAAAATGTAAGTCGGATATCATGACAAGCCGAGTATTATATGAAGTACCGAGCGTAATTACAGCAAGTTATGCTCGGAACTTGGGGACTGGGTGTATAGTAAGAAATACCAAATAAAGTTACCTGATGTGCTGCGGCCATGCGCTCCAGGATGTTTCCCTCTGAAGCCTTCATGGCGAGGAGAGCGCTCATCAGCTGGTTAAAATCATCGTTACCCGAGTTAGAGGGCTCGGGTGCCTGGGAAGTTGGAAAAGGAGTTTTTCTTGTAACAGGAGGCGGCACCCGGGTCATCCGAATGTCGGAGTCTGGTCCCCCTCCCGCGTTCGAGGCTGCGCCCTTTTCCTTCTCGCTCGCGTGCGAGGCTATTGGATACCCGGTGTCTTGCCTAGCCAGTTCTGTTGGCGACGCTTGCTCATCGCCAGCTGTGGTGAAAGCACCGTCAGTCGGTTTATTTTCAACCCAGTCCTCAACCTCCGTGTCTTCCTGGTCACTAACAACGGCCGTGGCTCTGTAGAAAGTGCGAAGGTACGGTTAATCCATGATTATGAAAAAGGCGATAAAAGTTCGGTATAGCATCAGGAAAAGGACTTCACCCGAGGTTCACCGGGAAGTCCGAGGGAAAGCCGCTGCTAGACCCGGAAGATACTGAAAAATACCAAGCAAGGTGTCAGATTACTTTGTGAGGGAATGTTTGGGAAAAATTCTTGTGTACAGTAAGTACCAGTATGTCGAGCTGGAGGCGGTGAAGTACCCGGGTTAAGAGTCTCATTACCCGGATGGTTGCGGGTTACTCTACGCTTAGTTGCGGGTGGCTCCTTCATTTGTAGTCAAAAGGGTGATGACAGGGTTAGCTCAGGAATGACGTCATGGGAGCCAAAATTAAGCACAAGGAAACGAAATAAAACCTGGAAGACGATTCCTTGGGGTTTTCTTTTGGATCCGGCTTTGATTGCTGGCTCCGGTTCATCTTCCTCGCTGGCGGACTCCACCTTGCCGTCCGATTCTTCCTCCTCGTCTTGGTCTTCTTGTTCTGAAAATTATCAAAGTTATAATATATATAAAAAAAAGAAGCAGGGCGTAACGCATGCAAGGGGATTAAGTATGCACCTTCGTCCGAATTAACGGCATCATCTTCCACCTCCGGGTTTCCGGAGTTAGGAGGAGTACCGACTTTCCAGAAGTTACTATCGGCCTGAGGTGAAGATACCAGAGTAAGGGTTAATATTGAATCAAGAGAAGCGGATAAAAGTGAACTTGTTAGAATCCAAGGTCGAGAGGTAGGAGACTTACTGAGGGGGCCGGGTTCTCGAGGGTGAAGGGTTCTAATCCGGCTATGTTCCGGATTACCTCGAGCCTCTCTGTCAAAAAGCCCTTAATGGTTTTGTTTGTATCGCTGGGAGCGAAAGTGCTGGTAGAGTATCGGATCGGGTCTGTGGTTTGACCCGAGTATTCGCACATCAGTTTCTCGCGGATGGAGTTGGGTTGAATGCGGAAGTCGACCCAAGTCTTTACTAGGTTGAGCCCGATGAGGCCTTGGGCTGATAAGATGGAGATCTTAGCCAACTAAGGCAAAATTGCCTCCCTGTCCGAGTCAGGGGCAAAGGCATTAAAAGTCTCGGAGATATCAAGCTGACCCTCCGAGTAACCCGGCAACTTCTTTTCGCCGGGTGGGGAGGTGTCCTGGCAGTAGAAGTACGAGAGCTGCCAGTGCTTTACGTGGGAGTTGAGGGTGAGAGGAGGCATCAGGGAGTTCTTGCGGCGTTGGATAGAAACCCCGCCGCAAGTAAGAAGTGCGTCGTCGCCGCTTTCGCGGCACGGTTTGCACTGAAAGAGTTCAACAAAGAGAGCCAGACTTGGCGGAATGCACAAGTAAGACTCGGAAAGAACGATAAAGTGAGTGATGTTTAAAACGGAGTTGGGTCCTATGTCGAAAATGCGGAGGTTGTAGTGGTTTAAGACGTCGCGAAAGAAAGGGTGACCCGGAGGCCTGAAGCCCCGGGTCACATGCTCAACAAAACATATTACCTCGTTTCCTGCTGGAGAAGGTCGGGTTTCATTACCCGGTACTCTCCAGTGGATAGATTCCTGAGGGGGAAGGACCCCTAGCTCAACCAGTTCCTCTAGCTTGGCCCTGGTGACGGAGGATTTCCCCCAGTTGGCAGATATAGAGTTCGTGGTCTTGGCCTTAACCGGCTGCTTTCCCTGCCTCTTGGGCGCCATAGGGTTAACCTGAAAAAGCGTCAAGGGAAAGGATGTGAGAAATAAAACTCGGAAACGGTCAGTTGACTGAGCGTTGGCAAGCGGTGTCAAGGTAACCCGGAAGTTAGACATGATCCGGGTATTACTTTGCTAAGGCAAGGTACGAATTTTCCGGGTGTCGCACATTATTGCAAAACTTGTAGGATTTTATGCATGGATAAGTGTTTGAGGAGATTAAGCGGTCGCCCGCACATCTATTGTGGGCAAGTAAGCCGGAAAGGAAAGATTTTCCGGATAATATGAGCAAAGGCGGAAAATTTAGGTGACCCGAGCTTAGATTGGGAATTCCATTTCTAAAATTATGGCCAGTTTAATAATTACAAGTGGTAGGAGAGTGAATTAGACTGTGTATCTTGTCTATTTGAATGAGCTAGAGTGGACCCTAGTGATTTAATTCGGCACGATCCGAGAAATCGCGGGCGGCTCGATTTAGATCTAACTTAAGGGAAAATTGAGAAATTGCGAGGATGAGTTAGAGGATGTGAAGGACTTACCGAGGGGGATTGAAGCGCAGCTTTCCGGAGGCAGATGGCGCAAGTTTGGTGCCCTTTCGCGGTTTCTGGCGGGCAAATTGGAGGTTTGGCGGCGGATCTGGGCGGCGGAGCGAATCGCGCGGTGGCGGAGCGCAAACGGTGGCGAATGGGCTCCGGTGATACGCGCGGGGCTTCCGTGGTGGTGCGCTGAGAGTTCGAACTCGAAAGGAGGAAGGAAGAGGAATGGGGGAAATAGGCCGTTGGAGTTAGGGTTGCGCTCAAGGGTTTATTTATAATGGTTTGGGTGGTAAAGCCTAGCTCAACGGGCGGAACCCGGGAAATACGGAGTAACGGCTGCCTATTTTGAAATTTGTGGGACGTACTTTAAAGCATGAAGGGAGAAGTTCGGACGAAAAGGAAAGGGAGATCTCCTCTTTGGTATCAGAATTAATTATCGAGAAAAGTGTGAAATCGTGGAGTTTTCTATTAAGACCCATACCTGGAAAATTAGGGAAGGCCTTTGAAGGAGAGCCGGGTTACTGCCTGGACCCCATGAAGTTGGTCCCAGCCATTCGTCAAAGTGTTGTGACTCGGCCTCCATGTGCTTGTGCGTTTGATATTTCTGCAGGGAATAGCCAGCGCTTCGAAGAATGAATCTCGGAAGCCCAAGCTATTCTGGAGACTACTGATGGGGGGATAGTAACCCGGTAGACCAACTCCAAGGTGTAACCCGGCCCAAACGACAACTGGACAAGATCCGGCTAAGGGTAAAGGAAACTTCTGGAAGGCCCAAGGTTTGTAGGCCTCGCAACCCGGATTGTGGGTTGCGGTAAGGAAAGTTAGGGTTTGCAAGTAGAAGTTCGAGTAGGACTCAATATGTACCTTGGGGGCTAAGCCAGGGGGAGGGACGGTGCTTTATAAACCGGCCCCTAGGTTTAGTTCGCCAGAGATTCAAGTCATAGTTGTATCACCAATTATCGAGTATCCAGTATAGTTCATATTCAAGATCCGGCGAGTTATTTTCCGGTTCCTAGATCGCTTTCCACCATGTCTTCCTTTGAGCTAAACCCTCTCCCGAATACCTGTGTCGACTTGCCCCAAGATCAGTTACCCCAGGTAACATCTGCCGTGATTATCCCACGACATGTACAATCTACTCGAAGGAAGCTTTAAAGGGTGCGAACTGAGGCACATTGCGAGATCAAGCAACGAAGAAGCAGATAGACTGGCAAACATGGGTTCCACGAACACACCCATACCGCCAGGAATATACTTTGAACGGATGGTCAAGCGATCGGTCAAATTGAAGAAAGCTGAAGAAACACCAGCAGCGCCAGAAATAGAGGTCAGCCGCAGGTCGCGCTTATCGAGCTTACTCATAATATATCACGACAGGTCTTTCTGGTCGAGCCAGTCTGGACGCGGAAATATCTCGACTACTTGCTCAATAAACAGCTCCCGGCCGATCCACGAGAGGCTCGACAGATACTCAGGCGCAGCAAGTCCTTTCGAGTGGTCAATGGAGAATTATACAAGCAAAGCATCTCGGGAATACTTCAGCGATGCATCGCACCCAAAGATGGCAAGGAACTACTCCAGGACATACACCAAGGAGATTGCGGACATCATGCTAGCTGGAAAACAATAATGGGAAAAGCTTTTCGAGCAGGATTTTACTGGCTAACAGCAGCCAGCGATGCAAAAAGCCTGGTCGAACGATGCGACGCCTGCCAGCGATTCGCACCAAGACCACACGCACCTGCCACAGAATTGCACATGATACCAATAGCCTGGCCCTTTGCACAATGGGGGCTAGACATGGTTGGACCACTACGCAAGTCCACACCAGGTGGATACACACACTTGCTGGTCGCAGTCGACAAATTTACCAAATGGATCGAAGCTACGTCTGTAACTTCGGCTAGCGCCCAATGCGCCGTGAAGTTCCTCGACTCCATTGTATGCAGATTTGGTGTGCCACATGACATCATTACAGACAATGGTACAAACTTCACAGCAAAGGAAACACAACAGTTCTGCGAGGAAAAGGCATCAATTTCAAGTTTGCTTCAGTTGCTCACCCGCAAACGAACGGACAAGTCGAGAGATCCAACGGCTTAGTTTCGGCTGGCATCAAGAAGCGATTACATGATCGTCTACACCCCGCTGCAGGACATTGGGCAGAGGAGCTACCCTCCGTACTTTGGAGCCTACGCACCACTCCTAATCGATCGACGAAGTACACGCCATTCTTCATGGTATACGGGGCAGAAGCAGTCCTTCCCGAGGACGTTCGGTTCTGCGCCCCACGAGTTGTAGCCTACAGCGAAGAAACTTCCAACAGGGCGCTCGCAGAAGATATGGATGCACTCGACGAAATGCGTGACATTGCACTCGCAAGATCCGCAGTATATCAGCAATCCTTGCGCAACTATCATAGTCGCCGAATACGCCACAGAGCATTCGCGGTTGGGGACCTGGTGCTGCGGCTCAAACAGAAGGAAGGACACAAGCTCGAACCACCTTGGGAAGGACCCTTCATCATACACGAAGTCATCCCAGGTGGAGCCTACAGGCTAAAGAATCCGGCGACCGGAGGAATCTACTCCAATCCGTGGAACATCGCACACCTCCGCAAATTTTATCCATAGGTTTACTTGTTATCGCAACAAAATAAGGCTATACTAGCCAGTCCTGTAGCTCGAATACATGGCTTTTCAGTCATTACAATAAAGACATGATTCCTTCATCATATTCACTCAAAGCTTCTCGTTCTTTACATGCTAAAAGTTACAGGTACACACCCCATGAGACACACGGGGGCTACACCTACAACTAAGCATCACAGAAAAAATATCATACAAACAAGGTTGTACACCTTACAACAGTTTTTACAAACTATAAACAGATTACAGGATATTTACATCTGACAAATCAATCAAAGCGCTGAGCATTCTCAGTCGCTAACACTCTATCTACCTCTTCAGATGTCAATCGGATAATTTTCTCCGCTGCAGGACGTACAGCATCATAGTAAGGCGAGATATCGTCAATCGCATAATCTGGACGCCTAGCTACGGAGTTAACATCTATCTCAGGATGCCATATCCGGACAAAAGTGAGAGCTACAACCGCGCCGCAAATCATCTGATTGCGCACGCACGCGCGAACTTCTCCTTCACGTCCAAACAACCTGAGAAGATAGCTCCAGTCCTCGGGACCCCTTTTGAACGGGTAAAAAGCAGCATTCATCGCAACCAAGACCTCGTGAAAAGAACTCACGAGAATTCTCGCCTGGGTGACTCGGAATTTCAAGGTGGCCATCACAAATCCTCGACTGCGATCAGACCAAAAGTTGTTCGCATGAGGATCCGAGCTGCTAGCCTCTCGATGAATGTGGTTTTCTACCCACTGCTTTTCTTCCCTGTCATCCGGATTAACAACTGAAAGAGCCAAAAAATACTCAGTCAGCTAAGGAAACAAGGAACGACAAGGCACGGGGGCTGCACTACTTACAAAGCAAATCCCTTGCAACTACAGCCAACTCATCCATCAGAAATTGTTCGTGTTCAGTCGCCAATTTCTGCTTGGACTTCGCCACATCGGCTATCCCGCGCATAGCTTTTAGCTTGCGCTCACCCTCCTGGACCTTATCACGAAGGCCCGCAAAAGTGCCAACAGCGGCAACAAGTGGATTTACTGGAGTACCACGTCCACCCGAAGTTTCCGCGGCAAACCCAGTAGCCTGGAAGAATACAACGAAAGAAGTAAGATGCCCTACTCGAGTCATTTCTAGTCGCACATCTGACAAACGCTCGGGGGCTACTCCCATCGGGAGACAACGCACAAACAAGGGGAATGAATTGCAAGACGAATTCTTCAGTTAAAGACAACAAAGGTACGGGAATACATCCCAAGGTTCATTACATTCAAGGAGAAAAAAGAAAAACTATGAGGCTACATTGGTGCTCCCGCTAGCGGCAGTCGCCCCTCCTCGCAGTCGAGCAAAAATCCCAGACAGCTTCCGAGCAAGAATAGCGGCTTGCTCGCCAAAACGAGAGAGCCGTACCTTTTTGCCCGTGGAGGGGTCGACTAGAAGAGATGAGTAGGCCTCCTCCAAACCTTCGACTCCATGCGCCAAAGCGAATTGGATCGCGATCTTCGCACCAGACTCCGACTGAGCGACCGCGAAGGCATCCAAAAGTTTGCCTTCTGAGAAGACCTTCAACAGATCATCTAGCGCGGGTGCAGGAGTGGCGTTGGCGATGAGGCGACCATGCAGTTGCACCAGCACTTGAGTACCATCACTAATCAAGGAAAAAAATTCCATCAGAGTGCCTCTTGAGCTGGGCAAGTGTGTCGGTCAGCACATCTACCCGCTGGAGCCCAGGGATCGCTAGAGGGACATCCAGAAGACCTATAAAAGAAGAAAAATAACGCTTAGCAAAGTTCAGCAAAATAAAGGATCAAAGTCACAAGAGTGCAAAACACTTACCTGCGAAACGCTCAGCGAGGGGACGGAGGAACGCGACAACGTCGTTATCGGCCTTACTGCCAGCTTCCTCTAAATCCTTCAAGGCCTTCCGCGCATCCGCAAGTTGTCGGCTAAAATCTTCCGACTGCATGCGGGAAGCCTCCAGCTCTTGTCGGATGGCCGTCAGCTCGGCCTCCCGAGCGGTTACCTGCTCGGAGAGTTTGACCTTTTCGGACTCCGAGAGTTCAAGTCGAGCTGCAAAGAAATACTTATCAAAAATCAAGAATAGACGGAATACTGAAGACAAGGAGATGATAAAACCTACCCTTGAGAAGGTCGTTCTCAGTCTGAAGTCGGCTGCGGTCCGTTCGAAGTGACTCGCAATCCGACTCGGCGACAATGACACGGCGACCAATCGCCGCTAGAGAATCAACAAGCGACTGCGAAAGCACGAAGAGAGAAGAGTTAAAAGGATTAAATTTGAGCCTGTACCCGATTATTCACAATCGACTACAGCCTCGGTGGCTACTCCCATCTGGAGCACTGCCGTACACCCGATAAGAATGAAATCGTGAAGAAGAAGTAAACCAAACTTTGAGCCTGTAGCCGACCGCATGCGGTCGACTACAGCCTCGGGGGCTACTGCCATCGGGAGCACTGTCGTGCACCCGATAAAAATTTGAAGACAGAAGACGAAGTCTTACCTGGCCGGTGGCGCGAAAGAGCGGATCCGCGGAGCTGTCCGTCACTTCCTTAGAAGTTGAAGTCCTGGCGGCAAAGCTGGGGGCTTCGCGTTCTGCAGTCGCAGCTTTGGGGGCTGCTTTGGGGGAGTTTTGGACGGTACCCGCAGTGGGAGTTTCACCCGTGTCCTTTGCCTTGTTCCTCTTTTCGGGAGGAATGGAAGAGGCGTACCTGCGATGACTAATAGTCTGCAGTCTGCAACAAAAGATAAAAGCATCAGGATGAAAGCTCAAAGAATGTTCGACCACGAACAAGGAAAAAGGCTTACTCGTCATCTTCGTCCTCATCCAACAAGTCCGCGTTCCAAGCGGTGTTCATCACTGGAAAAGAAGGCAAAGGGGCGAGTGAACGAAGTGGAGTCACAAGGACGGGGGCCTGACTGGGCGATGCTCCCAAGGAATTGTCCTTGGAAGTAGCCTCGTCATTATCCACCTGACGACGTTTGGGGGGAACACCATTCGAGTCTTCCGTGTCATCCAAAGAATCACGATCAGAACTCGACGAAGCATTGGCAACACTGGTGTCAACCGCACCATCCTGGTGAATCGACGGTAGCTCTGAAGCCTCCTCTCCCGTAATTGGCGGGTAGCAATCTGCCATAGCCAAGCTCTACAAAGACAGAGAGGACGAGAAAAAACTTATCGGCTAGGACTCAGAACAAAAAGGGGAAAAATTCAAAGACAAGAAGGAAGAAACTAACCTCGGTTGGAGGAGGATTTGAAGCGGCAAAGGCTTCAACTGAACAATCGGAGAACTTTTCCCCCACCTTCAGTCGAGTGATGTCTGTGATTTTCTTCTCGAATTCCACATTCGAAAGTTCCTCGCGGCTTACTCGGCTGGGGTCCTCTGAGCCTTGATACTCCCACATAGCGGAGGGCCTTTGCTGAAGAGGCTGGATCCTGCGCTTCAAGAAGATGCTCGCCAAATGCATCCCATTGAGCACGACTCCCGCAGTCTGATCCCGGAGAGCAGCTACTCTTGCGAGTAAGGGCGCGATGGTCTGATTCTCCTCGGCTGACATCCTGTGCCCCCAGGATTTTCGCCTTGTCAGAACAGCAAACGGGTGGAACTCCACGATTCCACCCGAGCTGTTGTCGATGACGTAGAACCACCTCTTCCGCCAGCTTTGGGCGGAGTCGACAAAATGCATGTTGAAGTAGCTGCCTTCCTGTCGATCTTGGATCCCGAAGCCGCCAGTACGAAGTGGTTCGCCGGGCTCAAATTGCACCCGCGATCTCTCGCGGAAGATCCGGACTTTGAAGAGCGCCTTCCAAAGCGCCCAGTGCGGGCGAATGCCTAGAAAGCACTCGCAGAACACGATGAAGCACGATATGTGCTGCACCGCGTTCGTAGGAAGATCGTGAAGCTGTATGCCATAGACATACAGCAACCCGAGGAGGAAAGGGTGGAGAGGAAAGGAGAGACCCCGAGACACGTGGTCAACAAAGACCACGCGCTCGTTCGATTGCGGGTTAGGTACCACTTCCTTTTTTCCGAGGCCGACCCGCTTCTCCGTCTCCGCCGGCAGCAGTCCCTCCCGCTGCATCTCCCTGATGCTTTTCGCAGTAGTGTTGGGGGAGCGCCAGTCGCCGGCGCGAGGCGCGGGTTGCGCAGAGGGTTCCCCAGCCGCGGAGGTGACAACACCACGCCTTTTTCCGCCAGCCATTGCTTGCAGCACGAGCTCGAGCGCGAGGAAGAAGGAGATGGGCGCGAGGAAGAAGATGAAGGCAAGGAGCTGGAAAAATTTCACCGTAGCGCTAAGACCCGTACTTATACACGGAGCGAGACGATCTCAGCCGTACGATGCGCTACGTGGCGCTTATCACGGCCGCCACGCGTGAGGATGAAACGAAGCGGCGGCCAGCGCTGTTTCGTGCCACGATCTTAACAAAAGATCGTGCGCATTTACTGCGCGTCTCGCGTAAAAACCGGGAACGACGTCTCGTTTCCCGGTCAAAAAGCTGACCAGGTGGGCCACCATCTGCTGCCACTCTGTCACGTCCCATCGGGAGAAGAGGAGTGCGCCATGACGTCATGGCATACATCATTCAAAATCAAGATCTCTCGATTGGAAGTTCAAACGCGAAAATATCTTCGTACGAACAACATTTCCTTCGAATAAAGGCAACTTTTTTCTGAACAACTCATGAAGCAAAACCTCTTCGAACAAGAGAAAAATACCCCGTACACGAAAACTCTTTCGTATGGGCACAGCGCTCCAAGCATGAAAACTCTTTCATATGGACTTAATTTTTCTTCCGGCACGAAATTTCTTTCGCGTGGAACTCAAACAAACCGATCGGGTAGGAAGAGCCTACCTCTTCTACACATGATAATTTTACATCATAAAAACCTGGATTGTTCAGCCGACTAGGCACATCCGGATGCCATATTCTTCGAGTATGAAGGTAAGACCCAAAAAGATCTCTCTTTTGGGCCTGGAATCGCACTCGAAAGCTGCGTCCTCCGGTATAATTCCGTGTCAACAACACGAAGAAAAATCCTAGCGGACGCGCCGGGTACCCCCATAGGTTAAGTTCGACTCGATAAGTCCACAACGGCCCAGTCGCAACAATCACCTCATCGGATTCGAGTCGGAGGTCTCGAATCTGGGTAGGCCAGGAATGTTTTTGCCCTAGTCGCAATTAATTGGCCCGGATCTTTCGGGAGAGCCAAGCTACTGTGCCACATCCTTCTGTGAAAAAAGCCGTATAAAACAGGCACTTGTGTTGCTCGATACGCGAGCATGATGACTCATGATACAGGGAACACACCCTTTAGAAAACAATAACAGTCGAGCTGGTCCTCCAAACGAAGATCAAGAAAGGTTTGACCGTCTACTCGACTGGAAAAATCTCAATCGAGCAGACGCTCGGGGGCTACTGACGAAGAGATGGACTCTGGACCCTGCGGATAAGAACACCCCCTCTCAGGCCCAAGGCCAAGGCCCAAGAAGAGGCGCCCTTGGAGTACTCTAGAAGGCCCACGTGAAGCCCACCCGCAATGACTTGCGGATTAAGCTAGGAAACTTGTAAACCGACTTAGTTAGAGTTCGAGTCCTCTCCGGGTAGAACTCGAGACCTGGCCATCTATATAAGGCCAGGAGAGCCTCCAGGAGAGGACCAAGCTATTACCGCACGACCGAAAAGCCTTGAACTCGAGACCAACTCTCGACTCGAGCACACCATTGTAACCGATCTAATCTTCAATACAAATCGACAAGAGGCAGGAGTAAGGGTTTTACCTCTACGAGGGCCCCGAACCTGGGTAAATCTCGCCCCCTGTCTAGCCGACGATTTCACCAGCGCTCATGACTTCTCCTAGTCGAAACCCGATAGGGTCACCTAAGGGATTTGTAGAGTCAAAGATTCGACAGGGCTTGTCTCGCTTGTTGGCCTTGCAAGAGCCGCAACCATTGCTCTCCGAGACTACTGGTTGTCTACATTTTGGCCAGGGGTCTTTAATTAGCTGGCAGGTTTCGAGACGATGGCATTTCCATCTCAAGCTCAGGTACATGATGATAAGATTTCTGACCTAGCAATATTGAAGCCTCTGAATCTTGATGCTGGTACGACAACTGGTCTGCAGTTTCATTGCAAATGACATCAAATAGAAATTCAGTTCATCCAAAAGTTAATGAAAAGACTCAAAACAACATGTGAAACGAACACTGATCATATGAGTAGAGATATTTTTAATCTTATTATAAATTTTAGAATATACAGATCACCTGGTGATATGAGTAGAGATATTGTGTGTACTAGAAGGTTACCCCGCGCGTTGCGGCGGGGAACCCTTATAGTAATTGACATGTCTGTTTTTTGATGCAGAGGCCAATAGTCTTCACCTTCTTTTCGGAACAAAAAAACGCATGATACATTATATAGTCTAAATACATATGAAAAAATTCGGTTGATCATATTTGAGATACTAAATTTTATAGATATGCGATTGTATTATACACCATTAGTTTGAAAAATGGATTCTTTAAGAAATGTGTGATATGTAGCTTGCATAAATCATTAAATTGAAAAGTGGATGGTTAAAAAAAGTATGATATGTAGATTGCATGTAATAATTAATAAATATTAGTTGAGATGACATGGACAATTGATTGTCTAAGAGAATGGATGATGTGGATAGCTTGCATGTTAAGATAGAAAAATAATTAATGCATGTTAGTGGGGTTTTGCTTTATAAGAAGTATAGATATGTTAAAGATATCTTTCTTATCAAAACAGTGGCTTGATTCTGGTCTCCTTTGCACCAGATCAACCAGATGGCAAAGATAACCTAACATGCACGTCAATGTCCATATCATTTGTACCGTTTTGTCAAAATGGATAAAGAACTCTCCCTCTGATACCCAGCAAACATCGGGAAGTTCAAGGAGGAGATGTCTCTTGTTAAACATATAGTGAAGAAAAAGGCCTACTCTTGATTTAATATATAGGCATGCTTCTTAATGTAAAAAACAGTGTTTGTATGCACTTATTTGATGAATAAATAGAATACAGTTCATCTATGATTCAGATTCAAAATTTCGGTGATAAGACTAACTATTTACTACAAAAATAGAGTTAGCTTTATGCATATTTGGGTACCCAGACATTAATCTACATCTATTGAGAGTGGTGACATTAAGGCTAGTTTATCAATCATAAGTATCACAACAACATAATACAATATAAGTTAGTGATGTCTCTGATTACTTAGATACAAACCTCTCATTCTCGAATTAGCCTAAACTGGTAGAAATGAGCAAGAATGGCATTCTGGTAACTCAGCCATAAATAACATTTCACATCCTCTGCTAAAAGATCTTCCCTCGTGTCTTTAATAAGTTACTCAGTAACCTCTAGAAGAGCTTTTCTGATAAGAGAAGGATAGAATCAGTAAATAGCACGTCTTCTAAATTCCCGATACATGTATTTAATCGACATACTGAACTTTAGCAACTCCTTGTTTCAAATAAAAAACTCCAGGGTCATCCAAGGTTCAAGCAAAAAATGCAAACCCCATGGCTGCTGGATACCATTGACATGTCAAAAGCTGCATCCAAATTCCCATACTACAGGGACTTCCCATGCTTCATTAGCTAATCAGGCTCTTACAAATAGAAGCCTTGTTGCTTGTCTGAAACTAATGCAAGCAAGGATAATTGGTAGTGTGATAAATCAACTTTCCGAAAAATTGTTATTCAGCATTTGCAAATATTGGCTGGTTAAAAACATAGTTTTCAGAAACATTCAACTGGGTTTATGATTCCTTCATGGTAAAAATGATAGAAAACGAAATTCCATGTCTATCATGTAACCATGGTGTCACCTTCCTAAGATCAAGGAGATGCCTTAACTAATCGTTCATACGTACCTCGACAAACAAAATTACACATTGCAAGACAACTTCAGATCTAAGTACAACAACAATAGCTTGTGCAAGATTCGCCGCACCTAACACAACAGCAAGGACCAAATCTTCATAAACAACTGTGAACTGTCGCATACTTCAAATAACAAACCACCCCATTCATATTATTATTACTACTGGTTACTCCAAAATCGCTAATGAAGAACAATTTTACAGATAAACCTACCAGTCACCAATGCCTATGACCAGATGAGTTGCCTCTTGGCACGAACTCGGGCTAGATCTCAATCCCTAACGTCGAAAAGAGCAAGTAATCGGATCAACTTCAATGATCGGAGCAAGACAAATTTGGTTACAAATTTAATTTGAGAAACTGCCAGAATTAGTAAAGAACCAAATCATAGCATAATATCCGCTAATGTGTAAATTATCTACATCGGGCTGAAGAGGATTCTCTTCCGTGATACTATTTTCTTAGGTACTAAGTTTTTAAACATACAAAAAGGGAGTAGAGATGAACTGAAGTAGCAATAAATCCTAAAGGAACAAGAACCAATCAATCCAACCTGGAACGTGGATAGACGACGCCAAAGGCGCCGGAAGGCGGCGAATGGATCGGGCAAGCGTCTCGGTGGAAGGCGGACGGAATCTAGTGGCAATGGAATGGGTGAGCGACGCGCCGGGAAGGCGGCGAGCGGCTCGCTCGAAGAAGGCCGGCAGCGCAGGCGAGCGACGCGGTCAAAGGTGGACGACAACGTGGCGGGAAGGCACGGGCGAGCGGCGATTGTAGTGGCCTAGTGGCACGGTCGAAGGCGGCCGGCAGCGCCGTGGGAAGGTGGCGAGCGGCGCGGTCAAAGGTGGCCGGCAGCGCGGCGGGAAGGTGGTCAGCGTCGCGGTCGAAGGCGGCCGGCAGCGCGGCGGGAAGGCGGCGAGCGGCACGGTCGAAGGCGGCCGGCAGCGTGGCGGGAAGGCGGCGATGGAACGGGCATGCCGCCGGCAGCGCTTGACGATTGAGGAATCCAGTTTTTTCTTTGGAACGTGAGTCGTGCGTGACTTTCAGGGCGTGGAAAATTGTACATCAATTAACAAATCTGATCGTAGGATGTGATTAATCAGATGGCTCATGTTACTTGGACGGAACCCACTCGGTTGTTTTATATTAGTGGAGATAACTGATGCGTGCGTGGACTGTGTGAGAAATTGCAAAGTGCTGAAGCAATCTGGGTCGTTTGTTTTAGTGTAATCGGATGGCTGTTATCATTTGGATGGTACTCCACTCGGCTGTTTTATATTAGTGGAGATTATTTACTTTTTCACCTCAATTATTGTCTACTTTTCGGTTTTTCGTTTTTTTCTCATTCCTTTCCTATTTCTGTTTTTCTTTTTCGGCTTTTATTTTTCTTTTTTCTGTTCCTCAAATATGAACGATTTTCAAAAAATAAACAAATATTTAAAATGAACAAATTTCAAATTTGAACAGTTTTTTAATTTGAACAGTTTCAATTTTGAACAAAATTCGAATTTGAACATTGTTTAAGTTTGAAAAAAAAATAAAAAAAAAAGAATAAACAGAAAAGAAAAAGAAACAAAAAAAATCGGAAAAGAAAAAACAGAAAATAGGAAAAAATGAAAACAGGAAAAAAAAGAGATAGTAAAATCACTAAAGAAAAAACTATGTCACCAACGAAGCTGTGGCCCAATGGCTCGTGTGTTGCGCCCCGTCCAAGAGATCCCAGTTTCGGAACCCCCCCCCCCCCGCCGCGCGCACGCACCTCTTATTCTTCTATTTTCGCGAAAAATTCCTTTAAATGGGCCGGCCCACCTAAAAGATTACACGGCGTGTCGTATTAGATAGTGCTATGAGCGCTATATAGGGTTTCCGCCGCGGTAGGCGGCAGATAGGATTTTCCGTGGGAAACGACTCCGACGCTTCTTTCTGCGGGGCGATCGCCTGGATGGGCCAGCATATTTTCTACACGCACAACTGCTTTAGCCCATTTCCTAATCACATGAGTCCGGATTGTTTGCGCATGTTCTTTATCTATACCTAATAGTTATCAAAAAAAATCTATACCTATATATATATATGAATAAATAATAATAAAGGGAGGAAGGTTTCTTCCTCCCAATTTTTGGTACGTGTTTCGTCCGTTTCTTTACGTTTTCGTTTGTTCACGAGTACATCTTCCTCCGCGAGCTCCGCTATGTGCGTTCGTGTTCCCATCCATCATTTATCCGTTCATTTTTTGTTCCATCCGATCACTAACTCTCTTTGGGATCCCTACCTTGGACATAGTCCTATTTTCATACGTTTCAGTTTCGTCGTGGACTGGTTGAAGAGTTAACGTGACAAATAGTGTACTCTGTTCTGAACTCGATCGTCCAGCCTAAGTATATACACACAAACGCGTGTGATCGATCTGCACCATCGGCGGTTTTTGGTACCGAAGGACGCGACTTCTAACGATCCGCGAGTACTCCAAGATTTTCTTTAGATCGCGAGTACACCAGCGAGGGCACAGTCTGTCATAGCGAGAAACAGCCGGGACATGTACGACGACAAGATCGGGTGCCTCATGCTGGATATGCAAAGGAGGAAGCTGGAGGCGTCCTTGTGCGCAGCAGCGTCACCATCGGGTGGACTCTCAAGCACAGCCACGCCGGCAGCGCGGTGCCTACTCAGAAACTGGCTGTCGTCCTAATCCGAGGTACTTGGGAGGTCGCCATGGCTAGGTTCCACACGCTCGGAGTCGATAGCATATCATGTCCGGTCTCAAGGCGGTGCTGCTGTGCGGTAATGCACCTACTGCACGCGCTTGGTCGCCGGGCTCATCTCCGACCTACCCTAGACGCTGACGAGAGTTGAGGCGTTTTCGAATTTTGTGCTAATTCACGAAAGTACCATCGATGCAAGCTCCGCCGGTCTGTGCGCACACATCCGGACGTCCAATCCGACAGGGCAGGCCAACCCACACTTGGTAAGTCTCGTCCCATGGAGATGGACACGAAGGCATCTTTCTCTTCCA
Source organism: Alopecurus myosuroides (assembly GCA_028641055.1). Lineage (NCBI taxonomy): Eukaryota > Viridiplantae > Streptophyta > Magnoliopsida > Poales > Poaceae > Alopecurus > Alopecurus myosuroides. The sequence goes on from CM054059.1 coordinate 422,080,357, forward strand.
AGCGTGCTGGACTTGGACATTGGGGAACTCCGTTCGCTGACGGCCCGCAACATAGCTTGCACAAATAGAGATGCACAAACAATTTTACGGAGCGGCAGGGGCCAGCCAATCGGGATGAAACAAAGAAGCAAACTACAACACTACAACCTAACTGAAGTCCTCCATGCCCGTGGCAGCGTGGCTATCCGGCCTGCAAGTATTTGTTTATATCTTGAAAAGGTATTTATTTACATCAGTATGAGTGTGTGTTTACAAATTTCTAACTTCCACTTATTTATATGTGTAGTTCATATATGCCATGAATTTCAGAGTAAGACTTACGAACCGCAGTCAAGGTGTGGGCTATTCAATGCATGCAGCTTGGATTTTGTTTATCGGTTTATGTCGGTTCATTTGTGATTTTTTCTTTGATATTTCTTGAATACACACTATTATATTCACACTACTCAAAAATATAGAAAGGTGCAGATGAATTATGAGCGGGGTGGAGGGAGTAAGATTCCTTCCTTTGTTTTTTTTATCCATCTCCATGTCTCCCATACACGTTGACATATGCCGTATTTGATTGGAAAAGGTATTGACTTCATGGTATTATAGAATACATCACTCCGTCCCGAATGATTTATACAACTTCATTTCCTTCCTCTACTCTAGCCCGAGAGAGACGAAAGCCTTCTAGAGTTGGTGAGGTGGCAATGGTACCACAAGACTCTATTGGCATTGATACATGTCTACCCGGTGGCGGGCAAAGAAGGCAGTGGTGGCGCCTGAACGCGTAGCACACCGTGGATGCACTGAAATTGTGTGGTTTATTGCTACACGTCACAGCTTTATCGATGGAAACTTCGTGTGACCGTATTGATGCGAATTTTCTCTATCTCGTTGTAACGCACGGCATTTTTGCTACTAGTTGCTAAAGAGATCCGCATGAATAAAAGTTTGTGAGACTTGGCTTGATAGTCCGCCGACCTTTATTGTACCCTTTTGGCTTTCGACTTGGGCAAGGTTTAATATAATAGGCAACACTTAATATAAAAAAAATTACTTTTTCGCTGAGGCAGGAATGAGCTGGACTGAGAGGAGCAGGAATATGAATGTGCCTAAAAAAAGAGAAAGCCTAGCAAGAAAAAAAAGAAATGATGGAAACCGTGATCGCTAAGGCCTTTTTCTTGGGTCTCCAACATATTATGGAATCTAATAATTTGCAATTTTGGAGAATACATACAATAAAAAATTCCGTAAAACTAACAAATCAATTCTTAAATTTGTATAAATTCATTTGCGCATAAGATTAATATGAAAAATCGTTTCAACATATTTAAAATAAAAAAAGGGAGGAACAATTGGTTATCTTTTGGCTAGGAATAGAAGGCACTAAAGAAAAAGAACTGAAAATGTGAAAATATTATATAAAGTTCAGCAAAAGTTCAAACCTATCAAATCAAGGCCCAAAAACAAACAAATTATTATGAGTGGATAGTTTAATATGTAAGATAACAGTATTATCATCAAAATACCTTGAAATCACGAGATTTAAAATTAAAACATGATACTCCCTCCTATCCAAAAAATGTGTCGGAGGGGTAATACTACATGCGTACGATTTCTACACAAACTTACGACACCAATTACGGATGGGAGGAAGTATAATGTTTGTATAGATAAATCACCCATGACCATTAATATGCTCTAAATTATCACATATACACGGGTTAGAGACTTGTAGTAATTTGGTGAATACATGCTAAGTCTCTTCAAAACATAACTCTTGTATTTCAAATGCTTCACAGTAAAAAAAACTCGTTATCCTCTGCACTAGTGCTTGTCTCCCTTGCACTTCAAGTTCTAGGTCGCGCTCCATAAGAGAGCGCCTATATTACAAATACTAATTGAATCAATCAAATGAATGTAGGACTTATCAACAAATGCTGCATGATGATATACTAATGTGATGAACTCATTTGGCAATCATGTGCAGTGCAATATTTATTTTTGTACTTCTTGCAATAATTTGAGTGCAGTGAGCCAACGGGGAAGGAGAGGATGGTGTGCTAGACAGGTAAGAAGCTTTTGTATGAATGTTTGGGGGGGGGGGGGGGCGAATGGCTAATATTTCTTCACAAACTAGTATAAAGTTGTGGGGGGGGGGGGGGGCGGTAGGCCCCCTGACTTGTACTAAGCTCCGCCACTCGGTGCCGACATGGCGACATGGACATGACCAGTGAGCTCGGTAACAGAACATCAACGGATTCAAGCGGGAGAAGTTGAAACGGAACATGCTGCTCACCAGGGGGTGTTCGCCGGAGTTGTAGTTGCTGGTGTGGACGAACGGTGCCAGAATAGTCGAAGTCTCGCCGGCAATTGTCGGGGAAGAAGAGGAAGAAGATGACTTGGGGGCTTCTCGACTCGAATACTTGCACAGGTTTGTTGCCGAATAGGTCGTGGTTCTCCTCAGTTCGGAGATGGTCGCCGAGACCGGAGCGATGACGAGCTAAATCTGACGTTCAGACCATTGTGGGTGGTGTGATTGGTTAGAGGAGAAGAAGGGGGCTTTACCAGCTGCGACGGAGGAGAAACAAGTGGGGGGCCTAGGGCTGATCCCAGGTTACAGAGGCGACCGTTGTTGGGGGAAGCGTTGTTGCCGTCCCATTGGTTTTACTATTGACGTGGGCACCATGGATGGCCTGCCGTACATGTTATTTGGCTAACTTGTATTGAGTGCTGGTCTTGATCAAAATGATCACACCACAAAGTCTAATTGGGGAAGAAAAGAAGAGAAGAAAGAATAGAGAGATGTGGTTAATCTTTTTGAAATTTCTCTTGATTTCTTTTAGTACTACTTCCACTTCCTTGAGTTACTTCTGGTTGTGATGGGGTCTATGTCCTTCTCTACCTGCTTCAATGATCTTCCGAGTACTGTTTCTTTTTTAGTTTAAGAATTTCGTCTGAAGTTCCCTCTAGTCCGTAATAAAAAAATAACTATTTCTGCAAAAAAGAATCTCAAAAGAAATTGTTTCCTTATCGGTTATCACACACCCAGACCCGCGACCCCTCATCTCAATTCTCACTCGGGGGTGGTCAGGGCGCCGAAAGGTGGAAGGCGAGAAGCGACATGGTGTCGTTGGATCCTCCGCCGGCGGGGAAACCCCCTCTGCCGTGGCGGGCGCGCCTGCTCGTGCGTGCCGCCTCTATCCTACACTCTGCGTCCCTCCGCGCCGACGGCACGGCCAACCGCTTCCTCCTCTCGCTCTTCGACCGCACCGTCCCTCCCAGCCTCGCTCCCGACGTCGCCGGCGTTTCGTCCTCCGACCACGCCGTCTCCGAACACCTCCGCGCCCGCCTCTTCTTTCCAACGGCCGCTGACGGCGGAAGGCAGCTGCCGGTGGTGGTTTACTTCCACGGCGGCGGCTTCGTGTTCCACTCCGTCGCGACAGCCCAGTTCGACGCGCTGTGCCGCCGCCTCGCCTCGTCCATCCCGGCCGTGGTCGCCTCCGTCGACTACCGGCTCGCGCCCGAGCACCGCTTCCCGGCCGCGTACGACGACGGCGAGGCGGCCCTCCGCTGGGCGCTCGCCGGCGCCGGGGGCGCGCTCCCGTCTCCCCCCGCCGCCGTCTTCGTCGCCGGGGACAGCGCGGGCGGGAACGTCGCCCACCACGTCGCCGCACGGCTCCAGCGCAGCGTGGCCGGACTGGTCCTGCTGCAGCCCTTCTTCGGCGGCGAGGCGGCGACCGCGTCCGAGCAGCGGCTCCGCGACGCGCCGTTCGGGGCGCCGGAGCGGCTGGCGTGGCTGTGGCGCGCGTTCCTGCCGCCGGGCGCGACGCGGGACCACGAGGCGGCCAACGTGCCGGCCGCGGTCCGGCGCGGCGGGGACTGGCGCGCGTTCCCGCCGACGCTAGTGTGCGTGGGCGGGTGGGACGTGCACCAGGACAGGCAGAGGGCCTACGCGGACGCGCTCCGCGCCGCCGGCGCCGCGGACGCGCGCGTCGCGGAGTTCCCGGACGCCGTCCACGCGTTCTACGTGTTCGAGGACCTCGCGGACAGCCAGAGGCTCCTGCGCGACGTGGCCGAGTTCGTGAACCTGCGCGCGGCCGGACACCTCAAGCACGCGAGCGGTGTCTCTCCTGCTACCAGGGTTGCGTAGTTGGTTATTAGGCCTGTTTGATCTCAGTTCAGTTCAGCGCTAGCAGAAATTTTTGTCTAGGCCTGATTCATCGAGCTGTGTGGCTTGTGAGACGACACGACTTGAGGACACATGTGGCGTACGTACTGCCTGCCTAGATGGCGAACATGCCTGGTTCCCGGTGATTGATTGCACTGCAGTGTGTGAACGAGTTTTGCGAATTGGAGAATTGGACGCAAGCGTCGACAACGCAATCAAACCCATTCATCGCGCAAACAGGATCATTCTGGCCCGTGCGAATCATCAAGTCATAATGGCGCAACCACGCTGCCAGATCCAGTGTACGTACAGGCCCACGATCAGCAGAAGGCCAGTATGGCCGAGTGAGCATCTTCAGCAGTTCAGCTGCCACTCTCTGCTGGATATCTTCAGAGAATGGCTCATCGCCACACCCGTTGTCACCATCCAGCCGGAGCCTTCTCGTGGCATGTTTCTGGCCGCCGCACGCTGTCCCCGGCTTGCCGTGGGCACCACCACCAACCACCCCCACCCCAACGCCCGGAACACGCGCCGTGTCGATCTCCGCCGCGCCGCTTCCGGGCACCGCGCACATGTCATGTCACGTACTCTCGTGCCGTTGTGCCGTGCGTAGTAGCAGCACCAGGCACGATATTGTGCCCGTCCGTGGCTCTGAATTTATGGCCGCGGCGACCTATCGAACCATCTAATTTCCTTCAGGATTTGAGCCTCTGATGGGCGGCTGGAGAGATATACACATGCCTGATTTGTCATAATTATTAGGACAGGATGGACATGTCGAAATCTCTCCTTAAGTGCGCGTCATAGGGAATCAATTATCAGTTTTTTCGATGATAGTAGTAGCAGCTCGCAAGTCGCAGCATCAAACACCGGAAAAGAGAGCGACATTTATTCGCAACAGAAGCCACTTTTTTGGCCGAAGACGTTTTCCTTTCCAATACGAGGGCCCAGCTTTGCGCCTCCAAAACAGCCAGGCCAGCAGCTTCCATGATGGTACCTTTTTTCCGATTGAAAGCACCAGGCTGTGAGTCGATTAAGCTAGTTTGGTAATTCAGAGTTTCTCGTTCCGGGGAGGCAGCGATTCGCATGTCCTGATCAATAATGAGTGGAGTCCTCATTAAGATAATAATGCATGAGCTTTTCTCCCGTGATCACACACGATTGATTTGCTAATTATGCATATGATCCGACAGACAAAATAAAACTGACCAACCAAAACACATTCTTTCTTAAAACGGAGGAAAAATATTTGTCACGTTCATTAATTAAGTAAGAAGAAAAGAGTTGACCAACTAATTTGCTGAAAACCCAGACGAAACCATTGCAAATTCTTCACTAAACACAACCAAGCCCCAAACCTAATAGACTAGCGGACTGGTCCCAAAACATGATACGCCACCACGTAAACAAATGTATAGACACTCGCAACACAATACTCCTACAACGCACCGATAGATTAGACTTTGACACAAAGATAAATTCTCTAGGTAATGCAACTAAGCTGAATTTAGCTATAAGACAAGAACAATAATAAGTACAATACAAGTA